>LPNX011194875.1:302300-327169 GCA_001517045.1 Pseudotsuga menziesii | reverse complement strand
ATGCCTTACCAGGTCTTACAGCCATATGCCCATTTACATGCAAACCGCTCCATTACATTTTTTTTCATGTGCCTTCATGGTGACTACACCATCACCATCCATTACTTCATCCTCTCGCTTTCCATGCTCGCTTCCTTGCTTGTCTTTTTCCATGCTCCCTTTGTACCTACATCCAAACTCTATCATTGATGTCCATATAAAGAAAAATCCATCTACCGGATTACATGGGTCATCGGCCGTTGTAACCGCCAGTTCTCTAGGAATTCTCTTCACATACATGGCTCATCAATATTGGTCCCAAAACCGAGATTAAACCATCTCACATTTCTCCCGCAATCGAAGACTCAACCTCTTCGATTCACATCAAGCTAGGCTACGAGTACACCTGCCACCCTCATACCTACCTAGTGGTTCATTCCACACTTGATGCAACATCCCTTCTTTGCACATAAGAGGGATACCTTGTGCTTTTAGCATCCAGAGAAATCCAAACTTTCCTACGGCTAAGTTTCACATGGACCAAAAAATTACTACTAGGGTGTCGGGTACCACTGAACATGCACCCCACAATTTGATTCAACATAGAAACACCAAGGAGCATAACCAAGCCAAACCATGGCTCTGATATCAGTTGTTAGGTTGAAACGAGCATCATTAAATATAATAATGAGCGAGAAATAAGCATTATCACAAGCAACCACATATAGACACACAATATACCCTGGAAACCCCATGCGGGGAAAACCAGCACCAATGAAGATCTTCATTACATGGCCAAAATCGACCATCCAGGCCAAATGAGCTAGCCACCGCTCACCTCCACGCCTCTTTACAATGGAGCCTCCTCAAGTCTTATAAAGGCTTAATCACATGCAATACCATGGGACAATACCATGGGATACAACAAACCATGTGCCCAAACCATAAGATAGACCTAAACCAACTTTGACTCAATCTCAAGTCAAGGTTAACCCTAACAATCCCCCCTTTAAACTTGACTTGGAGTAATCACCAACTCCCCTCAATTATTTACCAAGGAATCTCACATACACCCCCCTATCACCTAGGTCTATATCCCGACTTTACCGGTGAGTTACCAGGGGTATGCATGCCTTACCAGGTCTTACAGCCATATGCCCATTTACATGCAAAATGATCCATTACAAAAAAAAAATTTATGTGCCTTCATGGTGACTACACTATCACAATCTGTTACTTCATCCTCTCACTTTCCATGCTCACTTCCTTGCTCCTCTTTTTCCATGCTCCCTTTCTACCTACATCCAAACTCTGTCATTGATGTCCATATAAAGAAAAATCCATCTACCGGATTACATGGGTCATTGGCTGTTGTAACCGCCAGTTCTCTAGGAATTCTCTTCACATACATGGCTCATCAATATTGGTCCCAAAACCTACATTAAACCATCTCACATTTCTCCCGCAATCAAAGACTCAACCTCTCCAATCCACATAAAGCTAGGCTACGAGTACGCCTGCCACCCTCGTACCTACCTAGTGGTTCATTCCACACTTGATGCAACATCCCTTCTTTGCGCATAAGAGGGATACCTTGTGCTTTTAGTATCCAAAGAAATCCAAACTTGCCCACGGCTAAGTTTCACATGGACCAAAAAATTACTGCTAGGGTGTCGGGTACCACCGAACATGCACCCCACAATTTGATTCAACATAGAAACACCAACGAGCATAACCAAGCCAAACTTGGCTCTGATACCAGTTGTTAGGTTAAAACGAGCATCATTAAATAACAATATGCGAGAAAATAAACATTGCAAGCAACATTCAAGATAGACACACAATATACCCTAGAAACCCCATGCGGGGAAAACCAGCACCAATGAAGATCTTCATTACATGGCCAAAACCGGCCATCCAGACCAAGTGAGCTAGCCACCGCTCACCTCCAGGCCGCTTTTACAATGGAGCATCCTCAAGCCTTATAAAGGCTTAATCACATGCAGTACCATGGGACAATACCATGGGCTACAAGAAACCATGTGCCCAAACCATGTGCTAGACCTAACCACCTTTGACTCAATCCCGAGTCGAGGTTAACACATGCAATACCATGGGACAATACCATGGGCTACAACAAACCATGTGCCCAAACCATGTGCTAGACCTAACCACCTTTGACTCGATCTCAAGTCAAGGTTAACCCTAACAATCGACACGTCTACGAATCGGAGAAACTGAATCCCCCACTTGGTCCTCCACCACCTCAATCCTCCATCTCTCGACAGCAAGCTCACAAGCAAAGGCAAGCTTGGGAAGAACACAAAAGTTCTCCAAGGGACAAAGGGATGCAGACTCAAGCACAAGTTCCTGCAATAATGGACTATAGTAACTTTGCTCTCAATTCTCTCATATGCCTTCAATGTACCAAAGAGTTCCTTATATATCTTTTCAAAGGGGTAATGAAAGGTCGAATCCGAGAAATCTTAAGGCATATGGAAGGCCAGGAGTCAAGTGAGTCAGATCCATGTCAAGGAAAACTCCAAAAGGATTTGGATTATGCACACATCCCGATGTACGTGGTTTTAGGGGTCAAACCCGCGTATATACATGATTAGGGGTTTAAAAGTCGCGTGTATTAATTTTCACATGTTTTTAGGGATGGCCTAGGAAACATCAAAGGACAAAAAATGGTCCAAGGGGTCTAAGGCGTCTACAGAGGGACAGGGGAAGGCCATACAAGTTTGATTCACCTGGAGTGGTAAAATCATCTATAATAGATGCCCCCTAATGTGTGAGGTCAGAGGGGTCATACGATGGCCGAAATACATTATAAGTCCATCCCAGAAGTGGAGTGATGAAGGATCCCAAATGGAAGACCAACCACCCAATCAACATAGTACAATGATACAACTCTGCACATAACTGCAAGTACATATAGCAGTCCTGGATACATAAGAGTACAATGGCCATGAATAGGCATGATATAAGATATCACATAAGTGGTCATTGCCACATACAATACACATAGATAAGAATCTCCACGATGAATATATACAAAGGATCATGATCTCCATAATGGATGAATATATACAATGGATCAAGATCTCCATAATAGCTGGAAATGTATGACATATACTGGAATCAAGTCACGAGAGCTGAAATCTCATGAACACAGGCATGATCAAGGAGGTAGCATATAAGAGATGCCACCAATCTGCAAGGTCTTCTACACAAACTGCTACGAGTACATGTCCTACTATGTGAATAGAGGTGTCGAGGTCGAACATAGTAGTCCATCATCTGATTACCGGTCATTGATGTATACTGTTAACAGACGTGAGATCACCCACCAATAATGAAAATGGAATCAAGGTACTAGAGTGCAAAATAACAAGTGTGAATAAATGTGTTGAGGTCGAACACTTGAGAGGATGCATCGATCAGGGGACATTGATGTATTCCCAAAGACTATCGATGGTGAGAGAACCTGCCACTGATGATTGCAAGTCTCAAGGCATTCAAAAATGAATCTAGATTCTAATCCCAGAATAAATGATTTGAAGTTGATAGGATGAAATCCGCTGGAAGGAGGGAATTAAGGCATCCCCCATCATCCAACACGAGGTACTCAGCAAAGTTGTATGATGTGGAAGGACTTGATCATAAGGTGCATGAACCAGTAACTATATCGGGAATGGCCGATATGCAAAGTCAAGATAATTGAGGAATAGCCAACTCAGGTTTCAACTTCCTTTGAACAAGAGCATAACGATGAATGGTGACTGAATAAAGGTAGCATAGACTCAATATACAAAACTAGGACATCTCTGCAACACAGGAGGCATCGATAGAGGCTCCATGGGGACTGGAAGCTTAACCAGTCGATGGAGATAAACTCAGATAAACAAGTATAGCTCCTAAAGTCAAACTATAAACCCAACCAACGGATGTGATATACAGTGCATTGTTCGAAGGCGACACGACTCGACAGCCACCAAAAGATAACATCTTTCCTTGTCCGGCTTTTTGTTTTTTTTTGGAAATTTTCAAATATTTAAAAAGCTTGAAAAAGAATAAAACTGCTTTATAGTTACAGACTAGGAGGAGACGAGTGTCATAGGGGCAAACAAACTAGTTCCAAGCAGTGGAACATACCTATGCTCAATGCAAGGATACATGTGTAGGATAGCGACACTCGAGGGAAAATACCCTCCCGGTAAAAAGGGAATCAAGCTGCAAAGGATATATAAAACGGCTCTACATGGCTAGTCATGAGACAAGCTCAGGCTATATGGCTGAAACTCAATGTTAGGGAAGCCGGCATAAAGCTCAATAAGGCAGGCAAAGCTCATGATAATGCAATTACAACTTGACATAAGGGAGTCCTGAGGGAAATAGGCCAGCGAAAGATCAAGAGGAGTATGAGGCTCTTGCGAAGTGTCATGGCAATACTATACAACAGACTCCCACACCCTAAGGGACAAAACATCAGCATGGGCACCAAATGCAAATAAGGCGCTAACTAGGGTACCCATGTAAGGTCAAGCTCTACCACTCATATCATGCCACTTCTAAAACAACAAGAAGGCTCGGTGACATAATAGAGTGGGTTCATACCTAAGGCTATAATGAAATGGTCATAAGGTCATGCAAAATGCAAACAATGATGAAACCTAACCTATATGCCAGTTTAGACATGATACCTGAGATCGGCACGAACAGGTCAATCCAATGGCTGAAACGGCACTCAAAAAGGTCTCTTACATCATAAATTAGTCAAAAAACGATCCAAAAGGATTAGAAATGGTCCAAACTATAGGAAAGGGGGTAAAAATTTTCTATAAATAGTAAGAAATTCAAAACATTATAAAACATTTGAAATTTTTACCCATTTGAGCTCAGATTTTCAATAGTGAATTCTAGGAGATCTAGCTGGCAGAATCCACTACCGTTTCTTCCAGGTACTTACCCATGCTCTACTCTTCCATTTTGATGCAGTTTTTATCAAATTCCATGGTGATTTTGGATTTCTAGGCCAATCCAAAATAGGCACTACGACCCACGTGAAAATCAAGGGTTTTTTTGCGTATAGGGCTAGATATACATGGAAAATGCCCTCACAGTCATGTACAGATGTGGTTGTTTGGAAAACAGTCATGTATGCAGCCTCGCATAAGGTTTTTTAAGTGTTCTAATGGGAAAAATTCCAATTTTTGTGCAGGATGGTCCTAGAATGAAGAGAACGTGAACATGGTGATGTAGAAGAGGTAGTAAGGGCCGATCTAATGGCTCAACAAGTGCTACGTGCATGTGGGATCTACAAATTTTGGTGTCTTGGTGACTTAAGGGCCAAACCAGGACTATTGCAGATGTTAGTGGACTACTGGGATCCAGACTCAGAGTCATTCTAGATAGATACGATGTCCTTCACCATAAAGGTGGAGGACATATACTTTATTACTGGACATTCCCACTAGGGGGAAGTAGTGAACCTACGTTCTCACGGGCCCGGAGGTGGCCTGACTATAGATGAGTACATTGTGGTGTACTGCTATCTGGACACAGAGAAGGTGGGGAGTCAGATCCCAACTAACTCCATACAGGTGCTGGGCCTAAAGGCCATACTACTGACACTAGGCAGGATAGCAGGCTTGGCTTCACTCCACCAGGCCTCACGGCCTCTGATGTTCTATGTAGTGGAGTGCATGAGACCCACGGTATATGATTGGAGCACTACACTACTGAGCAACATGAAACACCAACTCAGTGAGTGTAAGATGGGCAGAGTGTGAAACTTCGGTTTCAGCAGCATACTGAGCACGTTTTTCTTCGAGCGTGTTCCAGGATTGAGTCCCAGAGTTGACGTTCCTCTACACGGGGTTCGAGTTCTAGCCCAACGGCGTTGGGTGAATGCGATGCATAGATTGGATGGCGGTAGGGTGTCCAACCGCTATCCAGCTGAGTTCTTTCTGTGGTGGCGATGACAGATAGTTTCCATCAATGACTACCCCTATGCGGGGATAGATTTTTGGGGGGACCCGAACATGTTGCTACCACCAGGATCGGCATATGGTGACATAGGTAACGAATCTTGACCCTCTCTTTAAATTTTTCAGTTATTTAATTTTTTGTGTTTTCTGATTTTATGGAATCAAAAGACATGTTTTTGGGTGACAATACATAGTGACATCTACCATATGCATGCAGATGTGGGACCACGGTGGCCTGAAGGCTTCCCTCGTCATAGATGGAGGGGAAGAGGAGACAATATCACGGGTGTGGATGCGGAGCGGATGCTCCAGAGCATGCATACCAACTTTGTGAGGCTGACACATAGAGTTCCCATGGCGTAAGTCGAGGACTTGCTTGAGGCCATGCAGCGTCAGGTGGTGGGTGTACCACGAGCATGGGTGCGATTATTTCGACGACTAGCTAGAGCCGTAATGACATTCCATGATCACAACCCCCCTCCTCCTCCACAGGCTTAGATACCTGGGAGTGATACATTTTGTATTACTTTGTATTATATTTTGGTGGCTCGAGAGCCCCACTTTTGTATCATGACACTATGTATTACCATATTTTGGATGTTTATAAAAAGCTTTATGATGATCGGTTTATTTATTTACATGTGTAAAAATTTGTGTTTGTGATGAATTTATTGTGTATGAAACAAATGTCAATCTAACACGTAGTTAGCATATGAGGCAGCAACTTGATTATTAATTCTTGGAATATGTATGTATGTTATATTGTCAAATTGTCGTTCTAATAATCTCACATGTAAGAATCTTCTTAATAATGTCAGATCTCTAACATGGTACAAACCATTAAGTTGTGACACTACTAACTCCGAATCAAGACATACCTCAAGAGAGAGAATGCCATCCCGTAGAAACTCAATAACGGCACTATATTCAACAACATTGTTTGAAGATGGCCATAAACATACGCCTCCTGAAGACAATACTTGACCCATAGGAGTATAAATCACCAAAGTAGCAGAGGCTGAGTGTTGAGTGTGACAGATCGCACCATCCATGAATCTTATGTAGGTGGAAGATTCCATTGACATCTTCCAAAAGAAATGAAAACTAATCACAAACCCGATCACTATAAGAAAAAGACCTAACTATGCAAAACTGTACAATAATATACAATAACCAGCCTTGGATGAAAATCATGCATAGTATTTTTTGAGATAGATCCCATTTCTAGGCTCCGCCAAGGTCGTTCCCTCATAATCCACTAACTCATAAGCACCCTTCTCTAACACACGTTTAATGACATAAGGACCACACCACATGGGGTTAAACTTTCTTTTCCCCAAGGGTTCTTTCAGTTGATCCCACAAAAGGACGAAGTCTCCCTCACTAAACATCCTTGGACGGATAGACTTATCGTACTGGGCCTTTACGCGATGTTTATTTACTTCTAGAGCCATTAAGGCATCTCGACGCTGCTCATCAAGTTGCTCAAGGTGGACCAAACGCTCCTCCAATGGTGAAGTGTTTGGTAAGAGCTCTATGGATAGCTTCAAAGAAGGAATCTCGCATTCAACCAGCAATATCGACTCCACTCCATGTACAAGTTGATATGGAGAAAAACCCGTGGCAGTCTTAACAGTGGTTCTATACGCCCACAAAGCAGGATATGACATAATGTGCCAATTATTCTTGCTTTGTGCAATGGTTCGTTGGAGAATGGATTTGAGTGGCTTGTTCACTGCTTCTACCTATCCATTTGCTTGAGGGTAGTAAGAGGAGGAATGCTCTTGTTTGTACCCTAACTTTGATGCCAACTCTTCCATCATACGGTTTTGAAAGTGCAAGCCATGGTCAGTGACAAGCTGTTTCGGAATCCCGAACCGAGTAATAATCTGGTTGAATACGAAGTGGACGGCTATCTCACCGTTGGATTTAACTGTAGGCATAGCCTTAGCCCATTTCGTGAAGTAATCAACAACCACTATGATATGATGATGCCCCCTAACCGAAGCTGGGTTGTAATCCATAAAATCTAATCCCCACTTAGTGAAGGGACCGGCGGTGATGATGGGATGTAACGAGGCAGGTTTCTAGTGCATATTACGTGCAAACACCTGGCAAGGGTGCACCTCTTGACCGCATCTACACAATCCTTAAAGATCGACGGCTAGAAATAACCCGCTCTTAATATTTTTTGGGTTGTAGAAAGCCCAGATAAATGACCACCACACGCCCCTCCGTGGTAATCATTCAGCACTACCTTAGCCTCTTCATGGGTTAAACAACGTCATAAAATGGAATCTACCCCATAGCGGTACAAAGTGTTATCCACTATGAGGTAATTCTTAGACACGTGACGTAATCGTCGTCGTTCATCCCGTGAGAGGTGAGTAGCGAACTTCAATGTTTGTAAATATATAATGATATCCCCATACCATGGGTCTAAATTTGAGATTAAGAAGATGTGTTCATCGATAAATGTATCTTCAGAAACCAAATCCTCGGCCTCGCTTTGGAAAACCGATATAAGCTCTGCAAAAATTAACAATTTCTTCGATTTTTCCGAAACAAACTCGAGATCGAATTCTTGTAGGATGACAATCCATTTATTATATTTTCCCCCAATCATCCTTTGAGTGAGGACGAATTGAAACGGATTGACATGGGCTACAACCAAGGTCTGGCGAAGGAGAATATAATGTCTCAACCATTGAACTGCATGTACGGTAGCTAAAGAAAGCTTCTCAACATGAGAATAATGGATCTCTGCGTCAATAAGATTCTGGCTCAGATAGTATATGACATGCTCTTGGAGCTCCTCATCCTCTTGAACCAAAACCACACCAATCGTCTCCATGGACACGGCCACATAAAGTAGAAAATCACGGCTATAGTCTGGGGGACTAATCACCGGGTCTGATGCTAGGGCTCACTTGAGCGCATCAAAGGACTCCTGAGCTCACTCATCCCAAAAAAAGGTGGTGTCCTTCTTTAAAAGACACATGAAACCTCTAGTCAAATTGGTAAAATTGACAATGAATCTCTGTAAGAAGTTTGCCATGCCTTGCAAACATTGAAGATGATGAATATTTTTCGGGGGAGACAACTGAAGTATTTCCTCTACCTTCAAAGGGTCGACTCTTATACCCTCTTTAGAAACGATGAATCCTAACAAGAGACCTGACTTCACACAAAAGATGCTCTTGTGAGGATTTCACCTGACCAAATAATGGTGGCATCTTTCGAACACCAATATCAAATGATAGGAATGATGCATTCTCATACGAGAATGAGCAACAAGTTCATCCAAAAATACTTTGATAATCAATTTGAGATCGTGGAAGATCAAGGTCATGGCCCGCTGAAAATTAGCTCCAGCGTTCTTAAGGCCAAAAGACATTTTTTGATATACAAAAGTTCCCCAAGGACAAATAAATGCAGTCTTATGTTGGTCCTCAGGTTTAATTTGTATCTAATTATATCCGGAAAAGCCGTCCATGAAGGAAAAAACCTCGCTACTCGCACACTCATCCAAAATCTGATCAATAAATGGTGTGGGGAAATTTTCCTTAGGATAGGCACGATTCAAATCATGAAAATTAGTACATACGTGGATCAATCCCTGCTTCTTATCCACCGGAACGAGGTTTGAAACCCACTCCATCAAGGGAATGGGATAGATAAAACTGGCTTTCAACAGTTTCTCTATCTCTGCCTTAATCGTGGGTTATTTCCTAGGATTCACCACATGCAAGCGTTGTCGAACAGGCTTAGCATTGGGATAAGTCTTAATCTCTTGTTCAATAATACGAGGGTTGATACCTGGCATTTCATCGTAAGACCAAGAAAATATATCATGGAATTCTTTAAATAGCTCGGTGTATTCTTGAATATCAGCATGGGAACATTCTGCCCCAATATAGACATTCTCTATCCTGCCAGGATCGCGAGAGATATTGATAGGAATCGTTGGAGATATATTTGCCATGTTCCCATCAGCCATCGTACCAGGAGATCTTAATGGAACCATGGGACTACCAATTCTCTTGCTAAGAACCTCCCTAAAGTCCTCACACTCCAAGCGGTCAAGCTCGGGAAGAAATTAAGATCTATGATGGAGCTCTTCCCATGGTGGCTCAACTCTCGACATGGCATCAATAATCGCTTCGTCTGAAGGAAAAAAATTATCAAGATAGTCGTGCACGTGAGAAGACTGTACTGCCCATGCAGGAAACACATATGGGTCCTCCTCCTCCGTCCGCAACGAGGAAGGACTAGGCTCTACAACCCACTCAAGATTAGCTTGATAAGCTACCATAGTTGTAGGCAATGGCACGTCCGTCATGATGGGCTCACTCAGAGTACTCGGTGTAGGAAGAATCCAAGGATATTCCATATGAATCGTGCGAAAAGACACGGATCTCATAGATGTTGAAGCCTCACCGGAACTAGACCCTATCATAAGGATTGGTGCAGGACAACTAAAACTTCCCATGAGGGATGGATACATGCCGACACACACACTCCCAGTTGCCGGCTGAGAGTGCTCTATGATCGGGATCAAAGCTCCCTAAGATGCAGTAACTGACAGATTCTTGAATGACGTTTGATCAATCGTGACTATCTTCCCATTAAATGGAAAGCATACAACGCGAAATAGGGAAGAGGTTATAGCTTGCATACTGTAAATCCAATTCCTACCCATCAAGAGATTGTAGTCAAGGGGCGCATCAACCACCTCGACCTCTATCACAACGGTCTTCCCTCCCAAATGGACCTTAAGGGAAGGAAGGATCCCATGTGGCCTAAATGATCTCCCATCGAACGCAGTTAACATGGTCATTGATTTAGACAACTCAAGGGAACCTAAACCCTTCCAACACGATAAAGACATCACAGAAGCAGCATCGCCTTCGTCAATCACAGTGCACTTGACGGTCATGTTAAGACATTCTACGTGAATCAAAAGAGACACATAGTAAGGAAAGTGAGGCTAAAGTTCTACATTTTCAAATTTAATCATGGAGGAAGAATTATCATCATTCACACCAAGGGTAGAAAGCAAAGCCTTCCTTTGCTAATGACAACTTTGAAGTACTTCAAGTGTAGACATCGCATAAGGAGTGTGGCCCAAATCCTCGACAACTGAATAGTTCTGGGCGGCTCGGGCATTAGGATTGTGCCTCAAATGCTTAAGGACTCCCTTAGGAATGCGAGGTGTAGCTTCAGGTTTATCCACAGGTTTTTCAATACGCAAAGGAGTCCCTGGTGGATCAGGTTCCTTTCCTGGGTTGGGTTGTGACGAACCATAGTCTTTTGCATGGGTCACAACTTTCACAGCACGTACCATGTTAATGCAACCACGATCACTACCCTTCAGTGGATCTTAATCACCACCAGACTGATCATGTGTCCTTGAGTTCATATTTTTATTGTGAGGTAAAGGGTTAGTCAGCACAGTTGGGCCCTGTGCCAAGAATCTCGAGGCTTCATCGATACAAGGGCACAAGTAAGTGAGGTGATCGTCCTTACACAACTTGCAAGGAAATTTAACCTTACGTTTAACTTGCTTGTCCCCCCCAGCATTACGGGCGTTCTTGTCATTATTATTAACATTATCATTCCTATTCCCACCCTTACGATTATTCTTACCCTTCTTTTTATTCCGTCCGGGTTGTTGGTTACCCTTCTGGTCCGGCAATTGCACTAAAAGCACACTCGCCATTTGGGCGAGTTGAGACGAAGCCATGGCTTGTCCCAAAGAATATTGGTTGATTGACAATTGACTAACTTGTTTTGCAACCGAATCTGCAGGTTTAGCACTCGCACAACCAACAATTCCATCGTCATGTGGTCCAGGTTTAAATTTGGGGTCAAAACTAGACCGCGGAGCATTGGGAATAATCTCATATAACAAACTGGACTAAGCATAAATCAAATCCAGTTCCTGCGCCCTAAAAATCGCTTGTTCCTCATTTTGCACTCTGAATGTAGAAACATCCTTCGCTATAAATGGCAATAACGACTTAAGGAACCATTCGAGGAGGAATTCTTGTGGTATAAAGGCTTTAATTAACCTCTTCCATCTACGCCACTCTTAGATGTGGTGTAAATTTGAGCACATAGATCTGTAGATAAATACACAACTCACAAAGTGGATCTCACAATTTACTCAGCAATTGAAGAATGAAACAGTGCAAAAATGGCTTGCAGCTGTCAATGCTTTCATTAATAAAAAATTAATTCAATGATAATTACAATGAAGTAAAATGGCTTTATTAATAGCCACATGAAATTCGAATCCACATGAGGAAATTTGAATTGATAGACTCTACTTGACTATAAGTAACTAAGACCTTGTCTAAATCACTATCGAAGGACTCAGTAGTTAACTGACCTTGTCTAAACAATAACCGGAGTTCATCAGAGCTCTAAAACACAACTCAAGTGTTACATCCAGTGTTGACTAAGGTTAACTGACTATGGTAGGTGAGAAATGCGCCCCACATGTGTGCAGTCAAGTAAACCTAGTGCTAACTGAATGTAGAGGACTAGAACTTAATGTAACTGACTCCTAACTTATCTTGACTAGTCATTAACTGAAGTGAACTGACCTTGGTTGGTTTTGGCACTCCCAGTGGCTTCCTAAATTATAGGGATTGGTCTAGGAGGCTCCTAAACTGATGCAATCAAGTGCAATCAATGGAAGTGAGCCTCAATTAGTGTTCCCCACACTTTAGTAACTGAAACATGTGCCCTAATTAGGTCAAGTGGACCAAATGGTGTTAATGACTATAAATAGATTGGATGGACTCCCAATTTAGACATGACTCCCAATTTAGACATATGACCAAATTTGGAAAAGGGAGGATTAATAATCCTAACACCCCCCCTGAATGCTAACTTGGACAAACTGTGGGCCCTGGTAACTAAGACCATAGGTCACCCATTACATCAAGCAAAATACAGTAACTGCTTAATACAAGGAGCTGGGGAAAAAACAACATGGGAAAAAATACCTCCCTCTAGCTAAGCAGGTAGAATCGGGTCTCAAGTTTGAAAAACTTGAAAATATGTTGCTGCAATCTTCATCTATGTGAGGTAGTGAAGCAGCATGCATGGTGTGCTGTGCATAGGTATTCTGGGGCCTGGCATGTAGACTTCTCCTTCTTCTCCAAAAATGATGATGGGAGGAAGGAGGAATGTAACCTTTGTCTTTTGCTGAATGAAGAGGTGTATGATCATATCCATTCTTCTGAATGTAGTAAGACTGAGCCCTTTCCATATTGCATCTTACAAGAAGTCTATTGCATCTCCCTGAAGGAGGTAAAATAGCATGACATAGCGCAAGAGTCTTTCCTTTCTGAGTGTCAGGTGAGTTTCCAGTCATCTTCCTAGCTTGCAGTTTGGAAGTAGGGACTGAATCTAGATCTGAGTCACCCTGAATCTCAAGGTCATAAACTAATATAGATGGATTTGCAATACTATTAGAAGCTATAAAATAAGTAGATGCAATGATTTTACCTTCCCTTTCAGGTGGCTGCTTAGAGTGCACTGGTTCTGAAGGAGGCATGAAATGTGAGAACTCATATGATTTTGAAGCATGATTTGCAGTACCCTTTAATATGATGCTCCCAGTAGAGATATCTGTGATCTCCACTGAGTCAGGACCAAATATCACTCACTTTGGAGATCCAGTATGGGTCATCTAATAGACAGATAACAGGTTTGAAGCTAGGGAGGGAACAAATAGCACATCTTTGAACCTTCCATGTTCAAGTTGGATAGAGCCCTTCCCCTTTGTTTTGACTTTACTGTTATTTCCCATCTAAATACTAGGACCATAAAAGGACTGAAAAGAAGAGAATGATTCTCTGGATGCAACCATATGGTTGGAAGCTCCATAATCAATGAGGAAGACATGTGCTGATGTACAGCAAGCCTTTAGTGCATGTCCTTTCCTTTGGTATTCTTCTTCTTCTTCTTTAGAATCTTCCTTCCTTGCGCTAGCAGGTACAGAAATGTTGTGCTTTTTCAAGATAAGAGCCATTTCATCAAGTTGTCTTCTCATATGGGAGCTTTCTGAATGGAAGCCCCTTCCACAGTAAGAGCAGAGGACCTTGCCTTTGCCATTATTCTTGCTTCTCTTCGAACCTAAAGGTTCTTTTGACTACTCTTTCTTCACAGGGGACTCATCTCTTTTCTTCCCTTTGTCATTCGCTACCTTATCTCCTCTTGCAACTAGAGCTGGATCTTTGGGAGATCGAATGATCCCCATTTGGATCAATTTATCATTCTAAGAAATAAGAGATTGGATGAAAGCATTAAGAGTGGGAATCTTCCAATTTGGAGTAGTGAGTCTTACTGTTTGGAAGGTGGATACAAAGACTAAGTAGTATAAATTGAGCTTTGTGAGAATAGCAAGGATGAGCTGATCTTCATCCTTCTCCACTTTGCATTGCTTCAACAGATATACCAGGTTCTTGAATTTTGTGAAGAATGCATTCAGAGATTTGAAATTGGATGGATTGAGAGTAATCAGATAATTTTCTAGCTGATGGATCCTCATCTCATCATGCTTATCAAATAGGGAGGCAATATTGTCCCAAACTAGCTTGGGAGTCTTCAATTCTAGAATGTGGAACCAAATATCTTTAGAGACTGGGAAGAGCAAGTGTCCATGGGCTTCATCAAGCCTGTTCATGTACTTAGCTTTGTCTTTATCTAAATCTAGCTCTTCCTTTGCTTCTTCTATGAGTCTAAAGATCCCTTTGGTGCGGAGCATTACCACCATGTTTGCCTTCCATTGGTGATAGTTGAAGGGAGTGAGAGGCTCTATTTGATGATCCATTTTGAATGTAGTAGGAAGAACTGAGCTACTGTAGTGAATGCAGTGAGAAAAAAGGGCTACTTGTAGCAAATGCTGTAAGAGAAGCTGATAACCTGTCACACAATCAAACATACAAAGTAAGGTTGACAGTTTTCACTTTTGGAATTTCCTTCACACCCAACATAATTGATCAATCAAGCTTGATCAATAATTTCCTAACTTGGGATATTAAGTGGTAAATTCTCCGCTTCTGGTGTAGTACTGGAAGGAGCAATTTGCCAAAAAAATGATCCGGCCAGAGATCTGAGGAGGAGAGAAGTCTTGTCCACTGAGGCTCTGATACCATGTAAATTTGAGCACATATATTTATAGACAAATACACAACTCACAAAGTGGATCTCACAATTTACTCAGCAATTGAAGAATGAAACAGTGCCCCAATTAGGTCAAGTGGACCCAATGGTGTTAATGAATATAAATAGACTGGATGGACTCCTGATTTAGACATGACTCCCAATTTAGACATATGACCAAATTTGGACAAGGGAGGATTAATAATACAATTCCATCAGCATGTGGTCCAGGTTTAACTTTGGGGTTGAAACTAGACCGTTGAACATTGGGAATAATCTCATATAACAAACCGTACTGAGCATAAATCAAATCCAGTTCCTGCGCCCTAAAAATGGCTTGTTCCTCATTTTGCACTCTGAATGTAGAAACATCCTTCGCCATATATGGAAATAATGACTTAAGGAACCATTCAAGGAGGAATTCCAACGGTATAAAGGATTTAATTAACCTCTTCCATCTACGCCACTCTTGGATGTGGTCCAAGATATGTGTGGCTTTATCCTGTTAAAATGTCGACAAGAGTTCAGTACCAATGCATAACGCACTGGTAGCTAGAAGTGGTTAAGAAAATTCATCGCTAGGTCATCGAACAAAGCGAATGCCCCCCTAGGTAGATCTATATACCATTTCACGGCAGGCCCTGTTAGGGTGTGTTGAAATAGCCTTAAACGAATTGAGTCTTGGTGTAAGGAATTCGAAGAGCACCATAGGTGAAAGGTAGTAACATGTTTGCTCGGATCCTCTCCTGGTTTGCCCTCGAATTTGGGTATGTCCGAGGGAAACTTAGTAGGGACAACCGGCCAAGCCGGGTCATGAGCTACAGGATCGTTCGTCAATCTTGACAAGTCAGGAAGATTCAGCGTTGCGAGGAAAGGGAGCCTAGGATGATTAGGTTGATGGACCGCTCCCTAATAGTTATGATTCACATAGGCCTAATTACCATAACCACCATGGCCTTGGCCATAGTGCGCTCCTCCCGTTTGACCCGTATAGGGTGGCATGGAAGCACCATAGTGTGGTGTACCTTGACTATTCGGAGCTACAAAGCCGTAATTTGGAGAGTAAGCAGGTTGTTGATATCCACACCCATAAGGTGAAGAACCCTGTCCATACTGCGTCCCATAATAGGGTCCATAAGTCATCGCATGAGATGTCCCATGAGACACTCCATAAGTAGGAATATACACTTCGAAAGTAGGAATATACATTCTAGAAGTAGGAATATGACCTCTAGAAGTATGAACGTGAACTCCTGAAACAACGAGCGGTGCATAAACCTGAGACACAATTGGTCTAGTAACCGCAGTACTGACATGAATCGTAGCAACGTTCCGGCCCGAAGGACCACGTGAATGAGGTGGAGGGTGAACATTTGAAGAACTAGGGACATAGGACGAAGGGATCTGTGTAATTATGTACATGCTATTCCTTATAGTCACTCGTCTTGGATCTGGTATCCTAATAGGATCACTAACCCTTGACCTAGGAGGAATATGTGATGTAGCTTCCACCGCCAGGATGGCAGGTGCAATGTGACTTGTGCTCCCAAACCTCTCCGCATGGTAAGGAATGAGAGTGCCCCCAGGCATAGTGTTAGGCTCAAACTCAGATTCGACATGGAATGCCAAATTATGTGTGGAAAAACCAGACATACCATAACTACCATAGTGTTTGTGGGTTCAAAATGAGTCTCATCATCCTCCGACATTCCATACCGGTGATGCGTAAATGGGGAATCAACCCTAGAGTAAGTAGGTCTATCATGAAAGGTTCCTATCTCAGAAATCACAGGACCTAACTCAGTCAAATCGAGTGAAGGATCATAGTTAGGAGTAAACTCCCCATCTTCCACATGAATGGGAGAAGGTGGTTCAGGAATACCTTCTATATGGTCTCCCATGGTGTGTGAATCAATGTGTGAAGTATTCCATTTGGACTGTCTATTTCTCTCTCCCAAAGGAGGAGGAGATGTAGAAGGAAAAAGTCCTGCTAAATGATGAGAACGATGAGGAGCCGCACCCGAATCCACAATGACTCAAAAAATATCAAAGACTCTCTATCTATGCTAACCCTAGGCAAGCTAACGTGCACAGAGCAATCACCAAGAAAATCTAAAGCCAAACATAAGCAATCAAGGGTAGGATATGTGAGCTCCCGAATGAAGCAGGTATGTCTCACCTAGGAGAGGATTGATACTCCCATACATAACAAATGGAGGTACATAACCAATTATTGTGGCCCTCAGCTTTAACGCGTAAAGTGACTGTGTTGTCCGACCCAACCTGGCCAGGACACCCGCAAAATAACCCCTGCAAAGTACCCCCTCGATATCCTAGGTAAGGCCACTAAGGTCACCTCAATATAATCAATTCTCAGGTAGACAGTCGCAGGTGGGATTGACCATATGGGCAGGGTAGCAGAGCCCAAAACTCTTGAAAGAGCCCCTAGATACAAATACAATCCTAGAAATATCTCTGGTGCTACTCAGTTATGACTAGGGGTCATCCCAATCAATAACCGCTCACACTACCTCATGCTTAACTCCCTTGTCACGTCCCCAACCCTCTGACTAGCGAAGAGGACGCGACCATGACGTTATCCATCCGGGCTAAGAGCCCCATGAACATGTGAAACCATAAAATGCTAAAATAGAATGCTGAAATAAAAACGATTTGAACTAGAACATGAATAGATGCAATTGTTTATCATATGCAGTGGAAACAACACACATTCATACAACATTTATTCAACATGTTCATCATAATCATTAACAGAAATATGATTGCAGAAGTAAAATGAGCAATATCACTTATCTTATGAAGAAGTCAATCTGCAACCAACTATGTCGCTGCAACGTTCCACCCAACCATAGGCCAGCGTTCTCCTTAATCTCTCAGCAACGCTGCCACCCCCGAGCTAGGCATGATTCTCCAAGGAATAAGGGAACAAGCAGGCTTACACATAGCCAAGGATACACAACACATAGCCAAGCCAACACAGTTGGGTCTATCAGGCCATCAAGGAGTTGGGAAAGGCTAAATGATAAGCTGGTGAGCTCATTGTAGAGCTAGTAACACCTACACCAGAACTAGCCTGACTTCTAAGACACCCACACACACCCAACACAAGGAATCAGTCCCTTCTCTGCAACATAGTCCCTTAGGCCCTGCATTCCCTTCCAGTGCTATTCAGGGGTTGTGGAGAAGAAATCCAGCCCTCTATCCCTGTCTGTGTGGTTTCCAGCCACCAGGTTTATCAAGCAAACCAAGCCCCCATCCCTGCTCCCAACATAATCCGAAGACCAACCATTGCACGTAGGCAATTAATCAACTATTACAGCTTGACAGGGGAAATGATTCCTGAGTCGTTCTTGGCCCTCTCGTGGCCAAAACGACTCCAAACAATCTATAGCAGCCCCAAAGCTTAACAGCAAACACAATCACAGGGGGGAAATACTCCCAGGCGAATTATATAGTCCCAACGAAATCAGTGAGCATCGCTCACAACAGGGGAAAACGTCTACAAACAATCTATGCATGAGAGAAGCTTGCACCAGACCCCAAATGTAAAGGAAACCGCAACAATCACAACGCAACAGCAAAGCGATCACCACATGAGGAAAGACAGCAGTCCCCAGAATGTATCAGCATACACTGTGCGTGACATGAACAGACTCCCGTCCCCAAACGTATCAGTGAACATTGGGAAAACAACAGTCCCAAAACATAATCAGTGAGCACAGCTCACAACATGGGGAAATGACTCCAAACAATCTGTGCGTGAGGGAAAACTTGCACCAGACCCCCAAATGTATAGAAGACCACAACATTCACGATGTAAAGGAGACCACAACAACACAACAAATCTTGAGGAGAACAGCGACCACCGTAACTCACAGGAAGAACAACAGCTCCAATCTCAACATTAAAACGATAGAGAGATTACACGACCATACCAGTCTGTGAGAAGAGCATACAGCTAAAAATGTGAATGAAAGAGCACAGCTCACAACCCGCTGTGTAGATGGTAACAACACAGAACCCACAACGTAGCCCGTGAGGAAAGGATATGGCCTCACCACTCGCAAATCCGCAAGGGAAAAACGACGTGGGTAAAACCAGGAAGCTCCTGTGCGTGAGCAACAACAGGCAGCGATCCCTGCGTGAGGATGGACAGCTCCTAGCTTGTGCGCATGGATGAACAGGAAATCGTGAGGAACAACCAGACCAACACAGATAACGTGCAGTGGGGAAGAATGAATGAAAGGGCATGAGAATGAGAGGCGTAGCCATCTCCCTACCCATCGCGAGATTCATTGCTGGTGGAGTGTGCATGTAGGCAAGGACTTCCAGTCCTGTCACCCCACTCCCAAAACAATAACTGCCTCAGCCACCACCACCAATTCTTAATGGAGGTGGTTGGGTAAGACAAGGGGAGGTGACACATGGGTTTTTCCCTTCATGGCTCAAGGTTTGACAATTTCCCCACCCTTATCCTTGTGAAAATCATGCCCCTTCTCAATTTAGTTGCCGCGATTGTAGCTGGTCAAGTTATTTAATTAAATGTGCATATGTACATGATGACAAAGCTTAATATCTATGCCGCGTGCCCCGATACACCATCGGTGACAATTTCAACCTGAAACATAGCATAACCAATCAATGGTGGGGCCTTGGCCTTGAGCTCCTCACCATGATCATTTACAATATATACATCATATACATCTAATGCAACGGGGTCAAAATCGGGGTGTTACATCCCTTTTGAGAGGAGGATCCTGAGAAACATTGGTTATACCAAGGAATTTCACACACTCACCTGGAAAGACACATACATGTTGTTGTTTAGTGGTCTTGGAGAATTTACTCACAATGAACTATTCCAAAACCCTAAAACCTAATCTTGTTGCTGAACCCTATCAAATAAAATAGTGTATTTCATTTTAATCAAGCGTTGATTTTAATTGGCTTTATTACTCAAAAGAGGTATATGGCCGTGCAACTAATGGTGTTATGACACAACAAGAAGAAAAATGCACACCTAACAATCAATGCAAATGCATTGTGTCCATGAAAAATAGGGTATGCTACTACGTGAAATGCACAATTTTCTTCAAATGATAAATGTAAGCTTTCCTATATGAAATCCTGACTAATACTCCAAAGCAAATCTAGTGCAAGTACTATGCAAAATGCAAGATGCAATGCATGATGATAAACAAATATTTTTGGATTTTTTGAAATAAAAATGAGATATAAAAGCAAAAGAATGGCTCTACAACCCCCAGACTCTGCAAGCACACTCAAGCAACACTCAAGAAAAGTACTAAGGTAAAATAAATATAATGCACTAATCCCAAAACAAAAGATCGAAAATGCAATGACAAGAACATTCTTAAAAAAGAAATTTACCCTAAAAAAAATGTCTTTGGTCAGAAATAGAGGTGTATACAGACTCTAGCAGTATCAAAGGAGAATCAACAATCATCAAAATTCACCCAGCAACCATCCAACGTCCTCTAGAAGGAAAAACTAAGGGCATACACGACTGTTCGCAGTAAACCCGCATGTGTACGCGGAAATAACAATGAAACCCGCATATATACGTGACTGTGAGTTAAAAACTCATGTATAGGAAGAAAGGTGCATAAAAGGCAAACAGACAAGCTGAGACAAACTTCACACCAATCAGACACTACCACAAAAACATGCCCCCAGACCCGACACAGAAACAAGAGAAAAAGAGCAATTCAAAGTCATTGAATGCCGATAGAAAACCCCCAAAGGACAACTACTAGGAACTCCCCAGCGGAGTCTCCAATTCTGTTATGGAGAGAAATTCCTATGGCTTGGGGTACCACAAAAGACAACTTGGCTCCAGAAATCAATCCTTTCCAATATGCAATAGAAATTAAATATCTAACACTAAAGGATCATACCTCATACCTTATTCCAGATGGTTGAAGTTGAGCTTTCCAACTTCAGCTTGAATTGATAAATCACTTCCTCAACAACAAGTAAACAAGACAAGCATACTATATATATTGGTGTTGGATCTATTCTAGCATATATAATCAACAATGTATAAGCATTTGAAATCATCCATGGATAAAATATTCATTCAAACATACATTATTGGACAGGAAAAGATATTTCTATTAATATAAAATCAGATATTACAATGGATACAACCTCTGTCGGCATGTCTGCAAATCGGAGAAACTGAATCCCCCACTTGGGCCTCCACCACCTCAATCCTCCATCTCTCGATATCAAGCTCACAAGCAAAGGCAAGCTTGGGAAGAACACAAAAGTGCTCCAAGGGACAAAGGGATGCAGACTCAAGCACAAGTTCCGACAACAATGGACTATAGTTTCTTTGCTCTCAATTCTCTCATATGCCTTCAATGTACCAAAGAGTTCCTTATATAGCTTTTCAAAGGGGTAATGAAAGGTCGAATCCAAGCGATCTCAAGGCATATGGAAGGCCAGGAGTCAAGTGAGTCGGATCCATGTCAAGGAAAACTCCAAAAAAAATTGGATTATGCACACATCCTGATGTACGCGGATTTAGGGGTCAAACCCGCGAATATACATGATTAGGGGTTTAAAAGTCACGTGTATTAATTTTCACATGTTTTTAGGGATGGTCTAGGAAACATCAAAGGACAAAAAATGGTCCAAGGGGTCTAAGGAGTCTACAGAGGGACAGGGGAAGGCCATACAAGTGTGATTTACCAACACTTGGAATTGTTCTTGATCTTGATCTTGGGTCACTTGGACTTGTTCTTGAGTCACTTGGACTTGTTCTTGTTCTTCTCCCCAGACTGGGTGTTCTTCTTGGTCTGCTGGTGCTTCCATTCTGATCATTAGCATTGGGCTGCAATAATGGTGAGAGATTTGAGGTTGTGCTACCATCCTCATTCCCACTCCTTACTTCTCCATGGCCTCTATCTCGAGCTTCTCATCTTGCTACTCCCATTTCTATATTTAAATGATGCTACTACTCAAATGCTATATGTTTTGATCACTGACCAGACGGCTTAACATCTTTTGTAACTTTTAAGGGAGAACGTTTGCTTCGATTAAGTAGAGATGGAAAGCAAAATATAACGACTTCTCTCTCTACCGTCCAGATCTGTTTTATAATGAAGAGGAACAATAGAGATATTAATAAAACATATATCCTATAAAGTAATATATGTTATAATAAAAACTAAGAAAATTGTCGACTTGTAAAATAAATAAACTAGCAATTGGTTAAGAATGTGTAAAAATAAGCGGATAGGATAGGTTATTGTTTGTGGGTAAAATAAAATAAATAAATTGTTGGTAGGGTAATATGATTTGAAAGTAAGGAGGTAATAGAATGTTTTAGAATACTTAAATTAAAATTTTGAAGAATGACATTTGAAGAGCAATTCTATAGAATTCAAAGCATTCAATTGAGTAATAAGAAACATTATGCTGATTTTTATTTTTTTACTATATGAAATATCTCCACACAAAGAACTAATTTAGCATTTAAGTACGATTTTCCATGTAAATTCATGATTGTATTTTAAATGAGATAAAGCTCAATCAAACCATTAATATCTTTGGAAGTGTTCTAGTTGATTAACATTGTTATAGTGGTGATCACAACTATCATGATAGCAGAAAAGACTTTATATTCACTCCAAGATGGGTAAATAGGGAAGATTTGAATATTCTATTATTTCTATTTTATGAAGCATTCAAAACAATGAAAGGTAGAATTCTGGGTTGTTTTAGGAAATCTGGGTAGCATAGAAAGTTGTTGGTATGAGAAGAATAGTTATTTTTCACAAGTAGAAAGGAACTTGTTGGTTAACATATGCAGAATTTTAATGTTGGTTTGACTTTCCCAATGTAAGGAGTCATTTTATTCTTTTGTTCTCTTTTAGGATGCATTCATAACAAAAGGGAGAATTTTGGGTTGTTTTAGGTAATCTCTGGGAGTAGAGAAAGTTGTGGGTATGAGAAGAAGAATACTCTTTTTTACACGAGTAGAAAGGCACTTATTAGCGGAATGGAGCTACAGATAATGCCTTGAGCTGATTCAAATCTATAAAATCTCAAAGTCCTACCTTCTCTTGATTTAAGAGCGGGCTTGTTCTTACATTAGTCTTCTTGCAGTTAAGGTATCTAAAGTCAACTATTTTGGGATCACTAGGAGAGCACACTTTTTACTTTTTATTAGATCTATGCATGCAATAGTAGATGAAGAAACGCATTAACAAACAAAAGCATTCATTACAATTGACAAAAATAATTATTGGGATTGGCAACGAGAAAACAAATTCAGTGTTCTATAATTCAAATTTAAATTAAAACATATAAATTCCCACTCAAGAATTTATTGCAATTGAAAGAAAACATTTCTTGATAATGAGAAAACAAATTCAAGGTTCTATAATTCAAATTCAAATTCAAATAGATAAATAAAACCTCAAGCATTTATTACAATCACACGTAAAATTTTCTTGGCTAAGTTTAAAATATCAAGAGGAATGATATCTCTTAATCATGCATTTGTCACAACAGTATACAGTTAGATGAAAAGTAAGAATGAAAGGCCAAAAAGTCCATCCACCCAAAAGGGACTCTTAAAGGGACGAATGAATAACTTCTATGCTAAACATCAGTTGTTGTACGTGTAACTCAGTGGAGAAATTTGACTCCTTTACTCATCAATTGCTACACCTGCAAATGTAACTGATATCAAAACTTCAAAATATTATGCATGCGGCTTGAAAAGTTTGATAAGTGTGACATAGTTGTACTAAGGCACTTAGTACTTCTAAAAGACTACATTCAATTTTATTTCTGCTAAACTCTGATGGCGTTCTACCATCACGCTTGTACATTCTCTGCACAGTAGAAAAGGTGAAAACCCCCTCAATGCGAGTGAGACACATATTTGTATCATATACTGAATCCATATCGAAATCAAAAGACTACTTTAATATTGCCTCTATTTTTCCCAACATGTATTCTCCATCTTTATATTTCTCTAGAGGGTTTTCTAAGAATTAGATAGTAATAAAAAACAAAATGAATTGAATACATAACTTACTTGAGCTATGTGTTAGAGTAAGCTCAATGGAATTTACGTACAACATTTTAGACATGTGTCTTTTCATAAGTGCATTGAGAAGTGTAGAGTGTAGCAGCGACAAGCATTGATGGGAAGAACTTTATCACCATGTATTGCATCAATATATATCCCTTAAATGGGAAATCAAGGGTCGAATTAGAGCGTTTTCATGCATATGGAATTCCAAGGATCAAGGTATTCGTTACTTGATGAGGAAAATTCCAATTTTTTTTTTGAGCAAAAAACCTGATTTACGTGGGTTGTAATGGTGCAAGCTATGTATACGCAAGATCCATAACTGATGACTTGTGTGTATCTTCAAAAATGTATTTTTAATAGTTAAATTGAAGCATCACAACTATGGTGAGTAAAGGGGGGTATAGTTAGTCTGCATAGGGACAAGGTAAGGCCATCAAGGCATGCTGCGTGAGGTATGGAAAATGACACTATAGTAATGGGTGATTTCATGAAGATGGGTAACACTTTTTGGCCAAATTTGGCGATGAAAACCTGATTTTTTACTCATGTGCTAGATAGAAGCCCTCAAAACGCATATATGCCATGTGAATTTTGACTTGCAGTAAAAAAACAAATTGCAA
>LPNX011194875.1:263118-297820 GCA_001517045.1 Pseudotsuga menziesii | reverse complement strand
TGGATTTAGTAAGGTATTAATAGGGTTTAGATATGAATTTAGGTAGGGGTGAATAGGGTTAGTAGGGGTTAGTAGGGGGTAAGGTAGTAATATTGAGGGTGGTGTTAAGTAGGGTTAGTGAGGTCAGATTAAATGGTAGGTTTAATTTATGTTTTGAAAAAAGTGGGTGGGGTATGGGGATTTTTTATTAATATTATAACTTATTAACCAATTTCAAATAAATTTTTATAAAAAATTTATTATTTCATATAGGTTTGTTTAGTTGGTGTTTTATGGATTTTTTCAATCCTCCATGAGTCATTACCATAACAATTCTACTCTAAATCCTTGGTTGTTTTCTTAATGAAGATATTAAACAGTCCAAACGATAATACTCATTACTTTTGCATGTATACAGGTTATAATTAATCATATTTATTAAAAAAATTATTTGGGTTGATGGGCAGCCTCTTTATACATTTATATATGTATGTGTGAGATCTGAGAAATTGAATCGAAATCATCACTACCCAATATTCACTTTTACATTGAAAACGATAAACGCAAGTTGCAACAATCGCATGACGTCCTCTTCATTCTAAACCTAGTTATCGGATCATCATCGTAAACCCAATAAGTAGGAGTATTAGGGTTGTGACGTCCTCTTCAAATAAATTTTTAAATTTATTATTTGTCTTGAGCCTACAGTTGATTAATTGTCTCTATGGTTCATATAGGTTTGTTTAGTTGGTGTTTTATGGATTTTTTTCAATCCTCCATGAATTCATGGAGGATTGAAAAAAATCGGGTAGCTTTTCGGCTCGCCCGGGACACATTTCAAAATTAAACCGGTAGCATAAACGCTACCGATTGACATAATTTATATATATATAACAAATTAACAAAAAAATTCAATTTAACTACAGCCTCGACCGAGGTATTTCTTAACCCTTGGTCGAGGTATTAATACCTCAACCGAGGGTTAGGAAATACCTCGGTCGAGGGCTGAAAATAACCTCGGTCGAGGGCTTGATAAAACCTCGGTCGAGATATTAAGACCTCGGTCGAGGGCTTGTTAAACCCTCGACTGAGGTACGTTTTTCTATTTTTGCCGAAATGCGCTTGCCAAAAAGTGTTACCCAGGTCCGCGGATTCACCCACATGTCGCCTAATGTGTGAGGTAATAGGGGTACATGATGGCTGAAATATATTATAGCAGTCCTAGGAGTGGATTAGTGAAGATCCATGTGGAATAACTAGCCACTCATCAACATAATACAATGATAAATCTGTATACATGTCTGTAGATCTAGAGTGCATATAGAATTCCTCGATACATATAAGTATAATGGTCATGAATAGGCTTAATAGACATATGTCTTAAGTGGTCACAACCGCATAAAATACACAATGGAGTCAGGTCTCCATACTGAATGAAGGAATCTAGTACATAATAAAGTACACTTCTATGGTATGAGAATAGAAATCCCATAGTTACTGTCATGATCAAGGTATTAGCATATATATAAGGCCACCTATTAACAATCAATTTAACACCCTTGAGAATGATAGTTTTCCCTTTGTATGTTTGAAGTTTGGATTGTTTGACTTTAGAAGCTCCTTCATAAACAATTTTTAATTTCTCCCAAGCATGTCGGTCTGTCGTACATTGCATAACCTTAAAAAAACATTGAATTTATTAATCCATTTAATATTGCATTCAAAGCTTTTGCATTTGATTTGTATTGATCTAGTTCATCTCTATCTATAGGTAGGTTGTTTGGTACTTTATACTCTTTTTCAACATAACTCCAAACCTTGCAACCAAGAGACATTAGATGGAATAATGCATCTCATTCTTACATAAAAAATGCATAATTTTCTCCTATGAATATTGGAGGTCTATTGGTAGCTAACCCTTCTTGTTGATTTATAGTGGTTTTTAATAGGATCTTCCTTCCAGTGATTTAAACTATAGTGAAGCATCCTACTCTGATACCAATTGTTGGAATATCAAGAAATACAAAGAGGGGGAGGGGGGGTGAATCAATATTGATCTAAATTATGTAATTTTTATCACTAAAAATTAAAATCAACAATAGAAATAGAACACACAATATTATCATGGAAGCCCAACTGGGGAAACCACCAACACTTTCTATTATTGCAAAATTATATTTACAAATCGTTTGCAAGAACCAACTTCCCGGATGCACCAACACCCAAGTTTTTCAGCTACAACTCAAGGATGCACCAACACCCTATTTACCATCAAATACTCGAAGGAAGCTATGACCCCCTACAGGCTTGCATCATGTCCTTGCGTGTCCCAACCACCCTTATATGATAATTTGATCTCTAACTTCTGTACACCTATGGATCTTTCAATCAAATGTACAAAGACACTTTTTTGAAGTTTTAAGTATTTTCTTATATAGAATCATCTGTGTCTCTCCATCTAATAGTCATGTATCTTCATTGTGACCCTTTACAAATCAATAAATTGTGAAATAACCTCTTCATTACAAAAACTATGAATTAATAATGCGATACTACATCACTCCGACTCTACAATCCCGACTCTGACATACCGATTTCGACTAAAACCTACACTTGATATTTTGAGATTTGTCAATGATTCCAACTCCAGCTTTCCGAATCCGTCGTTTTGACTCCAACTTTTCCAAGTTTGATGTCCAGAGTCAGAACCTCACTTTTTTTCTAACTCTGACTTTTCAACTTTTTGAATTTCAAAATCAGAAACTCCAAAAACTTATCATTGGATACTAACGCTTCTGACTCTGTCATTCTGATCCTGACTGGATGACTCCGACTTTCTGAATTTCAGAATCAGAGGCTCCAAGAACTTAACGTTGGAAACTAACGCTTCCGACTCCGCTGTTCCAAGTCCAACTAGCCGACTTTCATAGTCGGAAACTCCAAATCCCTAATGTTGTGGCACACCTCTTCCAATTCTACCTCATCAAATTTTTGAATTTTAACTTTTGGAGTCAGAACCTCCAAAATATTAACATTGGAAACTAGTGCACCCGAATTTGATGCTGACTTTCCGAATTTGATATTTTGTTAAGGATTTTTAACATTTTTGCTCAATATTTTTGGATTTTTCCATCTATGCCTATTTCATCAATGTTGCATTATAATTTTATCTTGACATCAATACCAATTTAATCAACAATGGGGATGAATTTGTCAAAAGGAACCTCTTCCTTAACCACAAACCTCAACATAATAAATTATAACTCTATTATAGAACTAAAGGGGGAATATATAGTTCACCATGAGCATGAGCATAATAAAAATGAGACGATGTAAAATTAAAGACTCTTATCCCATGAATATATAGCATCAACACGTTCTCAATGTCCATGTCTTTTTTAAATTATAGTAGTTTTTATTTATTGTAAATTGATCTTATCTTTTTTAGGAGTGCTTTGTCAAATCCAAACTAGTAGAATTTTGATTAAGTGCTCTAGAAAGGAGACTACCTAGTATGTTGGTGTGTTCTTCTTTCAATTCTATTCCTTTCAATAGATTCAATTCTAGATTAGCCCTGTTACGGAGAAAACTTCCTATGGCTTGGGGTGTACCACAACAGACAGAGAAACCGCAAAAATCAATTCCTTCCCAATATGCAAGAGAAATAAAACATCTAACACTAAAGGATCTTGAAACATACCTTATTCTGGACGGTTGATCTAGATCCTCGTTGAGGTTTTTCCAATCCCGCTTGTGTTAGCAATTTGATCTCTCAACAACAACAAACAAGACAAGTATGATATATAATGGTGTTAGACCTACTGTAGCATATATAATCAATAATGTATATGCAAGTAAAAGCATCCATGGATTCAATATTTATTTAAGTGCACATCATTGGACAGGAAAAGATATTTCTATTAATATAAATCAGAGATTACATGAGTGACAACCTTTGTCGGCACATCTACGAACCAGAGAAATTGAGTCCTCCACCTGGGCCTCCACCACCTCAATCCTCCATCTCTCGATAGCAAGCTCACAAGAAAAGGAAAGTTTGGGAAGAACACAAAGTTCTCCAAGGGACAAAGGGATGTAGACTCAAGCATAAGCAAGCTACGACAACAATGGACTATAGTTTTATTGCTCTTCAATTCCTCCCCTTCAATGTATCCAAAGGGCTCCTTATATAGTGCTTCAATGGGGTAATGGAAGGTCAAATATGAGCAATATTGAGGAATATGGAAGGCCAAGAGACAAGTGATTTAGATCCACCTCAAGGAAAACTCCAAAAACATTTGTCCTTTTGCACACATCCCAATGTACACGGGTTTAGGGGTAATATCTACGTATATACACGAGAAGGGGTTTGAAATTCATGTACAACAAATAATGAGTGTTTTTAGGGATGATATTGGAAACATAAAAGGTACAAAAATAGTCCATGAGGTCCAAAGAGTCTGCAGAGGGACAGGGAAGGCCATAAAAGTGTGATCAACCATGTGTGGTAAAATCAGCTATAACAAATGCCCCCTAATGTGTGAGGTCAGAGGGGTAACATGATGGCCGAAATGCATTATAAATCCATCCCAGAAGTGGAGTGATGAAGAACCAGGTGGAAGAATCAGCCATCCAACAATATAATACAATAATCAAACTCTGCACATGACTGCAAATACATATAGTAGTCCCAGATACATAAGAGTACAATGGCCATGAATAGGCATGATATACAAACTGTGACATGTGTGGTCATCACCACGTACAATATACAATAGATCAGGATCTTCATGATGAAGATATACAAAGGACCAAAATCTCCATAATGGCTGAAGATATATGGCATACACTGGAATCAAGTCACGAGAGCTGAAATCTCATGAACACTGGCACAATCAAGGAGGTAGCATATAAGAAATGCCACTAATCTATAAAGTCTTCTACACAAAACGCTACGAGTACATGTCCTACTATGTGAATAGAGGTGTCAAGGTTGAACATAGTAGTCCATCGTCTGATTACCGGTCATTGATGTATACCGTTAACATACGCGAGATCACCCACCGATAATGAAAATGGGACTCAAGGTACTAGAGTGCAATCTAACAAGTGTGAATAAATGTGTTGGGGTCTAACACTTGGAAGAATCCATCGATCAGGGGACATTGATGTATTCCCAAAACCGTTGATGGTGAGAGAACCTACCATTGATGACTGTAAGTCTCAAGGCACTCAAATGACTCTAGAATTCTATCCCAGAATAAATGATTTGAAGTCGATGGGATGGAATCCACTGGAAGGAGGGCTTTAAGGCATCCCCCATCAACCAACACGAGGTACTCAGCAATGTTGTATAATGTTAAAGGAATCGAACAAGATGTGCATGAACCAGTAATAGTACCGGGAATGGCCAACATGCAAAGTCAAGACAACTAAGGAATGGTCGACCCAGGCTTCAAATTCCTTCGAACAAGAGCATAAAGGTGAATGGTGACTGAATGTAGGCAGCATAGACTCGATATACAAAACTGGGACATCTCTGCGACACATGGGGCATCAACAAAGGCTCCATAGGGACTGGAAGCTTAACCATTCAGTGGAGATAAACTCAGAGATATGAGTACAGCTCCTAAATTCAAACTACTAACCGAACCAATGGATGTGATATATAGTGCTCTGTTCAAAGGCAACACAACTTGACTGCTGCCAAAGATAACATCTTTTCCAGTCCAGCTTTTTGGTTTTTTGAATTTTTTGGACTTTTTCAGATATTTTGTAAATCTTGAAAAATAATAAAAGTGCTTTATAGTTACAAATCTAGGAGGAGACGAGTGTCAATGGGAAAACAAACTAGTTCCAAGTAGTAGAACATACCTATGCTCAATGCAAGGAACATGTGTAGGATAACGACACTCAGGGGAAAGTCCCCTCCCGGTAAAAAATGGGGAATCAAGCTGCAAAAGATATATAAAAAGGCTCTGCTTGGCTGGACATGAGACAAACTCGGGCTATATGGATGAAAATCAAAGTCAGGGAAGCCGGCATAAGGCTTAATAAGGCAAGCAAAACTCATGATAATACAATTACAACTTGACATATACAAGGGAGTCGTGGGGGAATGGCCAACATAAAGTTCAAGAGGAGTATGAATCTCTTGCTCAAGGACATGGCGGGACTAAAAGGGACTCCTGGACCTAAGAGAGGACTCACAACATGGGTACCAAATGCAAAAAGGAGCTAAGTAGGACACCCATGTATAGGAAAGCTCTACCATTCACATAGTACCACTTCTAACAGTAGCATGAAGGTTCTGTGATACCATGGAATGGGTTCATACCTAAGGTTAAAATGAAACGGTCATAAGGTAATGCAAAATGCAGGAGGATATGAAATCCTAACCTATATGCCAGTTCAGACGTAATACCTATGATAGGAACGAATGGGTCGAAACANTGGACCCTACATGACAACCATATTAGTCCAAAACAACCCAAAATAGTCAATAAAGAATCCAAACTATAGGATATAGGGAGGAATGATCATGACAACTGCACGCAAAGGAAAAAATGTGGTGAACGATGGGTCATAAAAAGGAAAGTAAGGTGTAGACCCAATCTTCACGTATCCACTACCACCCCCGTGAGGGTGACCACCGATGTAAAGACCAAGAGAAGGGAGTCAACATCCTTCACAAATGGAGTAGAGGGTGGAATGTGACCACTACCAAATCTATGAACATGGTAAAGGGTTGTGATGCCCCCAAGCCCAACACCAGGGTCCGTACTAGGACCAAGGATGGGAAATAGGATACCAGGCATGTTGAAAATAAAAGGACCCAAACTCAAGAGAGCATAAATATACTCAAGTAACCGCAATCCCGAAGGCCAACTAGCGCACAAAGAGCACACTCCTAAGAAAATCTACAGCCAAAATACAAGCAAACCAAGGAGAGGATATGTGAGCTCCTGAATGCAGCAGGTATGTCTCACCTAGGAGAGGCTCAAAACTCCCATACACTACAAGCGAAGGAGCGTAACCACATTTAGCGATGTCTGGAGTCAATCCAAGTGATGGGATTCGAATCACTCATAAAGGATTCAGATTCTTTCTATTGTATCATAGATGTATTTCATATAGATTAATGATTATTTATTTATTGTTGTGTTGTCTATCTCCATGGGAAAAGCTAGAAACACCTTGGGTTTAATCGTACGTCTTAGAAAAGGGACAAACCCCATATGCACAAGGGCAAGGTTGGAATATCCCACACACAAAAATCTAGAGAAATCCAAGTAGTTTGAACCATTGTTGCAGATAATCATAACAATATTGCTGATGTTGAAATATATTGCAAGTTTCCTAGGCCAATGATAATATTGCTATAAAAAAGTGTGATTTTTTCAAAATTTGAATATATCCCAATATATCAACAATTTTGCTGACATAATATTTGAAACACCGATTTGAACAAATTTGTTGTGGATATCCTCTATCATCATATTATTAATATTTAAAGAGAAGAAAAATAATAACATTAATAGATAAGCGAAATGGAGGGATTTTATTAATTGAGATATCTATAGTTCTGGGGGAAGATATGCCTAAAAATATTGAATATGCCTCCACTTAGATTGATGCCTCATGTGATAAATACTATAGCAAGTTACCTTTCGCAAGTATGAGACATTATATGGATTACTAGTGATATCTTTGACCAGTCAATTGTCAATATCAACTGTTGATATTTGTCTCCTATTCCGAGCCCTTGATTACAACTTAAGTTTTCCTTTCTAATCTTAGCCCTTGATCTTAATATTTTATTCTCAGCCATAGGAATATTGTTAAACTTTCCCTTTAATGAAAATAATAACAAGTTAAACTTAATTCATCTTTAACAAAGTTTGAGTGGCCTCTTGATCTCTCGGTGGCACCATGGATTAGCCACAATGAACATTATACCTCCAAGTATTCCCTTAATATTTATTCAGGATGCTTTCTCATGAACCTAAATAGGAGGTTGAACCTGTGAGTGAAATCTGATAACCCAACTTGCTACTGGCCAACAAACTAACTCAAGAGTATTTCTATTATAATAAAGAATGAATATTGTAACTGAATAATTAATTGAAAATGAAAGAAGTTGAAACTAAAATATGAGTTTTCTAATCTAAAATTGGAAACTGAATTTTCCAAACAAAATTATGAGAATATCAGGCAAGGGAATGATATTGAAAATGTGGTAATGGAATCACTAAATCAATTTTTATTCTTTGACATGATTGCATAAATTATAACATTAAACAACTATTTAGAGAGGAAACTCAATTCAATTTGCCTCCACATCTTTAAGCACAATATTTCCAATATTTGGTGCTTCAGGTGGTCCAACTCAATTACCTTACCTGGAGGGTGGTATTCAAAGCTTGAACTAACAAAAAAGTAGTAGGCATGACTGATACTCAATGGCCAAACATAAATTCTATCTATCAATTACCACTATTGAATGTGATGCAAACCAGCGATAAATAGAAAGTTGTCGTGCTAATGTTTGGTAGCTATTATTGCCTCACAACATTTATGTTCCTCGGGTTTTTGAAGGTCATGATATTCTATCTAGTTGAACATTTCTCTTTTGCAAACACCTATGTACTTTCCAGTATATTTGGAGAAATTGTGGGCGTAGGGATTCGTGATGCCAAACAGTGAAGACCATATAGGGGCTGGCGCAGGTTACAAAGCTTATAATCGTAAATGTTTTTGGGTGCTCTAAGTTAGAAGAGCTACCAAATATGGAAACATGGGTATCTTTAGAGGAGTTCTGCACACATGGATGTGTGAAACTGAAGAGCATACATGGTTCGGTGTAGGAAACAAAGCTTAGAGAGCTAGATGTTTCTAATGCTCTAAGTTAGAAGAGCTGGAAAGTATGGAAACATTGGTATCTTTGGAGAGGTTGTGGGTGGAGAAATGTGTGAAACTGTAGCAAGAGTTGGCAAGGAGACAAAGCTTAGATTTAGGGTAATTTTTAGGGGCGAAATTTCGCCAATTGTCTATTTTTGGCGTTTTTTTCAAAAAATAAATTCGCTATTTGGTCATATTAGTGTTTAATATAGCCTATATTTACATAAAATATGTTTTTTTATCATAATATTCACCAAAATTTACACATTTCAGTGTTAATTTTATGTTTCATATTTAATATTCGCCTACCTATCTATAAACATGTCTTTTTCAATCCAAAACAATCTCCTATAATACTATACTTAAGTATAATATTAAAATCCTTAAAAATACCCTGCTTAGATTCCTATATTTTTTTGAGTTCTCTAAGTTAGAATAGTTGCAAAGTATGGAAACATTGGTATCTTTGGAGGGGTTGTAGGAGAAGGGGTGTGTGAAGCTGCATAGCATACTGTGGTTGGTGATTGATTCCTAGATGTTTTGGGGTGCTATGAGTTAGAATAAATACCAAATATGGAAACTTTGGTATCTTTGCAAGTGTTGTCAACAGAGTTATGTGTGAAGCAAAAGTGCATACTTAGATACTTAAATATTTTATGGGTGCTATTAGTTAGGAGAGTGGCCAAGTATGTAAACCAAAACATTGGTATCATTGGAGGAGTTTTTGGAAATAAGATGTTGAAAATAATACTTGCTACTATGAGTTATAAGAAACCCTTGTGGGATCAAGAAAGAAGTTCCCTAACAATTTGTCCAGCTTAATATCTGCCCAAAAGAGGTTGTTGCTATTTACATGGGAAACATTATTTGTTATGGAGAGTTTGTATGGATCTCAATAGTATTAGAAAAACCAAAAGATAAATGAGATGAGATGGAATAGGATTATTGTGAATTTCCCATTGTGGATAGTATTTTAATTAACTATACACCTTTCCTCCAAGTCCCACATCAAACACTTATTCATGATACAAAATTTCCGCTAGAAATTTGAAGTGACATCGCTCTAACCGTGTATCAAGCAGATTCTCATTTAAGTGAAAAGTTTGATCATTAGTACTATTGAAGTTTCAAATGTCATATTTCCAACCAAATGCATGAAATTTTTTTGAGTGTTACATCAAACTTCTAAATCACCACACAAATGAAAATATGTTTCCCTAAAAAGGAGTTTGTACATAAGGTTTTTAAATTTGAAAACAATTGTGAATAAGTCATGTTGTCGCTTGGATGTCAAAAAATTCATTTTGACATAATCTTACAAAGCAAAAAATCCAAAAATCCAAGCGACATAGTTACAGGAGTTATAAAGTCTCTAGGTAGATTTAGATAACTTCGAAACCCCTTGACATGGAGGAACTATACATTTCAAATTGATACTTGAACAGGACCTGGAGAAACTATATATTGGGAATTGAAACCTAAACTATGCAAGACATCACAATTTATGAAGATTCTCTAAAAATAAAACAATTTTAAATATTTTTTTATCATACTCAGTTTTTTCCAAATAAGCATCCATTAATGTGTAGACTTTCCCACCTCTTTTTTAGGAAATCCCTTGAGGTTCCAAAATCATACATTATGCATACTTTCTAAACAAAGTATCTCTCTCATTAATTATCAAAATTATTCACCATGGGCTAATATTAACCAGCACTTATGTTATCCACCATCAAACATTTTACTCAAAATTACTCTTTCATCTTTCTGAACAAAAATCCTACATTGCCTGCAATCAAAGACATTATAAATTGCATAAGAGACAACAATTTTCCTATCGACTACTGGTGTGGGTCCTATTCTAATATTAAGTATTGAAAATAATTGAATGGCCATATAAGGTTGGAAGGTGAAGGAAAAGTTGCTGGGGAACATAATATTTTGTTTCAAGTATTTGGAAGTCTGAACTAATATCCAAGGCAAGGACAAGAAAGGATGAGAGAGAGACAGGGATTTGGTGTCTAACATACTCATTGGACATAAACATTCTTTCCTCATTTGACATAAACATACACATGTTTAAATGGTGCCACAACTCTCTCCACATTGAGGTCACAGGGATACCCTCTTGAAAAAAATAAATAGTAACAATTATAATATTGGGTGCTTCCCTTTTAAATAGTGACCATACCAAGCTTGCTCATGATTAACCAAAGAAAGAAAAAGAGACCACAAATATACCCTAGTTGATAGCACTCTCTTTAGATGGTTGAATTGTAGATTATTGTACCTCACTCATTCGACACCAGACTTGTCATATGTTATTAGTGTTGTTGCTAGGTTCATGCAGGAGCCAGTGAGTTGCATTAGAAGGAAGCAAAGCACATCTTGCACTATGTGTAGGGTACTAGAGAGTTTGGGTTCACTATTCTTCTAGTGCTTTGCTAGATCTAGTTGTTTTATTGACTCATATTTGGCTAGAGACAATACTAACATAAAATCTAGTTCAGGACTTATGTTCATTTTGGGATCTGGACCAATCTGATGGTCAAGCAAGCAGTAAAAAACTCTTGCTATCTCTTTGGCTGAAGCAAATTATCGAGGGGATGTGAATGGAGCTATTCATGCAGTTTGGCAATGCGATATTTTGACATAGTTTGGAATTCACACCTCTCCATCAGTAGACATTTTATGTGCTAATCAAAGCACAATTAAAATTTCCAGTGATCCACTACAAAAGCAATAGACGAAACACATAGAAGTCCATATGCACTACATCTAAGAACTAGTGCATAGTAAGACTATAATTTTTCATTACTTCCCTACATATGAGTAGGTTGCAGAAATATTCACAAAATATTTCACTGAAGACAGATTTGTTTATCTTAGGTCTCTTCTTAGTGTGAAGTTTTGGTTCAATTTTTGGTTCCTCATCAACTTTTTATTTTGAGGATGGTTTTTTCCCATGAGGTTTTTGCCATTTCCTCAGTTTATTGAGCATTTAATTTTTTCATTAGATTATATGGGTGACCTTTGGTGTCAGTTTCCAAGCACGAGTTGTTCAATTTTAGAATAAGGAGAGATGTTAGGATTATTGTAATCCTACCTTGTCCAACATATCCTATATGTCACATTCCTAGATAAGGAACATGTTTCCACTTCATTAGTGCCATAGATAAGTTATCTGGGGCCCACCTACCACTCTAGGCACCCTCATGCATGATTTTAGGAACACAAGTGACCAATTCCTATACTTTAGGACCCCACACTGAGTCATGGGAGTCCCACCATTAGTTCACCCTAGTATGTGTTGAGTTATGCTCTAATGGGACACATTCAATTCACTTTCAGTTAGTCTAGCACCCCTTTTTCATGATTTAAGGAGATGGGCGTCTTTGCTCACCTACCTTGGTCAGTTAACTAATTGTGAGGTGTTTTGGTTGTCTTGAATTACACTAGTGAGTCTTCAATGGTGATTATTCTGCAGTTAGTGATGTCTCGAATCATTCCAATTCATGGGATTTGAATCACTCCTAGAGGATTCAAATTCTCTCTATTGTATCATGGATGTATTTCATACAGATTAATGATTATTTAGTTATTTTTATCTTGTCAAATTTTTGCATCTTGTGTGAATAATTTCACAATGATTGTTTGACAATATAACACTAAAATCCTTCCTCATTCATTCTTCATTCACTGTGATGTTCAATCCAACCTGTTGATCCTATGGAGTTGCTAATTTTACGTTGTGGGTGTTACTAGGATATACAATATATATTTTTGAATGCTTCCTTTAAATATTTTTTCCATACTCACATCAAAGTTATTTATTGAACCGTTCTAATTAGACAAGCAAAATATGGCATGAGAGATTCGACCATCTGAACTTCAAGTACCTCCAACAGCTGCACAATGAAGAAATGGTTGTGGGATTTCCTCTGATAAATTCATCTCAAGGTGTCTCGAATGGTTGCTTGCTAGGGAATTATCTAGAGAAAAGGTATGATGTTGGGAAGGAAAGAAAAGATACCTGCACACTTTATTTGAAACTTGTGAAATCTCCGTAGCAATGCCTACAACATCTTTGAATGGATCTGGATACTTTTTAACCTCAATTGATTACTACTTCAGGTATTGTTGTATCTACTTTCTTGAGCATAAATATGAGGTATCTGAGACCTACAAATATTTCAAAGCCTTAGTTGAGAAAACTCTTGGGAAGAAGATCAAAGCCCTCAGATCAGATAATGGAGGAGAGTACATTAAAAGAGAGTTTCAACAACTATGTACTTCAAAAGGTATTTGGATGCAACATTCAGTATCATACATACCACAACAAAATGGTGTAGCCGAGAGGAAGAACTGATCATTGAAATAGATGACTTCCTTCCTTCTTGAAGAAAGAGATCTTCCATTATATTTGTGGGTTGAATCACTAAACTACTCTTCGTATATACAAAATAGAGTACCTCACAGGTCAGTGGTTGTGCTCACTCCATTTGAATCACTAATTAGACATAATCCTAATGTCTCACATCTGAGGGATTTTTGCTCGAAAGAATGGTCCAGAATTCCATCTGACAAGAGGAAATCCTTCCAACGTCAAAGTAGTGAATGCATTCTGTTAGGATATGTTGATGATGCAAAAGCTTACAAGTTGATGGATATTGCAACCAGAATATGATTCATAGAGTGAATTTTCCAATTGAATGAATATCCATTGCACGATCTACAAGCAGTCGAAGAGGAAGGTATAAATGCTCAACATATTCCATTTGAATATGACAATGTTTCTACTGATGTTTAAGATTCAAAGTCTGAATATGAGGACCAAGAGGGACCATATCTAGATATTAAAAATGAATATTGAGTAGATCCATATCTAGATCCGTCTCTTTCTCTGAATCCAAGGCCTAAATGGGCTCAAAATCTCATTGAAGCTACTGGGAATAATGTCGAAGATACATCTTACAGAAGGAGAACCAAATATCAATTTCAGGATGAGAACCTTGTGATTTTTCATACTGATCCACTTCTCCCAGAGAGATACTACATGATACTAGGGTGTGATTCTCATTCCTATAAAGATGCTTTCCATGATCCAAGGTGAAAGACAGCCATGGATGATGAATATGATTCACTAGATAACAACAATACATGGGAGCTTATCTCCTTACCTCCACGGAGAAATATTGTCCAATGCAAATGGATCTACAAAACCAAACTAGCAGCAGATGGATCTACTACCAAGTATAAGCTTCAATTAGATTCAAAGGGGTTTTCACAAGTTCATGGGTTGGACTACAATGAAACATTCACCCATGTTGGAATAATGGATTCCATAAGGCTAGTTTTGACCATTGTGGCTTTGAATAAATGGGAAAAACGTACTACATTACATTGATGTGAAGAGTTCCTTCCTCGATGGTGACCTGGAAGAAGAGGTCTACATGAGACAACCTGAGGGGTACACTGAATATTCCTACTTAGTTTACAAAATAAGGAAATATGTGTATGGGATCAGCAAACCCTATGGCCATGGTATGCCAAAATGGATGCCTTCTTACTGTCAGAGAAGTTTGAAAGGTGCAAGTATGACTGCAATGTATACATGCAACATAAGGGAGGTTGCATACTATTGATTGGATTGTATGTGGATGAGTTTCTCATCACTGGTGGTTCAACTTCTATATTAAGGGACATCAAGTCATCCTTGATCAATTATTTCTCCATGATAGATATTATAGGTTGATGAGGTAGTTTATTGGCCTTGAATTTAATAAAAAATATCTAGGGATAATGATTACTTAGTCCATATACATATGATATTTGCTCAAGAGTTTCCATATGACTTATTGCAAAGCATTGCCCTTCCCTTTCTTATCTAACATCATATTAAAATAAGGTAGTTCTACACCCCTAGTTGATAACACTCTCTTTATATAGTTGATTGGTAGCTTATTGTACCTCACTCATTCGGGACTAGACTTATCATATGCTATTAGTGTTGTTGCTAGGTTCATGTAGGAGCAACATGAGTTGCCTTGGAAGGAAACAAAACGAATCTTGCACTATGTGTAGGGTACTAGAGAGTTTGGGATTCACTATTTTGCTATGCTCAACTAGATCCAATTTTTTTACTAACTCATATTGGGCTGGAGATAGTACTAACATAAAATCTAGTTCAGGATTTATGTTCATTTTGGGATCTCAACCAATCTGATGGTCAAGCAAGAAGTAAAAAAATCTTGCTATCTCTTTGGTTGAACCAGAGTATCAAGGGTATGCGAATGAAGTTATTCATGCAGTTTAGCTACCTAGGATTCTGACATAGTTTGGCATTCACGCCTCTCCATCAGTAGACTTTTTATGTGATAATCAAAGTGTAATTAAAATTTCCAGTGATCCAGTATAGAAGTAGTAGACCAAACACATAGAAGTCCATATGCACTACATCCAAGAACTAGTGCATAGTAATATTATAATTTTGCATTACTTCCCTACATAGGAGTAAGTTGTAGAAATATTAACAAAATATTTCATTGAAGAGAGATTTGTTTATCTCAGGTCTCTTCTTGGTGTGAAGATTTCGTTCATTTTTGGTTCCTCGTCAACTTTTCATTTTGAGGAGGGTTGTTTCCCATGAAGTTTTTGCCATTTCCTTGGTTTATTGATCATTTACTTTTTTCATTATATTGTATAGGTGAACTTTGTTATCAGTTTCCAGGAACGGATTGTCCAAGTTTGGATTAAGGAGATATGTTAGGATTATTGCAATCCTACCTTTTCCACCATATCCTAAATGTCACCTTCCTAGATTAGGAATATGTTTCCACTTCGTTAGTGGCATGGAAAAGTTATTTGGGGCCCACCTACCACTTGATGCACCCTCATGCATGAGTTTTGGATCACAAGAGACCAATCCCTATTCTTTAGGACCCCACACTGAGTCATGGGAGTCCTACCCTTGTTTCACCCTAGTATGTCTTAAGTTATGCTCTAATGGGCCACATTCATTTAGTCTAGCACCCTCTTTTCATGATTTAAGGAGATGGGCACCTTTTTTGACCTACCTTGGTCAGTTAACTGATTGTGAGGTGTTTCAGTTGTCTGGAGTTACACTAGTGAGTCTTCAATGGAAATTATTCCATAGTTAGTGATGTCTCGAATCATTCCAATTCATGGGATTTGAATCACTCCTAGAGGATTCAAATTCTATCTATTGTATCATGGATATATTTCATATAGATTAATGATTATTTAGTTATTTTTATGTTGTCAATTTTTTTCATCTTGTCTGAATAATTTCAAAATGATTGTTTGACAATTCTAACACTAAAGTCCTTCCTCATTCATTATTCATTCACTGTGATGTTCAATTCAACCTGATGATCCTATGGAGTTGCTAATTTTACGTTATGTGTGTTACTAGGCAATACAATATATATTTGCGAATGCTTCCTTTAAATATTTTTTATAATAAAAATAAAATTCCAAATAAAATAATGTAATTCCTTATATTTTTTGGTAAATTAAAATGATTTTGAATGGACATGGATAATCGTCACCATCATTAATAATTATTTAATTAATTGCACCAAAGAAGCACATTCTAAAACCTAGTAGGGGGAGATGTGTAACTCCTTCAGTGTTCATCCTAGAGTTGACACATGTACTTTTTAATAAAATAAGAAATATTATAAAAAATTAGTGTCCGCTCAAATTAGAGTTAAAATATTTACAGCAACGTGCACACACACACACACACACACACATATAATACACATATTAGATAAACCAAAATGCTTCCTCAACATTTACATTTTTAAAACAATTTTGCATCTCATGGGGTTTGATCCCTCTCGGCACTTGCTAGATCCCCTTTTGTTGACTATATAGTTGTCAATTATGTCAAAGGTGTTCACACATGACAAAGGAATAACGATTGGATATGGTGGCCAATTGAAGGTTGCAGGTATCCAGAATAACAAAGGAATAACCCTGTTACAGGTTGCAAGTTGCAAGGTGAATGACAAACAAATAAACCTATAGCAAGTTGAATGGCTAAATATAGATCATCCAATGATGTTATTGAAAGAACTGTCGTAGAGGATGTTCATAAAGAAATCATGCAGATCCGCAAATTCATGGTGAGATTCGAACTCGATCTCAAATCAATGATTATGAAGCATCCCACACTAGATATGATGGTGAAGATCCAGTTTACATAAGTTAGGAGGAAAATCCAAAGTTTCACAAAAGATCAAGATGGACAGTCAGGGGTAAATCCGCAAGGAAATCAACGGTCTAGGAAAATGCAAAAACAAAGTTGTGAAAGTCAAAATAGGAAAGTGTGACTCTGAATCCCGCATCCCGCATCCCACAATCTGCAATGTGGAAACAAAGTTGTGGAATTCCAAAATAGGAAAGTGCAATTCCACATTTCACATCCCGCAATCCGAAAGATTAATGGTCAAGAAAGACTTTGCAAAATATCGATGGTGCGGAAGAAAAATTGTAGAAAGGATCTTACGAAAAGTTGAAATGTTACGTTTCTGCATCCCGCAATCTGGAGAGATCGGATAGCTGAAGTTAGTTCCACTAAAATAGATCAACTGTGTGGAAAAAGAATTGCAGAAAGAAGATTGCGGAAAGGAGTTTGCGAAAAGGAATAAGAGGACAGTCGACATCCCACATCTCGCATCCCGCAATCTAGATATCGACGATCAGGAAAATTCCCAACGAAGATCAACAGCAGGGAATCATTGATGAGAAAATCTTGGTGCAGAAAGGCTATTTTGAGGAAGAAATCGACGGTCTAGATTGACTTAGAGATAAGATCAAAGACTCTGATTATATCAGGAAGTTAATCTTGCGGAAGGAATTTTTGTAGTACGGAAGCACCTGCAAACGTTAGACAGAGGTGCGAAAATGGTTTCCAAGCTGTGGAAACGATTTTAGAGGTGCAAGATCAATGGAAGAACGTGAAAGGACATTCTGGAAGGTGTGATCTTCATATTTCAAAGGGCTCAACAATGAAAGGTGTGTTTTTTTAGTTTGAAGAGACGCAACTGTTGAAAGAAGCTTAAACGCTGTGAAGTATTTAAGCAACAGCCTGAGTAAGAAGGAAGATGTCTCTGCAGTTTGGATTGCATGATCAGAATCATAGACTAGTGGGTGTTAAAGAACTTAGTGGGAGAGAACTCATGAGAATCATATCAGGGGGGCAGGGCAGTGCACAGGTCTACATGGGGTCGAAGCCTACTTCCAGTCATAGTTGGAGAACAGGGTGTCGTAGCATCCTTGTCTATTGTAGTAGGAAGAAAACCATAAGGGTGTTGTAGCATCCTAGTATGTAGTTGCAGGAAAAATATAGGGTGTGTTTTGCATCCTTTTTGTTGAAGCAGATAAACAATTTTGTAAATTCATCTCATTAATGATTTTGTGTTGTATGTTTTCTCTTTTGAGGTTTCCACGATAAAATTGTATCTTGATTGTTGATTTTGTGTAGTTTAAAGTAAAAACTAATAATACTGATTCACCCCCCCCCCTCTCAGTATTGTGTGATAAACCAACAATTGGTATTTGAGCAAGGTTCCTTCACAACAGTTTAACCACTAGAAGGAAGATCCCATCCAAAAATCACAATGGATCAACAAGAAGGTCTGGCCACTAACAAACCTCTACTATTTACCTAAGAAAATTACGCTTACTGGAGTGTAAGGATGAGGTGTCATCTGATGTCCCTAGGATGGAAGGTTTGGGCAGCAACCCAACAAGATCATAAAATAGGAAACCAATACTCTACAGACACAGTTGAACTAGGTGAATCTGAAGGTAATGCCAAATCCTTAAACGCAATCTTAAGCGGTTTAACAAACTCGGTATTCCCTCAAGTGATGCAATGCACATTTGCCAAACAAGCATGGGACAAGTTGAAAATTATCTATGAAGGAGAATCTAAGGTCAAAGAATCTAAACTCCAAACATATAAAGGTCAATTTGAAAGTCTTAAAATGAAAGAAGAAGAGAATATTGGTGAATACCTTCTTCGTGTAGATGAATTTGTTAATGCGATCAGAGGCCTTGGAGGAAAATTAAAAGAGAAGGAAGTGGTAAGCAAGGTACTAAGAACATTACCAATGAGATATGATCCAAAGGTATCCACCTTAGAAGAACGAGATGATCTCAAAAAGGTAATAATAGATTAGCTACATGGAATCCACCATGTTTAGATCCATGATTGGCAGTCTACTATATGTAACAACCATAAGACCATATGTGATGCAAGATGTTGGATTGGTAGCTAGATTCTAGTCAGCTCCTAAAGAAACACATGTAACATCACTAAAAAGGGATTTTCAAATATCTAAAAGGTAATATGGAGTATGGTTTATGGTATCCAAAAGGACAAAACTTTATCTTGGAGGCATTTACTAATGCAGATTGGGAAGGAAGTGTTGACGATCAAAAGAGTACTAGTGGAGCAACATTTTTCCTAGGAAATTGTTTAGTATCATGGTCAAGTAAAAAACAATCCTCCATTTCACTCTTTGCAACAGAAGCATAATATATTGTTGCCGCCTCATGTTGCACTTAGCTTATTTGGATGAGACAAACCCTAGAAGATCTACTTGTAAAATATGAACATCTAATAGTGATCAAATGTGATAACAGTAGTGCTATAAATATGTCTAAAAATCCTATCATGCATTCTAAGACAAAACATATACAATCAAGTATCACTATCTAAGAGAACAGGTATCTCAAAAAGATGTCAAATTAGAATACATTGACACAAAATAACAGATTGCTGACATATTCACCAAACCACTACCTAAGGAAGCATTTAAGCATCTTAGACAGAAAATGGGAGTAATTCCGTTAGAAAAGTAATAAGAGGAGAAAGCTCAATCTCAGGGGGAGAATTGCTGACAGGGGGAGTTGTCAGACATAAAGGTTCCTTTGCCATTGTTTTCAAAGGGGGAGAATGAGTAGAGGTTTCCATCAATGCCAAAGGGGGAGATCGTTGACTATATAGTTGTCATTGATGTCAAAGGTGTTCACAAATGACAAAGGAAGAACCATTGGATATGGTGGTAGACTGAAGGTTGTAGGTATCCAGAATAACAAAGGAATAACCATGTTACAGGTTGCAACAGACTGAAGGTTGCAGGTATCCAGAATAACAAAGGAATAACCCTGTTATAGGTTGCAGGCAAGGTGAATGAAAAATGAATAAGCAAGTTGAACAACTAAAGATCGATCATCCAATGTTGTTGCAGAAAGAACTGTCACAAAGGATGTTCGCAAAGAAATCATGTAGATCCGCAAAGTCATGGTGAGATTTGAACTCAATCTGAAATCAATGATTAGGAAGCATCTCGCACTAGATCTAATGGTGAAGATTCAGTTTACATAAGTTAGGCAAAAAATCCAAAGTTTCGCAAAAGATCAAGATGGACGGTCAGGGGTAAATCCGCAAGGAAATCAACGATATGGGAAAATGCAGAAACAAAGTTGCAGAAGGAAATTGTGGAAGTTCAAAATAGGAAAGTGTGATTCTGCATCTCGCAATCTGGAGATCAACGGTCAGGAAAACGTCCGACAAAGATTAACGATGGGGAATCATTGATGAGAAAATATTGGTGCGGAAAGGAGATTTTGAGGTGGAAATTGACGGTTAGAATGACGATCCAGATTGAATTAGAGAGAAGATCGACGACTCTGATTGGATAAGGAAGGAAATCCTACGAAAAGAATTTTTGCAGTAGGAAAGCACCTGCAAACATTAGATAGAGGTGCAAAAATGGCTTCCAAGTTGCGTAAACGATATCTGAGGTGCAGGATCAATGGAAGAATGTGAAAGGATGTTCTGGAAGGTGTGATCTTCATATTTGAAAGGGCGTAATAGTGAAAGGTGTGTTTTTTCAGTTTGAAGAGATGCAACTGTTGAAAGAAGCTTAAACACTGAGAAGTATTTAAGCAACGACCTGAGTAAGAAGGAAGATGTCTCTACAGTTCGGAATGCATGATCAAAATCAGAGACCAGTGGGTGTTATAGAATCTAGTGGGAGAGAAATCATGATAATCATATCAGGGTGGCAGGGTGGTGCTAGGGCAGGCCACAGGTCTGCAGGGGGTCGAAGCCTCCTTCTAGTCGTACTTGGAGAATAGGGTGTCGTAGTATCCTTGTTTGTTGTAGCAGGCATAAAACCATAAGGGTGTTGTAGCATCCTATTCTATAGTTGCAGGAGAAATCTAGGGTGTGTTTTGCATCCTTTCTGTTAAAGTAGATAAACAATTTTGTAAATTCATCTTATTAATGAGTTTGTGTTGGTGGTTTTCTCTTTTGAGGTTTCCACGATAAAACTGTCTTGATTAGTGATTTTGTGTATTTTAAAGTAAGAACTGACAATACTGACTCACCCCTCCCCCCCTCTCAGTATCGTGGGATAAACCAACACCTTTTAACATGGATCTATGTTGGTTAACATTCAATTAATTCAAGTGTTCTATATTAGGTTTCTAAGGTTTTATTATGGTTCATCAAAGTTAATACAAACTTCATCGCACTAATTGGATACAAGTAATTGGATGTATTAGGATATGAAGAAATATTTGCACACTTGTGGTCCATGTTACTCTTTTGACGACTTGATTAAGGGGTATTCGCCTAGGGTGGGTGGGTGTGGTGTTGTGTCTCGATATTAATTTGATTTATGGTTCATTAAATATTTTCCAAACTTCATCACACTAATTGGATTAATTTAATTGGATGTATTATGATGTGAAGAAATATTTGCACACGTCTGGTCCATGTTACTATTTTGACGATTTGATCTAGGAGTATTATCCATGTGTGTGTGTTGGTGTGTATATATATATATAACCAACCTTGGTACATCAAAAAGTTGAAAATGAAATAAGTCACCTTGTTTTCTTTACTATTTTATTTGAAATATTCATAAATCACCATAGGTAGGGTGAGTTAAAAAAATAAGAAAGGTATTATTGTAGCAAATGTTTTGAAATTGTGCTTTATTGTACCTGTATTGATTACATTCTAGTGTAAAAAATTATTTCTCTAAACATTGCCAAATAAATCTAAATTTTTTAACATTTGTACAAAATAGAGGACAATATTTTCTGGTTAGAATTTAAGAATTACTAAGATCGTCATAGATTCTACAATTTTATAAGATTACGCATCATTTAAAATTATATAATTGGAGGGATAAAGTAATTGAACCTAATTGCATATTATTTTATTGTAAGGAGAGAAATCACTTGGAAACCAATTGAATAATAGTTGAAGGTAAAGAGGGATAAATGAAATATTTTGTCAATAAAAATTTATTTGATCTTTTATTTTCTTTGTTTAGCACTTTAAATAAATGTGTAGATAAATTGCATATTATTTTAATGTAAGTAGAAAAATCTTTTGAATCCTAATTGAATGTTTAGCATTTTAAATAAATGTATGCAGAGAAATTGCATATTATTTTATTGTAAGTAGAGAAATCCTTTGAATCCTAATTGAATATTAGTTGAAGATATTGGGTGATTAAAAAAGATTTTGTCAACCATAAATTATATGTTGAGATTAAATAACAAATATATATTTTTAGAAAATATCCATAAAATTACTATTAAAAGTTAACTATATCAATTAGAAAAAGGGTTTAGTTAGTGTCTTTTAAATTTAGAGGGTCTTATAACAATCTATTAGTATTTTAATTTTTTCAATTTACTTTCTTATGTTTAAATTTGAGTTTTTTAAACTAAAGGAAATTTTATTGATAATTCAGAGTGCTCAATCCAGACACGTGTAATGGGCTGCGGCCACATGCACCACCAGATTTGTTTATTCGAATGGTTGAAAAATCATAGAACCTGTCCAGTCTGCCGATACCGAATGCCCTAATCTTTGTTTCTTTGGGTTGACTCTTATCTTGCTTCTCAATTTTTATAACATCGCATGTACCGTTGATTTCAAACAGGAATTTAATAAAGGCTGACCTTTTTCCTTGATAGTTCAGCTTTTTTCATAGACCGAACGTAAAAGAGTTAATATTAAATAGATGACAGTTGTTAATTCTGATTATTAATACAATGGAATCCAATAATTTTATCTCAATGAATTTTTATGGTAATGGGAATATTTTTATGTTAATGAGAACATGCTTTTCCAAATTCTTGACTGACATATAAAACAATATAAAAATAAATTGATTAAAGAGAAAACAACAATATCACTTATCCAAATTAATCACTATGTGTAAGAATAGTTGCAAAATCTCATGATATATGTGATCTACAATGCAATATGAATTGGAATACAAGAGAGAATTCAAATTATATTTAAGATTAATTAATTGCATGACTTGGTAAATTCACCTTTGCATTCATCCTTAAATTTCTCCAATTTTCAATTTTTTAGGATTTTGTTAAAAAACTAAATACTCTATTCGTCCATGCAATACACCAAAGAACCCCAATTCTTATTGTTTTAAAAAAAGTGGGATCAAATTAAATGTAAAAGAATTAATAATGAATTAGAAACTGAGAAAAACAAAACTTAAGTAGCTTTTATAAAGTGTTTACTCACCCACAAGGAGGAATGACAAGTATTAAAAGAAAATCTCAAGTGACAAGACTCCTTAAAGTATTATGAATCTCTAAGAGCCATGATAGGCATTAGAAATTGCGGCTAGAGCATTTTTATCACTTTCTTTCAAATCCGTTTCAACCATATTCCAACATACTTGGTACCGGTCCATAGATTTGCATAAGGGTGGCACAAGGGTCCTTTAACTCAATGGCACAACTTGTAAGTAAACAATCACCAACTCGCTTTTTCTTGAGACAAGGTGTGCCATGGACGCACTTTTCCTTGAGACAAGGTAGGCTACCTCACCCACGTATGAGGGTGTGTTAGTTGTGTTTGTGCCATACTTTTCCTTCAAACAGGTTGTGTCACTGCTCCAAAAAAGTAAAATATGGAAACTGAAATATGTCAATGTGTTCCTGTCACGATCCATCCTCCAATAAGATCAGATCTATAGGTGTGTGTGTTTTCCACTATATGAAAAGGTTACCAAGACAAAAAATAATAATAAAAAAATAAGACATACTCATTGAAACCATGGTAAAATTTAACAAACAAATATATGAATAATAAATATTAAACTACGTAACATTAAAAGCATGAGACAAGTCAATGGTAATCCTTCGTAAGGGAAAGATTCACTCAAAGTTTTCGACCTTCTATTGAGAATTTATTAAAAATGCAACTATGAAACCATTCGTAAGGACCATTTCCAATTTCAAAGTAGAGGGTTCATGTTTGTAAGGCAAATTTTTAACCAAAGAATTTATTCAAGAACCGATGCTTTATCTTAGCTTATGAGAGTTAACTAAAAATGGCAACCCAATTTGTGCTAAAATGGGTGTACTATCGCTTCAAAACTATGTCTATGAGTGTTCATTAATCCAACTTTAAATTCATAGTATTAATTCTGACTTGGTCTTTGAATCTACAAACACATGATTTTAATAAAGAAGTGGTTCCTGGTTAGATGTGAATATGTGTACAAATTTTACTTCGAGAATTTCCAATAAATAGACAATGTAACCTTTTCAATACCAACTACGCTTCTATTTTTTTCCTACATGGTGGAAAAGTTATGAAATCCTGAGAAGACCCATGTTAAATTTATATTTGTTAGAATCATGAATGTAAATATTTTGTTGATGTTGCAGAGTGATCAAGATATCTTGAGCATAAATGTGAAATCTCCATATTATGCTGAACTTCTACAGCCACCTTGAGTGTGCCCGAAAACCCTAAAACCCTAAAACCCTAGCTAAAGAGAACTACAAAGCATCACAAAAAAATTTAAGACCAACATCAATAATTCTAAATGGATCCGCTGAGCTTATCCAGCATGTACGTTCATGCTGGATAAGCCACCTGGCATGGGTCCCTACATCCTTAGTTGACGGAAATTTTCAAAACTCGGCCTACTCCCGACAACCCTGTCCGCCTCCGTCCTGCCACCGCCCCCCACCGCTACGTCCTTAGTTGACAGAAATTTTCAAAACTCGGCCTACTCCCGACAACCCTGTCCGCCTCCGTCCTGCCACCCCCCCGCCGCTAGAGAACATAAATGCATTAACATTTTCACCTACCATCTCCAGTTTCGATCGATAAGGTTTTGAAATTTAGATTTTGTTCTTTAACAGTCTGGATTGGTAGAGTTGGTGAGTTGCAAATGCTGTGGACTAATGGAGGAGTGCACACCTGCTTACATAGCCCTCATTCGAGACACGTTTTGTTGGAGATGGGTTTGTGGACTCTGCGTAGAAGTCGTGAAAGACGAATTTCGCAGATCCGGCAACAAATACATGGGGTTGGAGGAAGCTCTGATGGCGCACAAGGCTTTCTGCAACACCATCAAACAGAAACGCCAAGTCTTCGAGCAGCTTGCAAGTTTTTCCACCAGTCTGCAAGCTTTTTGATCTCCCCTGATAGTCTTTGTAAATAATTAAGCTTGTTATTCTGGATTATTTGTTAAAAGGACTATGCAGGATGCCAAAAGGCTAATTTAAATATATGATATGCTTAGTTCCAGTGTTGTAGCGGTGCAGATTAGGTTTCTTTAACTTAAATTTCTAATTGTTTTCTTAATGCTGTTGAAATATCAGTTTGAAAAATATGCACTAGAAATTTCTAAATATTTTCTATTGCTCTTTAATTATCTTTCTGAAAATCATGAGTAGAAGGTTACTGGAGAGTAAATTGCTGATTTTAAAATGAAACGACGCCTGTGTTATAAGCTCTGCCTGCCTTAGTTATTATTTAGAACGATAGAGCTTCATTTTTTATTTAAAAATAAAGAAAGAAAGGAAAGGTCTTTATTCTTCTGTATTAGACTCTGCTTCTGATAGAAGACATTCAAGAAACGCAGAGTTTTCTGTATTTCAAGGCTCTTTCTCACGGAGAGATTATAATTAAGATGATAGTAGAAATGGTCTGTTGCTGCGCAATCCTCTTTAGCTTTATGTTATGCATAAATGTTAGATGAAGAAATCGATAAACTTGCACAGACCTTGATGTACTGAATCTAGCATTAGATGCATTGGATGGTACCATTTATTGTTGTGAAAATCAAAGACTCAAGTGGAATGAAACATGTGCAACTTGATGGTATCTTACATACAAGATGATTGAATGGCCCACACCTGAAGCCCTACATCTCTTATCAATGATTCCACAAGAGACCACTCCTCTCAAGAGTGACTTAGTTAGTAGTTAGGATCTATTTCAGTTTTTGTCTTCAATTCTAGCCCTTTGTTAATTTTTGCAATTCAATCTTTCAGTTTAATCAATTGGAAATTAGTTTGCACCATTAAAGTTGGGGAGGGACCCATAGTCTCCTTAGTTGCTGACAACACCATATTGTAGAAGTACAATTGTCATATCTATCAACCTGGAGCTCAGCCATGGGAAGTTGCAACCACTCCGGATCGCTTGATGTGTCATCACTGAAAGCCTCCGTCATCACAATCCATTCATGCTTCGAAGGCCACTTAGTAGTCTCATCCACATGCTTGTCCCACTCCATTGTTCATCATTAATCATCTTTCACACGTATCATCCCAAGACCGAATCCCAAATCGTTTGTCTCATATTGTGTGTTGGAAATCATCACGATTCGCCCCCATCGCTAGATCCTCGATGCATCATTTCCCTATCCAATCCATGTAATATAAAATGCTACCTCGCAATCATTCCCCATCTATATATACACACTAACCATCACCGTTTGCTCCACCAATGTCATTTCCCTGTCACAACCGTGTAGATAGTCCCACTAGTTCATGTGGTTATCCCCTTGTTGTTGTATGAGATGTTATCCCCCACCAAGCCTTTACATGTTGTCTCCATGTGGAGCACCCCTTTGATCGCTCCCAATATTAGTTCATGTTAGATGAACATTTCGATGACTAATGCTCGACATGAACTTCAGGACTCCATAGGATAATTTATGGACTTCAGGAGCCCTTTTTCCATATCTACTTCCACATAGATTCAGGTGCAAGAAAACATAAAGGGTTTTGGCTAAGATCTATCAATTTATTTCCCCAAAGAGTTTTCAATAGTTTCCAAATCCTCATCTAACCAGCAATGTAATGGAAGATGGGGAAGCTTGAACACCCACACTAGGACTACAAAAGGAAAGGCCATGTTCCATATGTTAAGATACATCCCTTGAGGACCCATGAAATAGTGATCATTCCTAAAGATGAGATCTCTATCCTCCTTTTCAAAGAGAAATGCATAGTAGCCTCGCCCACAAAAGTGGTGTTGCATTCTTCGTGAGATGAGGGGACGCTTGTTCTTGTCAAGCTAGACTTTCATGGCTCTTGGTGAAGGCCAGAGACTAGTAAAGAGTCCCATCAGTCCTTGTTTCGATAACCTGATGGCCTTCCTTTTTGTTGCGGTAGAAGAAAGTTTAACTTACAACCCATATGCAAGTTTCAATCTTAGCAGGGAAGTCCTCACAACAGAGGAAGGGACAAATTGAGATGCAACCAAGTTTCTGAAGGACTTGTGAATACTTCAAGCCACTACTCAAGGATCAAGTTCTGGTGATGGATCCATGGCTTGGGAGGCATGACAATGGTTGAATTTCACCAAGCATTTTTTGCATTTTTTGAATACTAATACTACTTATAAATGTAACTTGCATTTTAAATTGATATTTTATTATTATAAATAATAATTATAAACTTTCAGTATGTGGAGGCAGATCAAGTGGTAAAGTTGAAATGGTGTAAATGGTTCTCAATAAAAAGTCTACAATATTGGGCTAATACTAATCCCCAATATGAGGCTAATAAAAACCCCTAATTCCCTAGTTAATATATATATATTCTTTTTAACTTAAAAACAAATTTTCACATTTTCAAAAATATATATATATATATTCACTCCCCAAGTATCTACAACACTCGGAAGTTCCTTACTTATTAATTCATAAAATTGGAAAACAAATCATTTAATTACAAAACCAATATGTTAGAATATACTAATTATCAACTCGTTAAAATGAACAACTAAAACATTCAATCACAAAAATAATATGTTAAAACATATTATTAATTTCAGAATCATAACCATCATTACTTTTTCCAAAAGATTCATAATAATCATCATTTATAATTGTGTAATAACAAATTAAATTCTTTAATAATTTTGAAGCAGAAGCTTGTTTTCTGTAACGGCCTGACAAGTTCTGGGAAGGAACGATGAATTCACTGAACCAATGTGGAATTCTACCGCATTAAATTTTTACCGACAACCAGGCATCGGACCCAGCCCACTGGCCCAGGACCTAATAGTCGGTGAAGTACTCTATTGGGCAACCTTATTTCTTATAAAAACGAATAAGAGTTATTCTCTGTTTTACAAAATTACATGACAGAAAAAATAAAATGAACGGGAATACGACAAAATATTTCAATTGAACCGGAACATCTACCAAAGAAATTATCTTTAGTAGCTTGTAACAGTCTTGCAAGATGCAGCAGCTCCTGGTATAGGAACTGTAAAACTAAAAGCATGTATGCTTTATGTGCCTTGCCTTGCGTGGAATCGGCGTTTCCGACAGAATAATATGTTAATACTAAATAACTATCTAAAGCTAGATTCAGTACATCAAGGTCTGTGCAAGTTTATCGATTTCTTCATCTAACATTTATGCATAACATAAAGCTAAAGAGGATTGCGCAGCATCAGACCATTTCTAATATCATCTTAATTATAATCTCTCCGTGAGAAAGAGCCTTGAAATACAGAAAACTCTGCGTTTCTTGAATGTCTTCTATCAGAAGCAGAGTCTAATACAGAAGAATAAAGACCTTTCCTTTCTTTCTTTATTTTTAAATAAAAAATGAAGCTCTATCGTTCTAAATAATAACTAAGGCAGGCCGCATAACGGACAGGCAGAGCTTATAACACAGGCGTCGTTTCATTTTAAAATCAGCAATTTACTCTCCAGTAACCTAACCTTCTACTCATGATTTTCAGAAAGATAAATAAAGAGCAATAGAAAATATTTAGAAATTTCTAGTGCATATTTTTCAAACTGATATTTCAACAGCATTATGAAAACAATTAGAAATGTAAGTTAAAGAAACCTAATCTGCACCGCTACAACACTGGAACTAAGCATATCATATATTTAAATTAGCCTTTTGGCATCCTGCATAGTCCTTTTAACAAATAATCCAGAATAACAAGCTTAATTATTTACAAAGACTATCAGGGGAGATCAAAAAGCTTGCAGACTGGTGGAAAAACTTGCAAGCTGCTCGAAGACTTGGCGTTTCTGTTTGACGGTGTTGCAGAAAGCCTTGTGCGCCATCAGAGCTTCCTCCAGCCCCATGTATTTGTTGCCGGATCTGCGAAATTCGTCTTTCACGGCTTCTGCGCAGAGTCCACAAACCCATCTCCCACAAAACGTGTCTCGAATGAGGGCTATGTAAGCAGGTGTGCACTCCTCCATTAGTCCACAGCATTTGCAACTCACCAACTCTACCAATCCAGACTGTTAAAGAACAAAATCTAAATTTCAAAACCTTATCGACCAATCCAGACGGTTAAAGAACAAAATCTAAATTTCAAAACCTTATCGATCTGAACTGGAGATGGTAGGTGAAAACGTTAATGCATTTACGTTCTGAACTGGAGATGGTAGGTGAAAACGTTAATCAGCTGCGGCGGCGGTGGCAGGACGGTGGACTGAGACAGACAGGGCTGCCCGAAGCGGGCCGAGTTTTGAAAATTTCCGTCAACTAAGGATGTAGGGACCCACGCCAGGTGGCTTATCCAGCATGAACGTACATGCTGGATAAGCTCAGCCGTGGAGAAGAAAAGAGTGGGAATGAGGATGCAGGTAGCACAACCAGCAGACCAAGAACAAGAACACCCAGTCCGGCGGTTCAAGAACAAATCCAAACGGTGGCCCAAGAACAAATAACAGCCAGAAATGAAGATAGTGGGCGCCTTTGATTACTTTACTAATCTCTATTTTCTAATTATTTATTAACATCTCCTTTTATTACTTCCATTAACGTTAGAGTGATTCATTGTATATAGTGAATGGAAGTAATAAAAGGAGTTGTTAATAAATAATTAGAAAATAGAGATTAGTAAAGTAATCAAAGGCGCCCACTATCTTCATTTCTGGCTGTTATTTGTTCTTGGGCCACCGTTTGGACTTGTTCTTGTTCTTGAACCGCCGGACTGAGTGTTCTTGTTCTTGGTCTGCTGGTTGTGCTACCTGCATCCTCATTCCCGCTCCTTTCTTCTCCACGGCCTCCTCCTTCTCCTTCTGGAGCTTCTCGTCTGTCTCCTTCCATTTCTATATTTAAACGCGGCTACTACTCAAATGCTATCTATTCAGATCACTGACCACGCGGGTTAACGTCTTCTGTAACTTTTACGGGAGAACATTCCCTTCAATTATAACTAAAATTAGAGATGGAAAGCAAAAGCTATCATATCTCTACCTTTATAACGAGAAGCGGCGTCTCTGTCTACTGGCGAGATCTGTTTTATAATGAAGAAGAACAGTCGAAGAATAATAAACGTTTACGTTTAGTATGTATATATATAATTAAAATAAAATTTAAATTTTTTTGGGTGGTAAAATAAACAAGTAAAATTAGCAGCAAATTGGCTTATATCTTTTCACCATCCATTAATCCATTTCTCAATGCTATAATTCCAGTTGAGATTGTGATGAATATCAATTCCTAGGTATTTGTAAGGAAACACTTCCTCCAAGTTGCTATTGTCATACACAAAATTAGCATAAGTGTCCCTCTTGGATTTGATAATCATAGCTTTTGTTTTGTCAGTGTCCTAAAGAAGTCTTAGTTTCTTATCAAGATCAGATGGACACCTTGCCAGAACAATATCGTCATCATAGAGAAGAAGGATGATGACTATTCTAGCTAAGATCGTGTCAGCACCGCCTGCTTCTTGTAAGCAACCTTCTAGCTTATCGATGTAAATGCCAAATAAAGGTAGGGGAAAGGGGGAAACCTTGTTTGACTATGATATTGCATTTAATATCTTTCGACCACCCCTTGTTGCTCTTGAACTTGGCAATGCCATTCTTCTATAACCTTACTGCGGCAGCTCTCAACTCGGAATGAACTTTTATCTCTTCTAATCCATTCTACGAGTTATTTCTAAGTATTGTATCTAAAGCCTTTCTAAAGTCCACAAAGCAACAAAAGAGATTGGATTTATCATTATGACATTCCTCCACGATGATCCTAAGCGTAATGAGGTGGTCCGTTGTTGAGTGTTGTCTTCTAAAACCCACTTGACCTTTAGTCTGCTTACCTTCACTTTCAAGCCATATGTTGATCTTCTTTTCCAATATAATACAATATAACTTGGCTAAGAGAGGGCTAATCATAATTGTTCGATAATTAGAGGGGTTATTTGTGTTAAACTAGTAGCAACAAGGAAGGTCTTCATGCATGTATGTGTTCTTACATGCAAAGACTTAAATTAGGAAAGCAGTTGTATTTAATTTACTTTTCCTAAGTTTACTTTAGAAAATAGATTAAAGTGATCTAAATTAACTTTAATGAACCACTAGTTAAAGTGAAAGTGAAATTAGGGTTTTTTCTTTACCACTAGTTAAAGTGAAAGTGAAATTAGGGTTTTGTTTTACCTAAAGTTATAAAAGAGAGATCAATTGGCGGAGAGAACACACACACTTGTATTCCGACACAGACATGATACACACATGGAGAGAAAGTCAGACAGAGGATTTAGCTAAGAAGACGGAGGAGCGAACAACAGGATCATCGAGCTTCGTACGAGTCATACATAATTCACCCTTGCATTCATCACTAAATTTCTCCAATTCTCAATTTTTTAGGATTGTTCAAAAAAATAAATACTCTATTTGCCCATGTAATACACCAAAGAAGCCCAATACTTATTGTTTTAAAGAACTTACTTTATTATTTTATTTTGATATTTTGACAAAGTGAGATCAAATTAAATGTAAAAGAATTAATAATTAATTAGAAAATGAGAAAATCAAAACTTAAGTAGCTCTTATAGAGTGTTTGCTCACCCACAAGGAGGAATGACAAGTGTCAAAAGAAAATCCCAAGTGGAAAGAATCCTTAAAGTATTATGAATCTCTAAGAGCCACGATAGTCTTCTTAGCATTAGACATTGCGGCTAGAGCATTTTTATCACGTTCTTTGAAATCTGTTTCAACCATATCCCAACATAGTTGGTACCGGTCTAGAGATTTGCATCAAATTTGAGGTGTTTGTGTTGGTAGCAGCCATCTTCTTATGATTGATTACTTGATCAAACTAGATATGGTGATCTCATGGAAGATCTGGTCCTTTAACTCAGTGGTGTAACTAGTATAGCTAGCATAGGGCAGCACAAGGGTCCTTTAACTCAATGGCACAACTTGCAAGTAAATAATCACCAACTAGCTTTTTCTTGAGACAAGGTGTGCCATCGAATCACTTTTCCTTTAGACAAGGTAGGCCACCCCACCCACTCACGAGGATGTGTTTGTTGTGTTTGTGCCACACTTTTTCTACTTTTCCTTCAAACAGGTTGTGTCACTGCTCCAAAAAGGTAAAATATGTAAACTGAAATATGTCAATGTGTTCCTGTCTTGATCCAACCTCCAATAAAATTGGATCTATGAGTGTGTGTGTTTTCCACTATGTGAAAAATGTTACCCAAAACAAAAAAGAATGGATAAGACATACTCTCTGAAACCATGATAAAGTTTAACAAACAAATATGAACAATAAATATTGGACTACGTAACAATAAAAAAAAAACATGGGACAAGTCAATGGTGATTAATCCTACATAAGGGAAAGATGAACACTCAAAGCCAAAGGGAAAGATTCACTCAAAGTTTTCGACCTTCTATTGAGAATTTATTAAAATTGCGACTATGAAACCATTCGTAAGGGCCATTTCCAATTTCAAAGTAGAGGGTTCATGTTTTTAAGACAAATTTTTATCCAAAGAATTTATTCCAGAACCGATGCTTTATCTTAGCTTATGAGAGTTAACTAAAAATGGCAACACAATTTGTGCTAAAATGGCTTTACTATCGCTTCAAAACTATGTCTATGAGTGTGCATTAATCCAACTTTAAATTCATAGCATTAATTCTGACTTGGTCTTTGAATCTACAAAAACATGATTGTAATAAAGAAGTGGCTCTTGCATAGATGTGAATATGTGCAAAAATTTTACTTCGAGAATTTCCAATAAATAGACAATGGAACCTTTTCAATACCAACTACGCTTCTATTTTTTCCCTTAGCTACTATGGATATGGTGGAAAAGTTATGAAAGCGTGTGAAGACCTATGTTAAATTTATGTTCGTTAGAAACATGAATGTAAGTATTTTGTTGATGTTGCAGAGTGATCAAGATATCTTGAGCTTAAATGTGAATATCTCCATATTATGATGAGCATCTACAGCGACTTTCAATGTGCCCGAAAACCCTAGCTGAAGAGAACTACAGAGCATCACAAAAAAATTTAAGACCAACATCAATGATTCTAAATGGACCACTATATACAATGAATCATTCTAACGTTAATGGAAGTAATAAAAGGAGATGTTCATAAGTAATTAGAAAATAGAGATTAGTAGAGTAATCAGAGGCGCCCACAATCTGCCTGCTAATCGGCAGACTGTACACGAATTACGCGATTCCAGCCACCATAAAAAGCAAGCGGGGTGGTGGATATGAGCACAATTCATATGACATGCCTCTTCGCCCACTCGAAAATCGTCAAGACAAACTGGGCAGGAACGTCCACTGTTATTCAATATATCGTCCTCTGTAATGTTTCTGCCATGTAAATCCACGACTGGTTGGACGAGTGCCATCTTTAACAAACATGTACATTAACAAACATGTACATTCGATTCATCCAACTGACCAACAGCGATTGTCCTTTGGATGGACCGAACTTACATGTTTTTAAACTCAGGCAGGTGGACGTGTTTGGCAGGGACGTTTGGATTTGTTCTTCTTGTTCTTCTTCTTCCCCGACTGGATGTTCTTCTTCTGGGACCTGGTGTTTGTTCTACTATCTTCATTCCTGGCTGTGATTTGTTCTTGTTCATCTCCTAGGATCTGACTTGTTCTGGTTTTTGTGTTGCCGTTTGGATTTGTTCTTGTTTTTCTTTTTCTTTTTGGACTATTTTTCTTGTTTTTCAATCATAGATTTGATATTGACATAAAATAATTAGATAATAAATAAGAAACATTGTCATTTAGAAAAATCAAAATTATATTAAATATATTAATTACTTAATAATTTATAAAGATTTTATAAAATTTGCATTTTTTTATTAACAAAATAATATCAAAATAAAATATTTTTTTTTTCTATTAATAATAAAAAAGCTAAATAAATTATAAACTTTAATAAATCTCTAATATAATATCAACTAATTAAAATATTAATCATCGTTTTTGTTTGAATAAAAGAGTAATTTTTTATAGAAAAAAAAAAAAAATTTAACGTCATTAATATATTAGTTTATGAAATCTAAACAAAAGTTTAATTAAATATCAAAATAAATATTTGAAAATTTTAGTTTACAAAAATTCAATAAATTTATATAAAAATATTATAATATAATAAAATTTTATATATATTTAAAAAAAATATTTTAGTAAAAGTTCTGTACAATGATCTAGCTATATTCAATC
>LPNX011194875.1:194226-262998 GCA_001517045.1 Pseudotsuga menziesii | reverse complement strand
AAGTTTATTATATTTAAATAAAAGTTTTATAGAGTGATATAGCTATACTCAATCATTGTGGTGTGATTGTCATATCTATTAAGATTAGTCATTATTACTATTTTAATGATGATGATGATCATGGTTAATGTCCGTGAGACCAAACTTTGGTTTATCGGACCTAAAGAAACGAATTATTTAGTTTGTTTTAAAATTGTATTTCTATGCTCAAAGAGCTTGGAGAGAAATGTCTGGAGCTCACTATAATTTTGGCAAGTTAAAAGGCTTGGAAGGTTGGTATTGTAACAAAGATTATGGAATTGAGATCTACTGTGGGTGTACGCAAGGCACTCTAAGTGGAAGTGATTTCATCTTCAATGTTTATATTCTCACAGAGATGGCAGATCCTTTCCACCCATGGTGTTTTAGGAACTGCCCAATGATTTGTTTCACTATGGAGCTCGTGAGACTTCGTTCTTATCTTGGCTATATTAGTTTTTTTCTTTGAACTAGTTAAAACACAAAGATACTTTGGGTCTTCTAGAGTAGGGTTGATGAACTCCTTATAATATCTTAGTTTTTTTTTAGACTCTAGATCTTTCTCACACCACAATTTCTCTTTAAACTTATAAATAAAAATATTTTAAATGTTATTAATATTTTGCAATGCAACAGTTTCGTCGATCTCCCAATGGTTTAACCAGGCCCTGATATCTTTATACCAACCTTGCTCGAGTCTTAGGTGGTTTTGGATGGAATTTAAAGCTAGCTTAGGAATTCTATGGTCTCCCATGTTATTGATTTTGTGCTTCTATAATAGGAGCCTAGTCATAACAGGGCTCTTGATAGGGGAAAGACCCACTTCTATAAGGAGAATAGGGTAGGGTGTATTGTTTTTTAATTTTGAGGCTATACATTATAAAATGCTTATGAATTTGCTCGATCTTTCTCCATGATTCTCTAGAGATGCTGCAACCCCATACCTCACACCCATACAAGATAACATGAGTGACTAAAGTTTCAAAGATGAGCTTCTTTTTATCTCACATCACAAGGTTTGATGCTTTGCAATTATTTTCGAGACCAAAATAAGCTTTCCACCCTCCATTAATCATTTTCTCAATGTTATAATTCCAGTTGAGCTTGTGATAAATATCAATTCCTAAGTATTTGTAAGAAGACACTTCCTCCAAGTTGCTATTGTCATACACAAAATTAGCGTAAGTGTCCTTCTTGGATTTGATAATCATAACTTTTGTTTTGCCAGTATTAACACTCATACCCATGGTAGAGCAAAACTCCTTAAGAACTCTTAGCTACTTATCAAAATCAGACACTTGGCATTGTTATATATTTTTTATTTTTTAATATTTTAAAATATTTTTTTTATCTAACAATTTCATTTGCAGGCTAGAGAAAATTAGTCAAATCATTAAAATGAACCAATCATCAAATGAAAAAGTAGATTTTAAAAAATAAAAATAAAAATATAATTTTATTTTTTAAAATATTTATTTAATATATGAATTTTATAAAAGTTATGTAAAACTTTTGAAAAATATATATAAATTAATCAAAGTCAAAACTATTTTTTGACTAAAAGATAGCTATATACATGCCTTCAAAGGGATAATAAACTAGCAATTGCCTTAAAATGCTTAAAAATAAGGCAATAGGTTATTGTTGGCGGGTAAAATAAAATAAATAAGTTGTTGGTTGTGTATTATGATTTGAAAGTAAGGAGACATTATATTACCCTAAGTATGTTTAAAGGATTTGAAACTATGAAAAATGACATTTGAAAAGCAGTTGTGTATTATTCAAAGCATTTAGTTGCAATTTTTCTTCTTTACTAAATGAAAAATGTCCACACGAAGAACCAATCTAGCATTTAAACATCATTTTCCATGTAAATCCATGATTATATTCTAAATGAGATGACCCTCATCCCAATCATTAACATCTTTGGAAGTGTTCTAGTTGATGAACATTATTCTAGTCATGATCAAGACTGTCTGTTGGAAACCCATGGAGCCTCATTCACTCCGTAACTGGTGGCCTTGGTTTCAGTTCACTCTGTAACTGATGGCATGTATTAGATATCTCTAGACTGCCACTATGGTGTGTTTCCTCATCAGATCTACTCAGGGTAGATATTATATATTGTAATCTTTTTCACATATCAATAAATAATTTTGTATTCCTTCTGTATGGTTTTCACTATCTTTTGTTTTGTAAGCTGTGTGTTTTGTCTAGCCAACTATGTCTTTCTTTCCAGGTGTTCAACATTCATCTTCATGGTATAAGAGCATATGTATTAGGTTCAATTCTCTTGAGCTACATCAAAGGGCGGTGTTGAAGTATTGGTACAACCGCTGCACCTTTGGGAATCTCTTGATGATAGGGCCTTGTGCTTGGTTTCAAATGTTCATCAACATCTGCAGGTTTTGGTGTAATGACAAACCTTACATGGTATCAAAGCTCTGCTGTTAGGACAAATTTGCACAAGTATTCTTTATTTGCAGGTACAAAAGATTGAAAATCGTTGAAAGAATGGAGTTTCCAAAGGAAGCTATTCTCACACCATAATATTACTTTGCATGGGAAGCCAAGATGGAGATATTTCTTTGAAGCAGAAGATTATATAGGATTTCTATGGCCACGGAGGTTGAGCCTACACTAGCCATAGAAAATTCCAAATACCTCAATCGGATGCTTGAGGCCTACAGAGCCCTCTGCATGAACATCTTCCTTGAGCTACTTTTCAATATTTCTTCTTGCAAAACTCCTATTGAAGTTTGGACCACCATGAAAGTGTAAGGTTTTAAGGTTTGTCGTTACACCAAAACCTTCAGATGTTGATGAACATTTGAAACCAAGTACAAGGCCCTATCATCAAGAAATTCCCATAGGTGCGGCATTTATACCATGCAGTTGTATCAATACTCCAAAACCCCTTGTCCAACGTAACTCAGGGGAAAATTTGAACCTGAAACCTATGCTCTGATACCATGTATGGTTTTTCATTACAACAAAACCTGCAAATGTTTATGAACATTTGAAACCAAGCACAAGGCCTTATCATCTGGAAATTCCCAGAGGTGTGGCGGTTATACCATGCGGTTGTACCGATACACCAATAGAAAGGACTCTTTGGAAAGCAAGATGAGATGAAAAGCCACATGCTCGAAGTAGAGTTGCTCTCTTTGGATCCACAAAGCTTCGATATTATACAGGATTTATTCACAAGATACAAGGATTTGTTGTTACAACTCAAGGTTTGTGGGGTTGATAAATCTAAGGAGAAAACACGGATGGTTCGATCTATTCTCTCCAAGCTTGGACCGTAATACTCGATTTTTGTCTCCACGTTTCATTCAGTGAGGCTCACCTCAGGTGAGAATTGGACCATGCCCACTCTTGATGCTTTTATTAAAACTTTGACTCAGGAACAAAACAAGCTCATTAGTATGGGAAAATGTTGAAAAAGTTACCTAGGAAGTGTTTGTCCACCTAGATTTTCCTTGGGGTGGACAAGGACACTTAAAAGTTGTAACTCCTAGTCTTGTGCATTTAATGAAGTGAGAAGCACTTTATAATTTTAAAGTGACTTTATTAAAAGGCTAAGTTGTGGGTTTTCCTAAGTTCACATTTAAATAAAGTTAAGTGAGTGATTAATTGAATGGGGTTGTTCTAACTTTATTAAATGACATAAGGTGCACTAAATGTCATTTAATTATTATTTAATGGAGCATTTAATGTGAACCCTTCATCTAATCTAATCTTGACCTTTAGATTGCTAGGGAAGTTACCATGAACAAAAAGGACTAGGGCAAGGAAAATTTTCATTCATGGTGATCATTTCCAGAAGAGATTTCTGGAGAGAGAGAGAGAGAGAGAAAGAAAAGTGAGGGTTTTGAAGAGAATTCATAACTAGGAGAGAGAAGAAACATTCTAGCACATAAATCGAGGAGCTGCACTAAAATTGAGAAAGTCCACAGATTTCGAGAACCATACATCAATACAGTGTGGAACAAATTTCAAGGTATGGGTCTGGACAAATTTCAAGGTACGGATGTCAACTTTTAAGGAATCCGTACAGTATGGATTTGACATGATTTTTGAGGTGCAAAGTACAAAAATTTATTATTGTGCGTACAATAGGTTGGAGGAACGATTTTCAAGGTTAACAGTACAGTATTAATTGTTGTTCGTACGATAGTTAATTGGCATGAATTTCAAGGCTATGATTGGCACGTTTTTTGAGGAATAAATTTTAGCAGTGAGGTTCAAACTTTGAGGAAGAAATTTGATAAGTACTTCTGATTTCATTTATGTACTTTTACTGAAAAAATTTAATTAATATCTCTCACAGAAAACAGGTTTTCCCTTAGGGGTTTTTATCTTGGACCATTGGTTAAAAACAAGCATGTTAAATTTCAAGTGTGTTTGGTTGACCGAGAATTTCTGAGTTTGAATTTTTTTGTACAAAAGAAAATTTTTGAATTGTTTAAATTTTAGAAAAAGAACCTTATGTGTTTTGGTCAAGTCAAATTTTGTTTAAAATTTGTGCATTGAAGGGTTGGGCATCAAACCATGCAGAGAAGCCAAAAGGATTGAAACTAGGCCGGGGTTCTTTCAAAAAATTTCATGGTATCAAAGCATTAAAGATTCAGAATTTTAAACATTCAAAAAACTGAGGTTTGGAGAAAATAAAGTCTTGAGAATCTTGCTTGAAGTTACAGGTTGTAGTCACGGTATTTGGTCTTAGAGTGGAAGACATGTTAGAGGGGGTTGCAAATTTTATCCCATGAAAGGCTAGAATTAGTTTGATTCTTGAAGAGAATGAAATATGGGATATAGTTCATAGTACAATAGCAAATATTGTAGTAGTACCTGCTGATGCAATAGATAAGGAAGCTTGAATTAAGAGAGATGTGAAGGCAAGAAGAATCATTATTGATGCTATGAAGGATCATGTGATCCCTCACATTTCAGCAAAAGACCATGCATTTCAGATGTGGACAATTTTGACAAATCTTTATCAGAGTTCCAATGAAAATAGGAAGATGGTATTGAGGGAGAAGTTGAAGAGTGTGAACATGGGTAAAGGGGAAGGCATGACATCATATCTTACCAAGATCACACAGGTAGGAGATAAACTTACAGTGGTAGGTGATGAAATAGAGAATGTTGAGATGGTGCGTACAACACTAAATGGTGTGACTCAGCAGTGGTCTGTATTTGTTCAGAATATCATTGGTAGGGAGAACATGCCCACATGGGATCTATTGTGGGATGATCTCACACATGAGGAGATACGAGGGGTTACTTACAGGGAAGTTCATCACATCACAGGGATGATGAGGAAAATGTTGATTTAGCAGCAAAGGGCAAGAAGAATAAGAAGTTCAAGAAGGGTTCCAAGGATGGGGCCAAAGACCATGATTGGAAGAAGAAGGATATGAGAAAAGTGAAATGCTTTGCATGTCAAAATATGGGACATTATGCTAGACAGTGTCCGAACAAGAAGAAGAAGAAACAACATACTGCAGCTATAGTTGAGATTGATGAGTTTGCAGCGATATTTGAGAGAGAATTTTCTCTCTTTGCAAGTGTTAGTGTTGAGAGAGTATATTCTATCACCAGCAGGGACTTTTAGGACCACATGGAGCATTCCATGTTTATTGGGCATTCATTGAGTGCTACCATTACTTCCTCCACTTGGTACATTGATAGTGGAGATTCGAGTCACATGACAAGTGATCGTGGTATGTTTTCAGAGATAATAGAGTCAGACTTGGAGTTGGAGGTTATTTTGGGAGATGACACAGTGGTGAGAGAAGTTGGGCGTGGGACTATCTCTTTTGACAAAGATTCCATGCATCCTATGTATCAGAGGGATTTGTTGTATGTCCCTGGGCTCAAGAATAATCGTGTTTCAGTTTCTATGATTGCGGATATAGGATTCGGTGTATATGTCCTTGATGGGAAAGTTCAAATATTTCCAAAGTCAGTAGGTCCATCTAATTCATGGGTGATTGGATTCATATGTGGGAAACTACACAAGCTTCTCTTCGAGCCACATCGCGCACTGTCACACACTCAGAGCAGCAGTGAGTTGTGTGAGATGTTAGGATTATTAATCATCCCTTGTCCAATTTGGTCATATGTCTAAATCATGAGTCATGTCTAAATCGAAAGTCCTTCTAGTCTATTTTTAGTCACTAGCACAATTGGGTCCACTTGGCCTAATTGGGGCACATGTTCCAGTTACTAAAGTGTGGGGAACACTAATTGAGGCCTACTGCCACTGATTTCACTTGCATGCATCAGTTTAGGAGACTCCTAGATCAATCCCTACAAATTAGGAGCCACTGGAAGTGCCGATACCAACCTTGATCAGTTGAGTTGAGTTGGTGACTAGTCAAGCTCAGTTAGGAGTTAGTTACATTCGGTTATAATCCCTTACATTCAGTTCTACTCAGTTAGCACTAGGATTGCATGGTTGCATGCAGGTGAGGCGCATTTACTCACCTACCTTAGTTAGTTAGGCTAGTTAACAATGAATTAGACACTTGAGTTGTGATTTAGAACTCTGATGAACTCTGATAATGATTTAGACAATATTAGTTAACCATTCAGTCCTCCGATAATGATTTAGACAAGGTCAGTTAACCATTCAGTCAAGTAGAGTCAAACCAATTCGAATTTCCTCACATAGGATTCTAATTGCATGAGGCTATTTATCCATTGTACTTCATTGTAATTATTATCTAATTACTTTTGATTAATGAAGGCATTCACAGTTGCAAGCCATTTTTGCACTATTTCATTCTTCAATTGTTGAGTAAATTGTATGATCTATTTGGTCAGTTGTGTGTTGATCCATAGATCTATGTGCTCAATTTAATATGGTATCAGAGCCTCGGTAAGACAAGGCACTTCTCATACTATAGATCCATACTTGGATCAAAAAATAATTTGAGCAAAATTGCTCTTTCCAGTACTGCACCAGAAGTGGAGAATTTACCACTAAATATCCCAAGTTAAGGAATTGTTGATCAATATTGATTAATCAACTATGCTGGGTGTGAAGGAAATTCCAAAAGTGTAGACTTTCGACCTTATTTTTTCTGTTTGATTGTGTGATTTATAGTTTTATTACTCCTCTTCACTCCATTTGCTACAAGTAGCTCAGTATCCTTCACAACATTCGCTACAATATCTCATTCTTCTCCACTGCATTCTAGATGGCCCCTCAAATGGAGCTCCTCATTCCTTTCAACTATCACCAGTGGAATGAGGACATGGAGATGCAGCTACTCTCCAAAAGACTCATCAAACTCACAATGGAGGCAGAGAAAGAGCCAATTCATTATGTTGACAAAGAAAAGTATTGGAATAGGCTTGATGAAAGAGCCAATTCATTATATTAACAAACAAAATTAATGGAATAGGATTGATGAAGCCTACAGATGCTTGTGCCTCTCAATATCTCGATATCTTCTCTTCCACATCAAAGGATTGAAGACTCCCAAGGAGGTTTGGGATAAGCTTGTCTCCTTGTTTGAAAAGCAGGATCATCTAAGGATCTATCAGCTGAAGAATGAGTTGATCTCTCTCCATCCAGCCAATTTCAAAACACTAAATGAATTCTTCACAAAATTCAAGCATCTAGTGTTCCAATTGAAGTTGTGCAAGGTTGAGAATGAGGGTGATCAACTCATCCTTTCCATTCTCTCTCCAAACTTGGTGCAGACTATTTAGTATTGGTATCAACATTTCATTATGTGAATCTTTCTACTCCAAACTAGAAGATTCCTACTCTTAACTCCTCCATTGAATCTCTCACTCAGAAGCATGACAAGTTGATCCAAATGGGGATCATTCGATCTTCCATAGATCAAGAACTGGTTGCAAGAGGACCTAAGGTAGCGAATGATAAAGGGAATCAAAAGGATGGGTCTCCTGTAGAGAAAGAGCAATCAAAAGATCCTTCAGGTTTGAAGAGAAGCAAGAAGAATGGCAAAGAAAGACACTATGTTCTTACTGTGGAAGGGGCTTTCATCCAGAAAGCACCTGTATGAGAAGAACAATTGATGAAATGTCTCTTCTTCTGAAGAAACATAACATTATTGTACTTGCTAGTGAAATGAAGGATGACCATAGAGAAGAAACTAAAGAACATGAAGAGACATGCCATGTACTAAAGGCTAGCTGCTCAACAACACATGCCTTCCTCACTGATTTTGGAGCTTCCAGTCATATGGTTGCATCCAGAGAATAATTCTCTTCCTTGTATTATTTTGATGGTCCTATTATTCATATGGAAAATAGCTGTAAAGTTCAGGCCAAAGGGAAGGGCTCTATCAAGCTTGAACATGGAAAGTTCAAAGATGTGCTTTATTTTCCCTCCCTAGATGCAAACTTGTTATCTGTATACTAGATGACTCATACTGGCTCTCCAAAGTGAGTCATATTTGGTCCTAACTCAGTGGATATCACATATGTCTCTACTAGAAACATCATAGCGAAGGGTGCTGCAAATCATGCCTCCAAGGTATATGAGTCCTCACACTTCATGCCATTTTTAGAACCGATGCACTCTCAGCAGCCACTTGCAAGGGAAGGTAAAACATTCCACCTACTTCTTTTGCAGTTTCCACTAGTATTGCAGATCTAGCTGTATCATTTTATGAGATTGAGATTCAGGTTGACTCAAATCCAGATCCAGTCCCTCCTTCCAAACTGGAAGCTAGGAAGATAAATGGAAATCCATCTGACACTCACAAGGGAAATACTCTTGCGCTATGCCATGCAATATTACCTCCTTCAAAGATATGCAATAGAATCCCTATAAGATGCTACATGGAAAGGGCTTAGTCTCACTACATTCAGAAGAATAGAGTGGATCATACACCTCTTCATCCAGCAAGAGGCAAAAGTTACATTCCTCCTTCCTTCCATCATCATTTTGGGAGAATATGGAGAAGTCTACCTGTCAGGCCCCAGGATACCTGTGCATAGAGCATCATGCATGATGCTCCGCTATATCGTAGAGATTGCAGCAACACATTTTCAAGTTTTTCAACTTGAATCCTCATTCTATTTGCTTAGTTAGAAGGGGGGGGGGTTCCCATGTGTTTTTTTCCCCAGCTCCTTGTATTGATCAGTTGCTTTAATTTACTTAATGTAATGGGTGACCTATGTTTTTAGTTACCAGGGCCCATAGATTGTCTAAGTTAGCATTCAGGGGCGTGTTAGTATTATTCATCCTCCCTTGTCAAATTTGGTCATATTTCTAAATCAGGAGTCATGTCTAAATCGTGAGTCCTTCTAGTCTAGTTTTAGTCACTAGCACCATTGGGTCCACTTGGCCTAATTGGGGCACATGTTCCAGTTACTAAAGTGTGGGGAACACTAATTGAGGCCTACTTCCATTGATTTCACTTGCATGCATCATTTTAGGATCCTCCTAGATCAATCCCTACAAATTAGTAGCCACTGGGAGTGCCGATACCAACTTCCATCAATTGAGTTGAGTTGGTGACTAGTCAAGCTTAGTTAGGAGTTAGTTACATTCAGTTCTACTCAGTTAGTGCTAGGATTGCATGGATGCATGCAGGTGAGGTGCATTTACTCACCTACCTTAGTCAGTTACACTAGTTAACATTGAATTAAAAACTTGAGTTGTGATTTAGAACTCCAATGAACTCCGATAATGATTTAGACAAGGTTAGTTAACCATTTAGTCCTCCGATAATGATTTAGACAAGGTCAGTTAACCATTCAGTCAAGTAGAGTCAAACCAATTCAAATTTCCTCACATAGGATTCGAATTGCATGAGGATATTTAGCCATTGTACTTCATTGTAATTATTATCTAATTACTTCTGATTAATGAAAGCACACAGTTGCAAGCCATTTTTGCATTGTTTCATTCTTCAATTGCTGAGTAAATTGTATGATCTATTTTGTGAGTTGTGTGTTGATCCATAGATCTATGTGCTCAATTTAATATGAGCTATGGCACAGAAGGATGGCCCACCTTCAACATCTAGCTTTGAGGATGCTGAGAGATATGATGACAGTTATGCCCGATTTCAGCACAGAGTCGAGTGGTGTGTGTAGGAGGGTGTGCTTTGGGAAAGTACACCAAGACTGCTTTTCCAAGCAGTGATTACATATCAAAGGAAGTGCTTCAATTCATTCATTCAACTCTGTGTGGTCCCATGTCACATACCTCTTTGATAGGATACGAGTGTTATGTCACTTTCATCGATGACTTTTCTAGGAATACCTGGATCTATTTCCATAGAAGCAGGAGATCAGAGGAAGTCTTGCTTCAGTTCCAAGAGTTCAAAGCTCTTGTGGAGAACCAAACAGGAAAGAAGATCAAGGTACTTCAGTTAAAAAATTGGGGTGAGTATACTTTCCATGCTTTTGATGAGTATTGTTGGCAGGAGGGGATCAAGAGGCAGTTGACAGTTCCTTACACTCCACAGCAGAATGGAGTGGCTGAAAGGAAGAACCGTTCTATAGTGGGTGCAACTAGAGACATGATGCACTATTAGAGTCTTCCTTTTATTTCTATGGGTAGATTCCTGTAGCACTATCATTTATGTACTAAACAAGATTCTGCACCATGCATTGGTGTGAAAAACTAATGAGGAGATGTGTACATGGAAAGTTCCTAAGATAGGTCACTTTCATATTTTTGGTTGTATTACATACTCGCATGTCGCTTCTGAGAAGAGGACAATGTTGGAGGCTCTAGGTGAGTGGGGTATTTTTTATTATTATGATTAGACATCGAAGGATTTTCACATATACATTCCTACACAGAGGAAAGTTGTGGTGAGAAGGGAGGTGAAGTTTGAGGAGGAGAAAGCCTTCATGAGGTCTCTAGATTCTGATATGGAGGATCAGCAGAGTACTACACAGATGACATCTCATATTTCAGTGATTCATAGTTCAAGGTCACCAGTTTCAAGTGTGACTAGGTCACAGGTTACAGGTTCTTAAGTTACAAGGGCTTAGTCTATAGGTACTTCTGGTACACGGACAGGTTCACGAATCATAGGTTCGTAGGTGACACCTTCAGGTGATTTGGGTTCTAGTGGTATAGGTTTAGGTTCACTAGGGATAGGTTCTCAGCTTGTTGGTACTTCTTCAGGGAGACAGGTTTCAGATGAGGACGTAGAGGAGAGTCAGGAGACTAGATGCTTCCTCCAGGAAGAGAAATCCAAGTTGGCTTAAGGATTTGATGAACAAAGCATAGGAGTCAGCTGGACCACCCAAGAGGGAGGTCAAAGAGAGTAGGGCACCTGAGAGGTTTTCTAGCTATATGGCACAGATGACTAACTTGCGTGACACCGTTCCTGATACTTATGAGGAGGATTCTGCACACCAGGTTTGGAGAGATGCCATGATGGAGGAGTACAACTCTATCATGAAGAATGGGGTGTGGGAAGTGGTTCCAATACCAAAGGGGAAGTCAGTTGTGACTTCCAAGTGGATTTACAAGATAAAGCATGTTGTAGATGGCAGTATTGAGAAGTTCAAGGCTCATTTTGTTGCACGTGGTTTATCACAAGTCAAGGGAGTTGACTATGATGAGACATTTGCACCAGTGGCCATATTTTATTCGATTACAGTAGTGATCTCCGTTGTGGCAAAGATGGGTCGAAAGATCCATCAGATGGATGTGAAAACCGCTTTTCTCGACAGTTTTCTACAAGAGGAGGTGTATCTGGAGCATCCACAGGGATTTGAGGTGTGTGAGAGAGATTCTCATGTTTGTAGGCTGAAAAATACCTTGTATGGCCTGAATCAAGCCCCTCGGGCTTGGTATTCCAAGATCGATTCCTACTTGCTTTCGATTGGGTTTCAAAAGAGTGAAGTGGATCCCAACCTGTACTACATTGTGGTTGGTGGTGTTCCACTTATTCTTCTACTATATGTTGATGACTTATTCACTACTAGGGGAGAGCACCTGATTGATGCTTGCAAGAAGGATCTTTCTTCAGAGTTTGAAATGACATACCTTGGACTGATGCATTATTATTTGGGGATGGAGGTTTGGTAGGAGGATAGACATCTTTTCCTGGGGATAGGGAAATATGATGCAGATGTTCTGAAGAGATTTTAGATGACTGAATGCAGACCTATGTCTACACCCATGATCACCAACTGGGAAAAGCTTCATGCTTCAGAGGGAGAGTGTGTGGACCCTACTTTGTATTTTTTAGTTGACTGGTTCATTGATGTATTTGGTCAACACTAGACTAGATATGAGTTTTGCAGTGAACACTCTTAGTTAGTTCATGGTGGAGCCTAGGAGAGTGCATTGGACTACTACAAAACATATTTTGAGATATCTTGCAGGTATATCTGATTATGGATTGGATGATGTGGTGGAGTGGGATTGGTTGGTTATACATATTCAGATTGGGCAGGTAGTGTTTCATACCAGAAGAGCACTTCTGGTTGTTGGTTCATTTTGGTTTCGGCAGTTGTGTCATGGTTCAACAGGAAGCAAAAGTCCATGGCATTGAGTTCTGTTGAGGCTGGGTATATGGCAGCTAGTTAGCCCAATTGTGAGGCCTTGTGGATTTTCAAGATGATGGTGGATTTATTTGATTTGGAGCTAAGTCCTACAATTATACAGTGTGATAATCAGAGTTTGCATCAAGATCTCTGAGAATCCAATATTCCATGACAGGTCGAAGCACATAGAGATAATATATCACTTTATCAGAGATTATGTTCAGAGAGGGGTTGCTCAGTTGCAATATGTTTTGACAGATGAGCAAGTGGCTGAAATTATCAAGAAGGATTTGGGTAGAGGGAAGCATTTCTATTTCAGAGACAAGTTGGGACTCGTGAAAAACACTTTCCTCAGTAAGAGGGAGTGGTGAAAAACACATTCCTCAGTAAGAGGGAGTGTTGAAAAGTTACCTAGGAAGTGTTTTTCCACCTAGATTTTCCTGGGGGTGAACAAAGACACTTAAAAGTTGTGACTCCTAATCTTGTGCATTTAATGAAGTGAGATACACTTTATAATTTTAAAGTGACTTTATTAAAAGGCTAAGTTGTGGGTTTTCCTAAGATCACATTTAAATAAATTTAAGTGAGTGATTAATTGAATGGGGTTGTTCTAACTTTATTAAATGACATGAGGTGCACTAAATGTCATTTAATTAATATTTAATGGAGCATTTAATGTGAACCCTTCATCTAATCTAATCTTGACCATTAGATTGCCAGGGAAGTTACCATGAACAAAAAGGACTAGGGCAAGGAAAAAGTTCATTCATGGTGATCATTTCCAAAAGAGATTTTTGGAGAGAGAGAGAAAACGAAAAGTCAAGGTTTTTAAGAGAATTTATAACCAGGGGAGAGAAGAAATATTCCAACATAGAAATTCAGGAGTAGGAACAAAAATCAAGGAGGAGGCATAGAAATCGAGGAGCTGCACTAAAATTGAGAAAGTGCACAGATTTCAAGGTATGGGTGTACACAAATTTTGAGGTATGCCTGTCAACATTTAAGGAATCCTTACAGTATGGATTTGACACAATTTTCAAGGTGGAAAGTACAGAAATTTATTTATGTCCATACAGGAGGCTAGAGGCACAATTTTTTTGGTTAAAAGTACACTATTAATTGTTGTTCATATATTAGTTAATTGGAACGAATTTTGAGGTTGTGATTGGCACATGTTTCGAGGAAGAAATATCAGCAATGGGGTTCAAACTTAGAGGAAGAAATTTGATAAGTACTGTTGATTTCATTTATGTAATTTTATTGAAGAAATTTAATAAATATCTCTCAAATAAAACAGGTTTTCCCTTACGGGTTTTATACTGGACCATTGTTCAAAAACAAGCGTGTTAAATTTCATGTGCGCTTGGTTTTCTGAAATTTTCTGAGTTTGAATTTTTTTGTAGAAAATAAAATTTCTGAATTGTTTAAATTTGAGAAAAAGAACCTTATTTGTTTCAGTCAAGTCAATTTTTTTTTAAAATTTGTGCATTGAAGCGTTGGGAATTAAACCATGTACAGAAACCAAAAGTCTTGAAACCGGGTTGGGGCTCTTTCAAAAACTTTCAAAAAATAAAGGGCTCTAAGGCACATAATCTTGTTGTGCATGATGGAAGTCATAACACAAAATAGAGATCTAAAGAAAAAGGAAAGGCACATGCAAATCCAAAGAAGGAAGGGAACACCAAACCCTTCAACGTTTCCTCTGGTTCCAAAGGTGAAAAATGGAAGAAAGGGGAGAAATACACATATTGTCAGAGAGGATTCCATCCAAAATAATCATGCATGAAGAAGCAGATATATTAGATGGACCAGATAATTTAGAAGCACAACCTTGGGGATCACATTCCAGAGGGAGCCAAGAAGAATCCTAAATATCATGCTCACAAGAAAGGTAGCTCTAGCCATGCTTTGATTGCCATTAATTCATCTCGCTATGCCTGGATTGTAGATTCAGGCACATCTCACCACATGGCTGCCACCAAGGAAGCCTTATCTTCATTAGATGCATGCAAAGGACCTCCCATACGCATGGGGGATGATTCTCCTGTCGAGATCACCGACAAGGGAAAAATTGAACTCAATCATGGTAGATTTGAGAATGTGCTACATGTTACAAAAATGTTGGTGAATCTTCCCTCCGTCTATTACATTACTCCTTCTAGCACCAGAAAGAGAGTTGAATTCACCCCTGATGATGTGAATATCTTCGACATATTAATAAATTCTAATGTTTCCACTAGTGAGGTAAATCACAGATCTAGGATTTACACCTTTTCTGAATTCATTGAACCGGATTCTACCTTATTACTTACGCACGTTGATGATAGTAGTAGGTTATGGCACGCAAGATTTGGTCATATTAATTTCAGATACATGAAACAACTCTACAAGAAGGGAATGGTCATTGGCTTTTCCAACATTCAATTTTCCAAAGGATTTTGACAAGGATGTGTTCTTGCCAAACATCCTCAAGAGAAGTTTGAAAAATGGAAGGCTCAAATGGGAGAGAGCTCATCCATAGTGATCTGATGGGACCATTTCCTCATATGTCCATTAACAAGGAGAGGTATGTGCTTGCATTTATTGATGATTTCTCATGATATACTTAGGTGTAGTTTCTTAGGTAGAAATCTAAAGTTTTTGAGCATCTCAAAGACTTCAAAGCACTTGCAGAGAATGAGTTCGCGAGAAAGATCAAATTCCTCCGCACAAACAATGGTGGGGAATATGTGAAAAGGATTTTTCAACATCTTTTTTCAAAGGTAGGTATACAGTTGCAACATACAATACCATACACTCCACAGCCGAATGGAGTGGCTGAGCGGAAGAACATATCCCTCAAAGAGATGGCCTCTTGCATGTTGCATGCAAGGTCTCTTCCTTCTAAACTATGGGATGAAGCACTTAATTTTTCCAACTACATACATAACATATCTCCTCATATATTTTTCAAGTACATGACTCCTTTTGAGGCATGGATCGGTTGCAAACCGAAAATCACCCACTTCCAAATATTTGGATCACGTGCATGGGCCCGCATACCCTCTAAAAAGAGGAAAGCATTAGATGATCATAGCATTGCATGGATCTTCGGTGGTTATCTCAATGATGTGAAGGGTTACAAGTTGATTGATCCCCCAATAGACAAGCTCTTTATTGAGTGAAGTGTCCAGTTTGATGAAAGCCTTGCATGCACCATTCGAGTCACATGCAGAGACCTTTGTTCCACTACCTACACCAAACATCCTTGATGATGACTCCACTCATTTAGATCATGATTCATATTTGAGTTCCAAACCTGAAAAAGAACATGAGCATGAATACGTTGATTCACATCCTATCTTCCCTGGGAGAACTAGGAGCTTAAGAGAGATGTATGCACAGAAAACCCCACAATATGCAGGTGACCTTATGGGGGATCTAGTGGATCCGAGGAGGAAACAATCCCAATTTCAGGATCCTTCTCATGCACTCACAACAACCAAACCAATGATTCCCATGTATTGTTACATGGTTCTATCTTCAGACCCACGGGGCTACGCAGAGGCTGTAGGGAATCCCCTCTGGGAAGCTGCCATGTAGAATGAGTACAACTCTCTCCTCAAGAACCAAATGTGTGATCTGGTTCCACTTCCTTTAGACAGGAAACTTGTCAGATGCAGATGGGTCTATAGAACCAAGAAGGAAACAGATGGAGAAATCAACAGATACAAATCCGGGCTAGTTGCCAAAGGTTTTCAATAGGTTCATGAGATATACTATGATGAGACCTTTGCTCGAGTACCAAATATGCATTCCATTCGATTGGCACTTGCCATTGCTACATCCATGAGGTGGGAATTCCATAAAATGGATGTGAAGAATGCATTTCTTCACGGTGATAGCTCTGATGATATCTATATGGAGAAGACACAAGGATTCATACAAGATTCATCCTTGGTTTTTAGACTAAAGAAGTCTCTCTATGGCCTTAAGCAAGCCCTGCGAGCATGGTATTCCAATAAGGAATCCTACCTATTGTCCCAGAAATTTGTATGGTGTAAGTCAAATCCAAATGTATACATGCTTAGGAAAACTAACTCACTTCTGCTACTAGTTTTATATGTGGATGATTTATTTATCACGGGTAGCTCAACTTTAGCACTTGTTGCAGTCAAGAGGATTCTGCATGACATATTTTTGATGACGAACATGGGTCCATTACATTTCTTCCTTGGTCTTGAATTCAGCCACGACGCCTCAGGAATCAAACTATCTCAGACCAAGTGTGATCAAGATCTCCTAGAGAGATTACATTGACAGACTACAAGTCTACATCGACTCCTTTCCTATATGGGTTCAAACTTGAGGATGGTAAGGACACTCCATTGGTTGAAAGCACTTTGTACAGACAGCTAGTGGGGAGATTATTGTATCTTACACACTCTAGACTAGACCTCTCATATGCAATTGGGGAAGTACCTGGGTTCATGCAAGAGCCACATGAGCTACATTGGAAGTATTCCAAGCAGATCCTTTGATACGTACAGGGGAACATCACCTTTTGGATTCACTATGCAGCAGATTCTGCATAAGATCTCATTGGATTCACTAATTCTCACTAGGCTGGTGATAACATTGATCGTAAGTCCACATATGGGTACTCACTCAATCTAGGTTCAAGTCCCATTTGTTTGTCAAGTAAGAAGTAGGTTGTTATTGCTCTATCTTCAGTCGAGGTTGAATACAGAGGGGTAGTCAACAAAACCGTTCAGTATTTGTGGCTACAATATTTTCTCATTGACTTGGGCATCTATTTCCACCATCCTATTGTCATTTGGTGTGATAACCAGAGCACTTTGAATTTTTGTAGAGATCTAGTACAAAGGCAGCTGACGAAGCACATAGAGATCCACATGCACTGCATCAGATATATGGTACACGTGCGGATCATTGACTTGTAGTTCTGTCCTTCAGCTGAATAGGCTGTCAACATCTTTACCAAGACCTTCACTTAGCAAAATTTCCACTTTTTGCATGATCATCTTGGAGTGAAGGACAGTTGTGTAACAACTGTCTTTTTCCTCTTTTTCTACATTGTATCTTGAGGGGGGTTTTCCCATGAGGTTTTCCCTCTTTCCTCATTTTATTTCAGTGTTCATTAGTTGCATTGTTTTTGGGTGACCTATTATGTCCTTAGTTGTTGGGGCCCTTTCTTTATTATCCCATAGTAGTGTTCAGGGGGGGTGTTAGAGACCCATGCAGCCTCATTCACTCCATAACTGACAGTTTTGGTTTTAGTTCACTTCGTAACTGGCGGCATGTATTAGATCTCTCTAGACCACCACTATGGTGTATTTCCTCATCGGAGCTACTCAGGGTAGATATTATATATTGTAATCTTTTTCACATATCAATATAGAATTTTTTATTCCTTCTCTCTAGTTTTCACTATCTTCTATTTTGCAAGTTGTGTGTTCTCTTTGGCCAACTAGATCTTTCTGTGCAGGTGTTCAAAATTCATCTTCACTGTCATAATAGCATAAAAGACTTAATATTCACTCCAAGATGGGTATATCCTTGACATATGCAATCCAAATAAGGAAGATCTGAATATTGTATTCTTTATATTTTATGATGCATTCAAACAATGAAACGTAAAATTATGGTTTGTTTAGGAAGTCTCTCGTAGCAAATAAAGTTGTTGGTATGAGAAGAATAGTCTTTTTACACCAATATAAAGGAACTTGTTGGTTCACATATGCAGAATTTTAGTGTTGGTTTGACTTGTGTGCTGAATTCCTAATATAATGGGCCATTTTATTATTTAGATCTCTTTTATGATGCATTCATAACAAAAAGGATAATTTTGCGTTGATTTAGGTAATCTTGTGGATATGAGAAGAAGAATACTCTTTTTACACCAGTAGAAAGGCACTTATTGGCTAACATATGTAGAATTTAGCATTGGATTGACTTATGTGTTGAAATCCTAATTCGAGGGGACATCTTATGCCAATAGCGGCCTCAGGACGAATTATTTAATGATAAATAATAAATATTTATTATTGCAAAAAGTGCTTTCTTATTTCAGGTTTTTCTATAATATGAAGTGCTTAATTTTATAAATTTTTCCTCATTTTTGGATTTTGGATTATTATCAGGGCTACACAGGATGCCTTGAGTTGATTCATATCTATAAAATCTCAAAGTCACGGCTTCTCTTGATTTAAGAGCATGCTTGTTCTTACACTAGTCTTCTACAGTTAAAGTATCTAAAGTCAACAAATCATATTATGGTATTTGAGCATAGAAATTTGTTTGTGGAATGTAAAGGGGAAGTTGTTCTATTTTGGGATCAGCAAGAGAGCAAGGCTTTTACTTTTTATTAGATATTTGCATGTAATAGTAGACGAAGAAACACATAAATTCCCACAAGCATTCGTTTGATTGACAAAAAAATTATTGGCATTGGCAATGAGAAAACAAATTCAGTGTTCTATAATTCAAATTTAAATTAAAACATTTAAATTCCCCCTCAAACATTTATTACAATTGAAAGAAAAAATGTATTGATAATGAGAAAACAAATTCAGTGTTCTATAATTCAAATTTAAATTAAAATAGATAAATGAAACCTCAAGCATGTATTACAATTGTCAAGTAAAATTCTCTTGTCTAAGTTAAAAATACCAAGAGGAATGATATCTCTTAATCATGCATTTGTCACAACAATGTACAGTTAAAATGAAAAGTAAGAATGAAAGGACAAAAAATCCATCCACCCAAAAGGGAATATTAAAGGGATGAATGGATATATTCTATGCTAAACTTCAATTGTTGTATGTGCAGCTTACTGGAGAAATTTAACTCCTTTACTCATCAGTTGTTACACCTGCAACTGTAACTCATATAAAAACTTCAAAATATTATGCATGCATCTTGGCAGGTTTGATAAGTGCTACATATTTTTACTAAGGCGCTTAGTACTTCTTAAAGACCACATTCAATTTGTTCTGTTGAACTCTGATGGAGTGCTACCACCAATCTTTTACATTCTCTACATAGTAAAAAGGGAGAAAACCCCATCAATGTGAGTGAGACACATATTTGTATCATATACTGGAATCCATACCGAATGAACCAGGCGATGCCATCCAGATCATGCCCAGGTGCAAGTTGGGGACAATAGTTTACTGAATGAGTCGAGTACTGTTATGGTGGAAGCATATAAGAAGAATCAGCAAAGCAGGAAACACACTAGGTCGACAAGAAATATACACAGAGACAATATGTAAGAATTCAAACCAATTTATTACTTCTTCTCCATTAAATATGGAGGAATCATATTGATCTCTATATTACATTAATGTACATGCTTATATAGGGTGCTGAGACGCTTGGGTGACTACCCGTTATGTTCAGTTACAAGAGAAGTTATAATGGTTCATAAGTTCAACCATCGCAGAGCATGTTGGTATATTGTGTGTCGAGGTAAACATGTCGAGGCAGACCTATCGAGGTGACCCTATCGAATGAACATGTCAAGGAAGACCTGTCAAATGAACATGTCAAGGTGGACCTGTCTAATGAACATGTCAGTAACAGAGTACCATTTTCCTTGTGCAGGGAGTTGTCCAGCTTTAGCCACTTGAAACAAGGGAATCGAGTTCATCCTTGTATGGGGTATGTGTCATCCCACAATGGTGTTGCAAAGAAGAGGTTCTTGAACATATGGATGGATTTATTTGGGTTCTGTTGTCTGCAAGTTGTTATGTTCCAACAATGGTGCATGGTATGGTCGAAGTAGATCTACATTGAAAACTAGATATAATCTAAGGCATGCAGGAATATCAAGTTGAAAAGTGTTTTCTCCAATATGTTTAAGAATTTTGTATGGACCATATCGCTAATGTTTCATATTTTTGTATGGACCAGAGAAGCACTCCTTCTTTAGATGTAACCAAACCTGATCCCCAATTTGGAATGAATGAGGAATACGATGCTTGTTTTGTTGGCCCTTAGGTTTCGCATTAGCTCATTTCAACATTTCCTGTGCTTGTTTCTGGATGTTGGAGATTTGCTCTCTAAACTTCAATGCTTTCTCCACTTCTCGTCCTTCAAAGTCGGTGTTGTTCGCCAGTGTTGAGGAACTGATTAGGTCGATATGCACTGAGGGTTGAAATGCATAACAGATCTCAAATGGACTCTTTCCTATAGAGTTGTGTTGATCATGATTATATCTATGTTGTATGTATGGAAGGTTGTTTTCCCATGTTCAACGATGCTCGTGGTTGTACATGTGAAGCAATTGTACAACTAAGTGATTTACAACTTTCGTCTGTCTATAGATGGAAGGTTGTCGACAAAGAAAGTCTCGTGTCAAGCTATTTCCAGAGAGTTTTCCAAAAGGTGCTGACAGATATAACATCTCTGTCAGAAATAATGGTCGTCAGGATGCCATAATGTTTCCACACATGTTCAAAGAAGAGCTAAGCAGGCTGTTGTGTTGTCGTAGTCTTCTTGCATGGTATGAGTATATCCATCTTGGAAAATCTGTCGACTACTAAAAGTATCGCGTCATGTTGGTGTTTTGTAGTAGGTTATCTCGTGAAGTAGTCCATAGAAATAGATTCCCATGGTCGACTAGGAATTGGAAGGGGTGTGTACAGTACTTGTCGTCGATTCGACGGTTTAGGAATGGCACAAACCACGCATGATTGAATGTATTTGTTGACATCATATTTAAGTGAAAGATAGTAATAATACTTTTGAAGGATAAAAAGTGGTTTTGTGACTCCAAAATGTCATGCAGTCTTGTTGTAGTGTGCACCGCAAATGAGCTTCTGTTGGTGCTTAGCGATCGGTACACAAAGTTGTCCAAGCTTGTATAGCAAGGTGCATTTCAGGAAGTAGTCAGTAGTTGACAAATTGTCGGTTTGAATTTGTCGATAAATTGTAGAAAAATTGCAAACTATCGAATACAATTGTGTCCAAGTAGTGGTGCCATAACCCTTCATACTCATACCTGTATATAGTAGAGTAATGGATGGTCTGCTGAGCCAATCGACTGCAACATTATATTTCCCTTTCTGATACTTAATTACCAACTGAAATTGTTGGAGGTAATTAATCCACTTGATTTCTCGAGTTGTCTGTAGTTTTGACTGGGACGGAGCAAACTACAAAGGTTTATGGTTAGTGAGGACGATCATTTCCTTGATAAGAATGTAGTGTCTCCATTGCTTAATAGCTTTCACAATGGCATACAACTCTTTTTTATACATCGAGTACCTTCTAACTGTGTTGCTGAAAGTCTTGAAATGAAATGCGAATGGGTGACCTGACTGAGTGATCATTGTGGTGCACGCATAGTCCGATGCATCTATCTCAATCTCAAAGGGATAATGAAAATTAGGTAACACAACCATTGTGGAAGTACAAAGCTTGTTTTTGAGTTGTTCAAAAGCTTTTTGTTGTGTCAGTGTCCATTTGAAAATATTTTTTCCATTTCCTTTCGTCAACTGATTCAAAGGCCATGCGATGTGACTAAAGCCAAGTATGAATCATCGATAGAAATTCACCAAACCAAGAAAACTTCTCAGTTCATGAATGTTTTGAGGAATGGGTCAATATTTGAGGATCTGTCCTTTTTCGAGGTCGACATGAATTCCTGCAGAGTCAATTACATACCCCAAATATTTGATGTTGGTCATCGCAAATGAGAATTTTTCCATGTTCAGATATAGTCGATGTTGTTGGAGAGTGTCGAAAACTTGTCGAAGTTGTTGGACATATTCTTCCCATGATTAACTGAAAATAAAGATATCGTCAAGGTAGACAATGACACATTTACCAATGAAAGGTCATAGAAGGTCATCCATATATCTCATGAAGGTTGCAGGTGCATTAGTTAAGCCGAAAGGCATGACTAACCATTCAAACAATCCTTCATTGGTTTTGAAAGTCGTTTTCCATACATCGATGGACTCGATTGGAATCTAGTGGTATCCCGACTTGAGGTCGAGTTTTGTAAAGAAATTAGCACCTTTTAGATTGTCGATCAGTTCATCAATCCATGGAAGAGGGTATGTTATTCACTAAAATTTTGTTGAGAACCCGATAGTCAATGCACATGCGCCAAGTCCTGTATTTCGTTGGAACTAAGATGACTAGACTTCCATAAGGAGAAGAGTTGGGGAGTATATGACCCTTGTCAATCAAATCCTGGATTTGTCTCTGAATCTCTTCATTTTTGAGAATGGATCTTTTGTAAACAGATGCATTAGGTAATGAAGAACCGGGAACAAGTTCAATGGAGTGTTTTACCTGACAATGTAGAGGTACTCTGTTGAGTTCTTGAAATATGTTCTATTATTCTTCAAGAATGTTGTTGATCTATTCTTATTGTCGAGAGTTGTGTTGTTCAATGAGTCGACTCATTATTGTATTCTTCCTGGAATGTTGAGGTTTTATCATGATTAATGCAAACTTTTGAGCATGATTGATAAGCTTCTTTGTTTGTTTTGCAAATATCATAGCAATTGTTGATGTCAGTTGTCGCTCTGGTATTCCATACCATTGGTTTTGTATTTTGACAATCACCTTTTGAGGTTGTGATTGATATGTATAGTGTTGATCCCATAGGTAGGTTTTAACAAATAAGGCATTGGCTATGGAAAGCGGTGCCATGTCATAGAGTTCTTCATCTTCAAAAGGCTTAAAGAAGTAGGTGAGTCAGCATTGTCATGTGATCCTTAGTTCTTTTCCATCCTTCATCAAACCGATATTGTAAGCGTGAGGATGTGGAGTGGTGACAAGACCTAATTTATTCACAAGATCTTTAGAAATGAAGTTCTTCTAGCTACCATTATCCATAATAAAATGTAACGGATTTTTCTAAACCCATATCCTTGTATGGAACAAGTGCTCTTGTTCCTCCTCATCGACGATGGCCGAGGCTGTTGGAGTGATCGAGGTCGATGCCAAAAGGGTTGATGCATCTGGATAATATTATACTAGGGTTCTATCGGATAAGTTGGATGTTGACAACTTTTCCAAAAATGTCTTCTGAGATTTGCATTATGATATATCATGCCATGCTGAACTGTGATAATCACACCATTTCCCAGTAGGATCTTATCTGCTCCAATCCCTCTTTTCTTTATGAAAGTTATTCTTTTTATGATTGGGATTTGGAGGAGTTGTTTGAGAAGGGTTCTTGAACTTGTAGGAGTTAGCTAGTGACTTCTTGTCAGATGGTTGACCTATTGGCTTGTTCGTGAAGCATGATTTTCCTTTCTGTTTAGCTTCAAGCTTGATGGCGTAATGAAATGCATTTGCAAGCATACTAACAGTCAGAAACTCTACCTCTTGCTTAATGTACGGGGATAAACCGCTGACGTACTTCAAGACAAGCAATTTCTATTCTTCTTGGATGCCAAGTCTAGCCATGAGTCAATAGAACTCGTCGGTGTAACTCTGTACAGACTAGTATTTCCATTGCCTTAGATACTGCCACTTATTATACTGTTGTTCAAGGTACTTGGGTGGGTAGAATTCCTTTCAGAGATATTCTACAAATATTACCCATGTGTCTATGGGTTCTTCTTCTTTTTCCATCTTTGTCAATAGATTCTCCCACCAGCAGTGTATGGAGGTTGACATCTTTAAGGACACAATGGTGATCTTTTCCACTTCGGAGAGTTGATTCACCGCACAGTAAGATTCTATTTGTTGTACCCAAATGTCGATGGATTCTGCATCAATATTTCCTTCAAAGTTCGGTATGTCCAGATTCATTTACACTTTGAAGGGGATTATTTTATCGGAGTGAGGTCGCGTAGAGGATTCCCCAGAGTTCGAAGTGACTCTCATGAGAATATCCTTGAACTAGGTGAACATTTCGGTTCACTAGAGAGCCAGTGCATTTTATATGAGTTGTGTTGTCTCATTAGTTGCATGTTTATTGTCTGCTTCTTCGACCATCTTTTCTGAAGTAAAAGGAAGTGTTTTCTTGTCTTGCTGAGTTTGCAAGTGTGTTTGAACAGGAATAAGTTAAATAACTTCGATGGAAGTGCTTATGTAACTTCATATCTAGACAATATCTTGCTCTGATACCAATGATCTAGGTCATGCTTAGGTGCACACTGGGGTCAACAGCCGACTGAATGAGTCAAGTATTGTTATTACAGAAGCATATAAGAAGAATTAGAAAACAAGGAAACACACTAAGTCGACAAGAAATATACACACATAAAATATGCAAGAATTCGAACCAATTTATTACTTATGCTCCATGAAAGATGGAGGAATGATATTGATCTCTATATTACATTAATGTCAATGCTTATATAGGCTGCTGAGACACTTGGGTGACTACTCATTACGTTCAGTTACAAGAGAAGTTATAGCGGTTCAGAAGTTCAACCATCGCAGAGCATGTTGGTATGTTGTGTGTCGAGGTGAACATGTCGAGGCAGACCTGTCGAGGTGAACCTATCGAATGAACATGTCGAGGCAGACCTGTTGAAGGTGAAATTTTTGAATGAACATATCAAGGCAAACCTGTCAAATGAACATATTGAGGTGGACCTGTCGAAGGTGAACCTGTCAGTTGCTGGTTGGTCGATCACCGAAATCAAAATACATCACTTTAATAATTCCTTTATTTTTCCTAGCATGGATTCTCCATCTTTATATTCCTCTAGAGGGTTTTCTAAGAATTGGATAGTAATAAGAAACCAAAATGAATTTACGACATAACTTACTTGAGCTCTCTATTAGAGTAGTTTGAATTGAATTTAAGTACAACATTCTATAGTAACACTTATTCATGATGCAAAATTTCCATTGGAAATTTGAAGTGACGTCGCTCTAACCGCACGTGTATCAAAGAATTTCTCATTTAAGTGAAACGTTTGATCATCAATTTTGTTGAAGTTCCAAAATTTAGATTTCTAATCAAATGCATGAAAATTTTATGAGTGTTACATCAAACTTCTAAATCGCCACAAAAATGAAAATAAGTTTCCTGAAAAGGATTATGTACATAATGTTTGTAAATTTGAAAACAATGGTGAATAAGTCATGTTCTCGCTTGGATGCCAAAAATTATTTTGACATAATATTACAAAGGAAAAAAACCAAAAATCCAAGGGGCATAGTTACAAGAGTTCTAAATTCTCTAGGTAGTTTTAGAGAACTTCAAAACTCTTGGACGTGGAGGAACTATACCTTTCAAATTGGGACCTGACCAAGACCTACAAAAACTATATATTGAGAATTGAAACCTGAACTACGTGAGACATCAAAATTATGAATATTTGCTAAAAATAAAACAATTTTAAATATTTTTATCATACTCATTTTTTTCCAAATAAGAATCCATTAATGTGCAGAATTTCCCACCTCTTTTTTAGGAAATCGCTCGAGGCTTCAAAATCATACCTTTTGCACACTTTCTGAACAAAATATATCCCTCTTTAATTATCAAAATTATTCACCATAGGCTAATATTAACTGACACTTATGTCATCCACCATCAAACTTTTTACTCAAAATTATTCTTTCATCTTTCTGAACAGAAATCCTACATCACCTACAATCAAAGACATTATAAATTGCATATGCGAAAACATTTTTCCTTTCGACCACTGGCATAGGTCATCTTATAATATCAGGTATTGAAAATCATTAAATGGCTAAATAAGATTGGAAGGTGAAGGAAAAGTGACTGGTGAACAAAATATTATGTTTCAAGTATTTGGAAGTCTGAACTAATATCCAAGCAAGGACGGGAAAGGATGAGAGAGAGAGACAGGGATTTGGTTCCTAACATACTCATATGAAATAAACATTATTTCCTCATTTTAAATAAACATACACATTTTTAAATGGTTCCACAACTCTCTCCACATGGAGGCCGCATGGATACCCTCTTGAAAAAAAAAGTAACAATTATAATATGGGGTGCTTCCATTTTAAATAGTGAGCATACCAAGCTTGCTCACTATTAACCAAAGCGAGAAAAAGAGATCACATAGATACCCTACCATGCCATAAAATTTAAAACATCCAAGTTTAAAATTCATTATAAGCATCTCTCCAAATATAGAGGTAAATAAATGAATCCCCCTTACTTAGTCAACATAAACGATTATTAAGAAAGATTTGAAAGATTTCTCTGGAAAAAAAAACATATCCCTAGTTAGATCCATGTACAACAAACTAATCATGTATAACAAAGAATAAAAAGAAAAATAGAGGACTAAAATGAAACACGAATACATGTGTTTTTTATGAAATTAGTTGAGGAAAGTTGAGTTGATCTGCAAATGATAGAGAAAAATGTATGTGTCTTTGAAACTCTGTCCAATAATATATATTGAGATAAGTTCACTAAATTAATAAGATGTCCAGTGACCTCCATGAATACCTTTTGTAAAAAGTGTCACTTTCGTTTTCGTGGTGAAGAGTGTCCATCAAGCAAATTTATTGTGGAATAGATGTGCAAAGACGAGGCTTTGTAATCGATGGTATTCCAGTTAGTGTTATCGCTTGATCCCAATGTTCGTATGTAGCTTCATTTGTCCCTATTTTGATGCAAGAGGAGTATATATAATTTTGACGTAGGATGAGGATGCATTGAATACGGGGTTATAGGAGATGCCAACTAGGTGTTCAAAAAACCCTTCTCTCTCCTAGTGGCATGTTCAAAAAGGATTCATCTAACTTTAATATAGGTTGAGGATGCATTGAATACAATTTCATAGGAGATGATAACGGGGTGATCAAAAAACCCTTATCTCCCACTGTGGTGTGTTTGGAAAGGACTTCATCTAGAAGACAAGGACAAGATCATGTCAAGAGGGCGAGCACAAATCATAGAACAGAGAGCCTGGACCAAAAACTGTGAGCAAAAAAAGAAACCAGTGTACAAGAGGGAGGATACCTGTAATAAAAACATTGGTTGGGAATTCAAATAAAGACGTACCATGTTTTTCAAAACCCGACACACAAGAAAAATTCTTATTGATGTAAAAATAGTGTAAATCCATTTTAAACCCAGATTTATCAAGCATTTAAAGGATCAAATTTATTAAAGTATAATCTCCTTCTAAAACCGTATCCCTATATGTCCATGGTTATTATTTTTATTATTATTATTAAGTTAACATATGATGGCAAAAGTGTATTCCACGAGATCTCTAAATTTTGGGATGCAATACATACATATTTGAAAAATTAACTTAAATTCATCTTAATTTGAATATTTAAGTAATAAACAATTTGCAATTGTTATTATGGGTGCTTGTTCCTACCTACCTATTCCACTTAGTTAGAAAGATTCTCCATCTTCTTAGCAATTTTCTACGATTTTTTGGGTCTCACACTTTGAGGGCCATTTTGAGGCCCTAAATGATGTTTTTTTTAATTTCTTGTCACCAGCAAAAAGTTCTACTTCTCAGTTAGTTATTTCCAGTGATCCATTGTATACTCTAAAAATATATCGTATGATTGTTCACCTGGGGAGTTAGCTATCCACCTCGAGGATCACAAATCCCTTTTGCACTTCATCTCCTATGGTTAGGTTTCTAGATGTTTAAGGTTTTTGAATCTATAATAATGATAAAAAGATCCCTTTTTAGTCTCTTTGTAATCAAATCTTACAAATGAGCATAATTAACATATATCTTTTCAGAGATAAGTTACCAACATCTAAGCACTAAATCAGGGAAAATTTGAGCAAAATTTAGACCATGGGCTAACTTTGGACTTTTATTGAAAAAAGAATTGTCAGTTTGCATTTTTATTCTAAATTGAATCACCCTGAATCCATGGGATAATTCTCTATTACTCTAAAATTTTCCAAATTTGTCTAGAAACTATATTAAACCCTTAGAAATTTGAATATTTTTAAAAAATGATGCAATCCCAACCCTCAGAAAGCAAGTCACATATCAAAATGCATAACAAAATAACAATGAGACATGGGAAACACACAACAATATCCTTTGAAATCAATAATTTATTTATATTAATTCTATAAAATCAAATTTACAAAGATTGATCACAATCCAGAGTCAATGCTTTGTTTCAGTTGGTCTGGATTCTTGGCAGTGTGGCTGAACATTATTTTGGCTAAAAGAAACTAAACTACTGAACCCGTTCTCTTGAAATATTCTAGCTATATATATTCTCTTTCACTACTTCAAATTACCACTCAATTATTCTTATATAAGCCTTTGGGAACTTCATTTCTCTATTTATTAGCACTCAATTCTTGACCTACAACTTTATTGGCATACCATGCCACCTAGTATATCCAAAAACTTCCATATATCCTACAATATCTACTTCCTCAACTTCCTGGTTTTTTGTGCCTTGGTTGTTTTGTTCATTCATGCTCTTGACATATTTCAGTCATTATGAGTCTATGTTAGAAACTGTATGTAGTATCCTTCCTTCTTCTCTATGGTACAAGTAATACTCATCAGCACTTTTTGTGGTGCCCAAATCTTTGACCTTCTCTACCATAGAGTTCGCTCCAAACCCACCCTCTTCTTGAACTCTCATTCAGTCTACGTCAACTTCTTCTAACTCTGTCAGTTTGAGCCATCGTCAATCCTTTTCACCTCTTGGTCTTCGATTAACCAAAATTATGTTAACCTTTCTCTCGTTGAATTTATTTTTCCCAACCATCCTTCATACTGGTCGAATTCTTTACCTTATACTTTATGGTCTTTGTATGCCCCTTCTCTTGTCTATAATATCATTGACTTCTCCCAGACAAATTTGATTTTCTATTTGTGAATTATGGTCAAGAATATTGATGCCCCTAGATCAATCTCTCCGGGTACAAAATAACCACATCCTTAGTTCGGTTGCTTCAAATGAACCTTAAAACATTCATATGCTTCTTCTAAAATCGATGTCACGTTTTCCAAACTTTTTTCCTTCCATTGGACCAAATATTTTTCTTTCTTCGGATTCCTTTTCAAACACACCTTTCACTCATCAAGCACTTCAACGATTTCCTCTATTAGTCATCCAAGTATTTTATTATTTTAGTTGATGGTTTGTTCACTTCCACTTGTCAATCCTTTCTTGTACTTGTAAGAGTCATCAAAACTAAATGTTGGTGAAATGTCAAACTCTTTTAGAAGCTCCAATACATAAGCATTATTAAATATCTTCTTCAGTATTTTGCACAAACTGATTTTCTTCATTTATAATTTGTTATACATTCCCTTTTGAGACCATTATTTTTGGAGATGAGCACAAAATAAGTCATGAAAAAAATATTCCTGTGGTTTGGGGTGGACCACAATAGACAGGATGACACTAGAAATCATGTCCATTCTCAAATATGTTAGATAAATTAAAGAAGCTAACAACTAAGGGATAGAAACTTCAAATAAAACCACCATTGAGATCATGATCAAAATCTTGTCCTTACAAGTTTTCCTCAACAACAAATATATATCCAAACATAAAATATATTAAATGTTAGCATTCAAACTAGCATAATACATTTAAACGTGTATAGAGAAACTATACCAATGGATACATATATAAACAATTGCACTTGAAATTTGGATGAGAAATGGATATTTCTGTTAATCTAAAAATAGAGATAGAATGTGATAACCTCTTTCAGCACCTCATCAAGACCACAAAACCAAGTCCCTCCATGTGGGCCTCTACCATTTCAATCCTAACTAGCAAGGAAAACTCACAAAGATAATGGAGAGCTTGGGATATGAACACAAATTGTTCTATCAACAAGGAGAAAGGGATGCAGACTCAAGTATATTCTAACGCGGGGAAATTTTGTTATAATTTCCTTACTCTCCTAATTTTATCCTCCTCCAATGCTTCACAATGGATCAATATATATCCCTCAAATGGGAAAACAAGGGTCGAATTAGAATGTTTCCAATAATATGGAATGCTAAGGATTAAGTTTTTCGTTACTTGATGAGGAAAAATCCAAATAATTTTTGTTTTTGAGCACAAAAACCGATGTATGTGGGTTGTAATGTTGCAAGTTGTGTATACGCAAGTTTCGTAACTCATGACCTGTGTGTATCTTAAAAATAAATTTTCAAGGGTTAAATTGAAGCATCAAGGCTATGGTGAGTAAGGGGGGGTATAGTGAGTCTGCGTAGGGATAAGGTAAGGACATCAAGGCATGCTATATGAGGTGTGGAAAATCATGCTATAATAGATTCCCCCTAATTTGTGAGTTTAGAGGCGTAATGATGGTCAAAATACATTATAATAGTCCTAGGAGTGGAGTAATGAATATCAAGGTGGAAGAACTAGCCACTCGTCAACATAATACAATGATAACTTTGTATACATGACTGCAGATCTGGAATACATATAGAATTCCTCAATACATATAAGTATAATGGCCATGAATAGGAATAATAGACATATGTCATAAGTGGTCACAACCACGTACAATACATAGTGGAGTCTGATCTCCATACTAAATGAAGACATCTAGTACATAATAAAGTACACTTCTATGGTATGAGAGCTAAAATCCCATAGGTACTGTCACAATAAAGGTAGTAGCATATATGGAATGCCACATGTTAACAATCAAATTAACACCCTTGAGAATGATGGTTTTCCCTTTGTATGTTTGAAGTTTGGATTGTTTGACTTTAAAAGCTCCTTCATAAACAATTTTTAATTTCTCCCAAGCATGTTTGGTTGTCTTACATTGCATAACCCTAACAAACGTTGAATTTGTTAATCCATTTAATATTGCATTCAAATATTTTGCATTTGATTCATATTGATCTAGTTAATCTCTATCTGTGGGTAGGTTGTTTGGTACTTTATACTAGTTTTCAACAGAACTCCAAACCTTGCTTCCAAGAGACATTAGATGGAATCTCAATCTTACACTCCAAAATGCATAATTTTCTCCTGTAAGTATTGGAGGTATGTTGGTAGCTAACCCTTATTGTTGATCCATAGTGGTTTTTAATAGGATATTCCTTTCAGTGATTTAAACTACAGTGAAGCATCATGCTCTTAGACCAAAGAATGATTTTAAGAAACCATATTTATTTAAAAGTGTATAAATGTTGGCGAATATTACCAATTCTTAAAACACCGACTATAAAATGATTGGCGATATTTTTCAAAAAATATTTTAATTTCCAAGGATTTTATATCATTTATATAATAATTTGGCGATTTTTAGGGTGAAAAAAATTTACCCCATCAAAATTGGGCAAAACAGGGCTTCAAAAAATGCAAACTAGCGAATATTTTTTTGGGAGAAAAACATGGAAAAATAGCCCACTGGGCTAAATTTCGCCCCTAAAATTATCCCTGCTTAGACCAATTGTTGGAATATCAAGGAATACTGAGAGGGGGGGATGAGTCAGCATTGATCTACCTTATTTAATTTTTATCACTTAAAAATAAAATCAAAAATAGAAATAGAATACACAATATTATTGTGGAAGCCCGGTTGGGAAAACCACCAACACTTTCTATTACTGCAAAATTATAGTTACAAATAGTTTGAAAGAACCAACTTGCTGGATGCACCAATAGCCAATTTTTTCAGCAACAATTGAAGGATGCACCAACACCATGTTTACCAACAACAACTGGAAGGAAGTTACGACCCCCTACATGATTTACATCCTCTCCTTGCGCCTCCCACGACCCTTATATGATATTTCGATATCTAACTTATGTACACCTATGTATCTTTAAATCAAATGTAGAAAGACACTTGTTTGAATGCTTAATTATTTTCTTATATACCCTCATACATGCCTCTTCATCTAATAGTCATGTATCTTCATTGTGACCCTTCACAAATCAACAAATCGTAAAATAACCTCTTTGTTACAAAAACTATGAATTAATAGAGCGATAATACATCACTCTAAATTTGCAATCCTGACTCCAACATACTGATTCCAACTAACAAATACACTTAATATTTTGATATTTGTCAATGATCTTGACTCCAACTTTTCCAATTCCAATGTCGGGAGATGGAACCTCCCTTTTTTCTAACTCTAAATTTTCAAATTTTCGACTTTCCAACTGGACAACTCTGACTTTCCGAATTTCAAAATTTGAATCTCCAAAACCTTAGTGTTGGAAACTAATGCTTTCGACTTCGTTGTTCTGAATCTGATTGGATGAATCCGACTTGCTGAATTTCAGAATAAGAAACTCCAAAAACTTAGCATTGGAAAATTACACTTCCGACTCCGCTGCTCCAAGTCCAACTAGCTAACTTTCAGAGTTGAAAACTCCAAAACCTTAATGTTGTGACATACCGCTTTGGACTCCACCTCACCAAATTCCCAAATTTTGATTTTTAGATTCGAAACCTCCAATATATTAATATTGGAAACCAATGCTTCCGACACCGACTATGAATTTTCGACTTTGATATTATGTTAAGGATTTTTAGCATTTTAGCTCAATATTTTTGTCTCTTTCCATCTATGCTTATTTCATCAATGTTGCATTATGATCTTATGTTGACAACAATGCCAATTTAATCAACAATGGGGATGAATTTGGCAAAAGGAACCTCTTCCTTAACCTCAAACCTCAACATAATAAATGATAACTCTATTATAAAACTAAAGGAGGAATATATAGTTCACCATGAGCATGAGCATAATAAAAACGAGATGATGTAAAAATACAGATTCTTATCCCATGAATATATAGCAGCATAAGTAGGTTCTCAACATCCATGTCTTTTTTAAAATTATAGTAGTTTTTATTTATTGTAAATTGATTATGTTTTTTGGGAGTCCTTTGTCAAATCCAAACTAGTAGAATTTTGATTAAGTGCTCTAGAAAGGAAACTACCTAGTACGTTGGTGTGTTCTTTTTTCAATTCTAGTCCTTTCAAGAGATTCAATTCTAGATGAGCTTTTTTTTTAATTTTAAGCTTCTCAACGAGGGTGCTACATTTTATTCATACTGATTACAATCATTTATTTTAAAAGATGATATTCAATTAGGATAATGAAAGAAGTTCTCTAAATATACATAACAGAAATAATGTTAATGAGATAATAAATTGAAACATCTCACTATGAGTAGCATTAATTTAGTAAGAGAGGATGAGGATCCATTATTAGATATGGTGGTTGTTAGGATTATTATAATCCTCCTGTGTCCATCATTGTCTAAATGACAGTTTCCTAGCTTAGGAACATGTTTCCACTTCATTAGTTCCATGGCGAAGTTGTTTGAGGCCCACCTACCACTTGATGCACCCTCATGCACGAGTTCAGTATCTCCAAATACCAATCCATAGATTTTAGGAGTCCACACTAAGTCATGGGATTCCAACCATCATTTCACCCTATTATGTATTGAGTTACACTCCGATGGTCCACCTTCAATTCACTTTCAGTTAGTCTAGCACCCATTTTGCATGATTTAAGGAGATGGGCACCTTTTCTCGCCTACCTTGGTCAATTAACTAATTGCATGAATTGTTTCAGTGGTCCGGAGTTACACTAGTGAGTCTTCAGAGTTAATTATTCCACAATTTGTGATGTTTGGAGTCGATCCAAGTGATGGGATCCAAATCACTCTGAAAGGATTCAAACTCGTTTTATTGTATCATGTGTGTATTTCATATAGATTAATGATGGTTTAGTTATTGTTATGTTGTCAAATTTTTGCCTCTTGTCTGAATAATTTCTCATTGATTGTTTGACAATTCTAACAATGAAATTCTTCCTCATTCATTCTTCTTTTACTGTGAGGTTCAATCCATACTGATGATCCTGTGGAGTTTCTAATTTCACATGGTATCATATCTGAGGTCCCAGGTTCAATTCCCCCAAGAAACCCTTTGGGGGGTGGGGGGGTTGTTGGAGTATTGGTTATAACTGCCGCACCTCTTGGTAAAAAATGTGAACTAGCTAACTGTAGCCCTAGTAATAGCACCTTGTTCTTGGTTTCATATGTTCATCCACATATGTAGGTTTTGGTGTAACAATAAACCTTACACAGTATCATAGCTCTACAAAGATAGTTTACCTTTGAATTGAGAGTTTTATGTAGGTTATTTGAATAATATATAAGAATTTTGCTTCTCCTGAAGCTACAAAATGGAGAATTCAACAACCTTAACACCAAGGATCCTCAAACCCTTTAATTACCTATATTGGACGAGATATATGCAGATTTCGTTGCGCAACAAGGGTCTATATAGGGTCACAATAGGAAAGGAGGTCGAATCCTGGTATCCTTTAAAGAAATCGAAGCACCTGAACAAATTAGATGAAGCCTTTGGTTTCATGTGCATTCATATATCCATAGAGTTACTATTCCACCTTGATGGATTAAAAACACCGAGGTTAGTATGGAAGAAGATTGAATCACTGTTTGGCAAGTAGGATTAGGTGAGAGGCCATATTTTGGAGAATGAATTGATTTCTCTTCAACCCAGTAATTTAGAAACCATCCAATAGTTCTTCTATAAATTCAAGTGTTTGGTAATGTAATGTAAGCAATGTGGAATTGACAAGAAGGATGATCAATTGTTGCTCTCCATTGTGAGGAAGATTGGCTGTAAATTTTCAGTATTTGTGTCCACATTCCACTCCGAGAAACTGACAATACAAAACTGACAAATTCCCTCAATTGATGCATTCACTGAATCCATCATTCAAGAAAAATACAAGTTGATTCAGATGGGATCCCTCAAAGCCTCTGGGAATCAATATCTTTTGACTGGGGACACCAAGAATGCGCAAGCTAAAGAGAAACAAAATGGGAAGATGAAAAAGAACACTGAAACCAAACCATAGGAGAAGAAAAATCCTTCAGATGGATCCTCTGGCTCTAAGAAGGATAAGCATAAGAGGTTTGAAAAGACTAAGTGCCAATATTACAAGAGAGGAAACCATCCAGATAACCTATGTATGAAGAAAATTGTAGTTCATATTTCAATACTTCTTGAGAAGAATAATATTGCCCTCCTTGAACATACAAGGAAGACTAATTCTAGAAGCAAGGCTGAAGATCATAAGAGATGGCATGCATTGAAGGATGGACTCTCATAATCACAAGCCTTCCTCATTGATTACGGATCCTCTAACCACATGGTTTCCTTCAAATAATCATTTTATTCTCTATATCTCCCTGGTGGTCCTAACATACACATGTTATATGACTCTCAAATGACAGTTGTTGGAAAGGGTTCAATGCAATTTGAGAATGGAGTGTTCAATATTGTCATGTATGTTCCCTCCTTAGCAGCAAATTTGTTGTCTATTTATCAGAAGACGCAAAGTGGTGTTAATATTTCATATGCTTAGCTAGATATCATTAGTGTTTAATCCAAATTCACAATAGCAACATATGTAGAATCACTAAAAGAAACACAATGATAAGATAGACACAATATTTATCTTGGGAAACCCTCAAGGGGAAGAAAACCCAACAAAACTTCCTACGTATAGATGTATAAGATAAAACCCCAAAAACATGTATTCTCCTCCTTGTTGGTATGTCTCTCTCTCTCCTATGTGCTACACAAGTGAGTGAGTCTGTGTTCAAATGAGAAGCACAACTCCTCTATTTATACTCTTTTTGTCAATTGATTTTTAACCTAATCAAGTCGGCCCTACTAAATTTTATGGGTCGACTTCACGTAGGAAATCACAAAACAGTATTTTATTATATTCATTAGTGTACTATTGAACCAACTTACAATGGAGGCTTTACCTCATGACTCTATCATGACCAATTACAGTAATAACACCCCGATGGAGGAATAATAACATCTCCCTTGGGGTACATTAGTAAAATACATTTAGAATATCCTTTGAAGTTACAATATTTCAACACTCCCACTTAACAAGCAGGGTATTCTACCGACAACATCATCATCGAATATAGGAGTTATGAGAGAGAGCATCTTCAGCAGTATCAAGGTAATACATCTATACGTCATAGGAACTTTTCACAATCAGTAAAAGGAACAGTTACTCTTCAATGTCTTCAATATTGGATCATCATCTTCTACAACACTGAGTCTTTATCTTCTGTAGCACTCAATCACTTGATCCTATGTAGCAACACTTCGATCTTCTTGATCATTTGCAACAGCACTTCGATATCCTTGATTCTTTGCAGTAGTACTTCAATCTTCTCGATCCTTTGCAACAAAACTTTGATCTTCTCGATCCTTTGTAACTGCACTTTGACATACTCGATCCTTTTCTGCAACACTATCTACAGTACACATGATCTCTTTGTGCGGTGATCAATCCCTATCACTTTAGGACATAGGTCTAAGGATGATGCAATCCTCATCAACCTACTACCCCTTAATGAGTAGATTCCATAGTATCAACCAGTTGGATCATCTACAACTGAATGTAGATCTCTTCTACACGTGAGTGTAGGACTTTTTTTCCATAAGGACTCAAAGTAGAGCATCCTCATCTTCAAATCTAGGACCACTAGCAAGCGAGTGTTATACTATGACATCCACAAGTGAATGTCGGCATATTCTCCATGCGATAGTATCATCTGCAACTGTAGATCTCATCCGCATGTCAACGCAGGACCTGTCATCCGCAAGGACTCATTGTAGGGAATCCTCAGCTTCAAATCTTGTACCACTCCCTAGAGAGTGTTATAGTACGACATCCACATATAAATGTAGGTGCACTCTCCATGTGAAAGTAACGTCTACTACTGCAGATCTCATATGCATGTGAATGCAGGACCTGGAATCTATAAGGAATCATCGTAGGGAATCCTAATCCTGAAACCTATGAACACTCCCAAGCGAGTGTTATACGACGTCATCCACATATAAATGTAGCATTAGGGGAATTTTGAGGTCTAAAATGGGCCTCATAAGAGATATAATAAAATATTATGAGTTTGTCTTTTTGTGGGGAAGGTATATTTACAACTCACCTCTTGCACTACAATCTATACAACTATGGTCGAGTTAAATTAAAAATATATATATATAAATAAAATGAATAAAAAATAATCTTTGACATGACTAGAAATATCAATATTTTAGTACTTAAATTTACAAAAGTAAAGTACTAATAAATAAAATCAAATAAGATACTTTGGTTTTGACTTATATTCATTAATACCTAATTTAACTTATGTTATATTAAAATAAGTTACATATATTCATTAAAACTTAATTTAGCTTTTATTTGTTAAATAAATTTTAAATTTATATTTATAACCATAATTAAAATTTAAACAAATATATTAAATAAAATTAGATATAATGAATATTTTTTTATTTTATTTTATTTAACTAAAAGTTAAACCTACTATTTTATATATATTCAAATAAATTTATTAATTATAACAATATTATTATAGCATTATAAAAAATTATATATATATATATATATATATAACACGTTAAAATTCATATATATACTATGAGTTTAATATAATATATTAAATATGTATAGATTGGAAATTTGAAAAAGCACAAATATATATGGTGAGTTTAATATAATATTAAATATGCATTGATTGGAAATTTGAATTAAAGTTTAATATATTACAACTACCTCATATTCATTACATAAGTACTACTACGTACACATGAATTAATATTTGAATGATTTCTAGTCCTATATAATATATTATATAATTTTAATACTAACACTTATTCATTATGTGAAGTGCCTATCATGATGAAAGTTTGACTTTGAGTTTTGTTGCTTTTAATAATATTTTTATATTTACATATTTATTATATTTTAAAGTACTATAAAGTACTTAAATAATAAGTATAAAAATTTTATATTCTAAAATAATTTATAATTATTTTTTTATTATGAGTATTTGTTAACTATGGGTTTGTATTTACTATTTAGAATTTGACTAGTATTTTTAACTCAAGCAATGCCATCTCAACTATAATAGATGATGTCATTCTTTAGAATGTGATTGGTTCTTTTAAAGTTGGTTTTGACAGTACTTTTGTTGTTTTGAGGCCCACTTTAGACCTCAAAATTCCTCTAATGGTACACTCTCCATGCGAGCGTAATGTCTGCAGGTCCATCCTCGGCTAATAAGGACACCTTTCAAGAGAAGAGTGTTATTTTCCCACAAGACAATCCTCAAGAAAGGATACTATTGTACACAAGTGAATGTCAAACCTTGTCAGCATCTTTAGGCACACTTGGCCTCTTTCATACTAGAGCTTCATTGCCATCCCATCATCAATGATAGTCTCATCATCACTCCCCATTTCCAGGGAGGATCCATATCATCAATTTTCTCCCCCTTTGTCCGAGGAGAGTTCATATCTTCGACTTATTCTTCCTTTCCGAGGAGAGTCCATATCTTTGACATGTTCCTCCTTCTGATAAGGGTCCATATCATCATCATTCTTCCTTGCAAGGAAATTCTTTTCGGACTACACCAAGCTTGTCACGGAAGTATTCAAACCTCACTCGAGATAGAGGCTTGGTCAACACATTCAAAAACTTTCTCTTCGATACTCACATACTGGATTTTTATAGCTCCATTTTGTACCATATCCCTCATATAAAAATATCGGATTTCTATGTGCTTTGATTTATCATGGAACACAGGATTCTCTGTCATATTTATACAACTTTGGTTGTCACATAGAATCACTACGGTATCTAAATCCATGTCAAATAGACCTAACATCAGTTTTCAAAGCCATATCGCTTCACAACTAGCAGAGCAAGCTATTATGTATTCTTCTTCAGCCGTGCTGAGAGAAACACTGGATTGTTTCTTACTAAACCATGAGATCATGGTGAATCCTAGACTCTAACATCCACCTGAGGTCCTCTTTCTTTTTTCGTCACTTTCTGTCCAATCTGAATCCGTATATCCAAACAATATGTAGTCATGATCTCTAACATAGTATAGTCCAAAGTCTATCGTACCCTTTAGGTACCTCATCACATGCTTTTCAGCTATTAGGTGAACCCATATAGGTTTAACTAGAAACTAACTCAAGGTGTTCACATCAAAGAATATATATGGCATGTTATTCGCCAGATACATCAATGACCCAATAATATGTCACAACAGAAATTGAGCCCAAAATCCGACGGCGCTCATGTATGAAATTCGACAATACCCTGTCGGTTATTCGACAAGTGCATTTTTTTTTGCCGTCAGTGGCATAACGTTGCATATTCGACGCCATGCTAGTACCCGTTGAAGATCCAACTACTTCATCGTCAAATGTCAGCCATTTTTGTTACAAAAAATTATTATTAAGCCGTCGAATTTTTGACGTCTAGTTGTCAAAAATTCTACTTTCCATAGTCTAACGTTCAACGGGTTCTACATGACAATGACATAGAAATTACCACCTCAGGGCATTAAAAATTCGACGGACAACCGACAGGCTTGGTTTTCGAAGCTACAACAGCCTCAATGAATATGTCGTCAAAATTCCCATGTCAGGGCGTCGAAAATTTGATGGACAACCGACAGGGCTGGTTTTTTGAGCTATGGCAACCTCATTGGACATCATCGACAGGACGTTGAATAACTGACATGTGCATTTCGGATGACCGATGAGTTCACTCTGTCGGATCTACAGCAACCTCGTCGGATGACCTTCATTGACCGTCAGAAATCCGACAGGAAACTGTATAATTAAAAAATATATATATCTCCAAAACACAGTGGGCAATTGGAAGTTCCTCCAATAATCAAGAAGAGATCCTAGCACTATGGAAATGGTTAAAAGACACTAAATAAATTGGAATCACAAACCTAATTTTCATTGGAAACTCCCTAGATATTATTCTATTCATTAATAATAAAAAATAAATGATTCCTACCTATGGAGTGAGTAGGATTTAGAACACCATCTGACTCTTTCAACAAGTCACTTCCTTTCATGTTTAAAGGTAACAAGAGAGACCTCAAAAAGCTCAAAAGGGACACATTGTCTGAGAAAAACACATTCTCTACTGTAAATATGCTCAACATAGCTAAGTATTGGGGTATGCCACACTATCCATCTATGATTTTAGGTACATACAAAATGTGTATGCACAAGGCTTTCTATATCATGAATTTGAAGAATCGAAGTTACATAAATTGCATCAAAAAAATTTCAAAGGCTGAGGGGAAGAACCCTAAATTAAGTGGTGGAAAAATCAAAATGGCCATTTTGCTAGATTAACATCTTCAGAAAAAATTAGGAGTACAACCATCAATCCGACCTACCTTTTTTCTCACTATTGAAACAATGTTTCCATCCTTTGTGATAGGGTTGAAGGTGGATGTTATTGTTGTTGACAATATCTTGAGATACATCCATAATCTGACCTATCTGAGGTATATTGTTGAAGGAATGACTTGATTAGGGTAGCCTCCAATTGCTACTCATCACCTTACATGCAAGTTCATCATTATATGCAGCTCCAATTTTCCTAAAGGTGCACAGTAGTCCTTTTTTTATGCCTAGGGTGCCTTCTCCACGGTTGCAACAAACCCAAAAATGATGTTATTTATGCTGAGATTGCACCCAAAATTAATTTTTTTGTGGTTTGTTGAGAAGTAATTTGAGGTAGCGACTTAGGGCAGAGGGTGGAAGGACTGTTTAGACACAACTGAAATGCTTAATCATTGCCTAGGATTAAAAGTCCTCAGGGTGAAGTTTTACTTTTGTCTTATGATTTTTATCACTGCCTAGAATTATCATTAACCTGCTATTATCCATTTAAAAGTGTGAAAATTTATCTCCGACTAGGTCCACGGAATTATGTATATTAGGCTTCAAAAAGATGTTGTGACCTCTATTGAATTCTACATGTCTGAATTCTATTGATGAAAACTTAAAGGATTCTGTTGAGAAAGTACAGTACTTTACAAAAATTTATAAAATTAAGAAGCAACTGATGAGTAAGAGGAAGTGCTGAAAATGAAAAAATATACATCTAATCAAATGCATTATGATACTTTTGCAAAGAAACATGATATTAAAAGGGAAGTACATAGGCAAGAAAACTGGCAAAAGACACATGGGGTAGGTGAGAATTTGCAACTCTAATTCTGATGGTGTTGCTTTCATGAGTAAACATGATAAACACATTTCCATACTTAATATTGCAATTATATTATATCCTCTTCAACATTATGCAAGTGGAATGTCAGTATAGGAGCCCTAGTATGAAAACATGGAGCCGACGAGAACTTATGTTGTATATTCTTGTAGCTTCCCATGAAGCAACACAAGCTATTGATGTGGTGCAATACATGAAGAAAGATTTTGGATTTTACTATATGTTCCCATGGTACCGTGGGATTAATTCATAGTATCCATCAAAAAATCAATTACTGAAGGAAAATGTAGCAACACAAGCGAAGTTAGGGATCGAAATTATGTCCGCATGCAAGGAAGATATGTCTGCATCAAGAGTTATAATGCCCAGATTATGCATACATATTCATACAAAGATATTTAAAAATACTACTCTTCACATGATTAATACTAACAGAGTTAGGGACAACACTTGCAATAAAGTATTTGTCTGTTTTGGAGAGACCTATTCAAGTCTTCGATAAGACTTTGTAGTTGACTTGGATCAGTAGCAGACATCATTCAAAATCAACCAAGCTTGGTACATTCAAAGTCTTCATAAACATACCTCCAAACAAATCTCAGCAGTATGAAAGGGGGAGTACATGTTTCAGCAAATCAAGAAGTCTACATGTTAGGGGGAGCACACATTTGGATGTGGCCTTGAGGATATTAAGATGAATATGTTCAATATATATCTTAACTTGCAAAAACGTGACATAATAAATTGGTATATATGGATTCCTATTAAGGGTGTATATTCAATTGTAAATATTTTCAAGTTGTTATACAAGATATGGGATCCTATTCTTGATGAGGAATCTGTTGAGGATCCAATTTACCCTCTACAAAATCAAGCCCTTGAAAAAATCCATGAAGATTCCTTTGAAGAAGGCCCTATTTATGAAAGAACCCATTCTCCTATTATATTACCTCATCCCAAGAATCTGAATTAGATGGTCCATATTGTTGAGATTCTGATGAGGAATATTTTGTAGGAAAACCCTTGTTTGATGATGATTTGGAAAAGGCATGCATTTATCCATTTCATAAAGAGTTGGATGTTATATTTGAAATCAATAATCATAGTTTTGGGGACCCCATATATGATTCATATAGTGAAGCATCTAATGAGGAACCTAAATATTTGGAACCTATAGAGCAACCAAGAATCCACTCTACAGGATCTCCAATAACTGAAATCATTAAAGTGAAGGATGTATGCAGACTGCTGCAGACATTATATCTCTACTCATTCTATTTCCTACAAAGTGTTGTATCTTGCTTAGTGCTCCTCTATGTTTATCATTTAGGTTCAACTTAACAGTGAAATCAACAATTCCAGGAAAATCTTCTAGTCCATCTCCTTTATAGTAATGGAAAAATAATGATGTTAGTTCTTGGAGGTCCTGTAGAGTGGATGTTTTAACCTCTTCAGTGATACTCTATAGTGCATAACCCAACACTTAAGAGAAGATTCTAATGGTTTTCTTGGACATCTTGGGGTATCCTAATCAATTTCATAATGAAATTTAGGAGGAATGCATTCCGAAATTCCATGGGAAATAGGATTCTGCTATGTTTCACGTTGAATTACATATTGAATCTCTTCCAAGGTTGAATGTGGCCCTGAGGATATTAAGATGAATATGTTCAATATATATATTAAATTGCAAAAATGTGACATAATAATTGGTATATATGGATAGTAAGGGTGTATACTCAATTGTAAATATTCTCAAATTTTTATACAAGATATGGGATCCTATTTTTGATGAGGAATATGTTGAGGATCCAGTTTACCCTCCACAAAGTCAAGCCCTTGAAAAAATCCATGAAGATTCCTTTGAAGGAGGCCCTATTTATGAAAGAACCCATTCTCCTATTATATTACCTCATCCCAAGAATCTGAATCAAATGGTCCATATTGTTGATATTCTTATGAGGAATATTTTTTCGGCAAACCCTTGTTTGACGATGAGGTGGAAAGTGCATGCATTTATCCATTTCATGAAGAGTTGGATGTCATAATTGAAATCAATAATCATAGTTTTGGGGACCCCATATATGATTCATATAGTGAAGCATCTAATGAGGAACCTAAATATTTGGAACCTATAGAGCAACCAAGCATCCACTCTATAGGATATCCAAGAACTAACATCATTCAAGTGAAGGATGTATGAAGACTTCTGCACACATTATATCTCTACTCATTCTATTTCCTACAAAGTTTTGTAGCTTGCTTAGTGCTCCTCTTTGTTTATCATCTAGGTTCAACTTAACGATGAGATCGACAAGTCCAGGCAAATATTCTAGTACATCTCCTTTATAGTAATGGAAAAATAATGGTGTTAGTTCTTGGAGATCCCATAGAGTGCATGTTTTAACCTCTTCAGTGATACTCTATAGTGCATAATCCAGCACTTCAGAGAAGATTGTCTCCACTGTATATTGAACATGCCCCCTGTACATTAATTTTGGATGCCTTTCAGTTGCAGTAATGATACTGATCAATCGACTGAAGAAGGCTTGAAAAGAGTTCAAATCTAAAATATTAGGCCTTACCAACCTCAAGAGAGTGAAGAGATCTTTAAAATTGTTCTGAAAAAGGGCGCCTGTCAATAACACATGTCTCCTTGTATTTATTTGGGAAAGAGCATAGAGTATGTTGGTGTCCTTATTGCGTGGGAAATTCCCTTCATCTAAAACCAGCAGTCCTGATCCCTCAAGTAGAATTTGTTGGCAAGATTCACCCAATGGTTCAAATTAAACACTTCATATTCTAAGGGTTTATTAAACATGATAAACATTTGCATGAAAGGGATAAAAAAAAAATTCCAAAATTAGTATACGTGTCTATTAGAAAAGGTGAGACTCAACTATAGTTTATTTTCACGTTAGCAAGAAAACCCATATCTTAGAATCGTCAAGATTTACCTCCATTTTCCCATATCAAGTATTCAAATTCAACAACTTTTACATTTTCCCTTTTTCTCTTGGTTTGGGGGCTCAACCCTCCCTACTTTTATGTTTTATTACACTCTAAATGTACATGAGGTGGGTAACTCTAGTACAGTGCATGGAAAAGTGCTTACTGTGATTCTACATTACTAAAATTAACCAATATTTTCTTGCTTCATTAAATTTTACACCCAATTCTCATTTCTTGGAGCAATTGAGTGATTCAAACTCAAAATTCTATGTATTGTCATCCCTATCTTTCCATATTTCTGTATTTCCAAATTGAGACTTAAAACTAGTTGTTGGCTGTAAATGTTGCTTCAAACTCATACACGGGTTTGCATTAGTGTCCAACAAAGGTGGTATATTATAGTCCAAGAATTGGCATATTCAATGCTTGGATATGGGAAAGTATAACCCAAAGCATCACACGACACTAAATTATATATGACTCTAACGCAACATGGACATCATGACCAATGTTTGCTCCACCATATAGGGTTCCTTTATTTAATTATGTAAGTCCCCATTCATTCAAGTGAAACTCATTCCCATACCACCATGAACAAATGAGCACTTATAATTATTAGTACATTCTACTACAGAATGTGACACAACTATACTAAATAAGAATTCATTTATTAACATAGTTGCGGAATAAAAAAACAACACATCGTTTGCATATAAAAGGAACAAACCAAATATTTGGAATGGGGGTCTCATTCCATTAATATTCGTCATAATCCAATACATTAGTACATTCTACTACAGAATGTGACACAACTATACTAAATAAGAATTCATTTATTAACATAGTTGTGGAATAAAAAAACAACACATCGTTTGCATATAAAAGGAACAAACCAAATATTTGGAATGGGGGTCTCATTCTATTAATATTCATCATAATCCAATACATACTCAAAACATAAATATAACAAATCTAGTACAGATCATATTACAAGAATTACTATCCACTATTATCCCAAAAGCCTTACAATTCAAGCAACTGCAGCATCCTTCTACTGTTTAACCATATTATACTAGCTAGCAACTATAAGAACATCATTAATAGCAATACCAAAAACCCTTTTCCAGGACTAAACCTTTACAAAATATATCCTCTCTTAAGGGTGGGGAGTTCCATTCAAAACCCTATATATCCAATGTCTTTCTTCACTGTTTGGCTTGATGGACTGCCTGTTATCTCCTCTTCTTCTCTAACCAAATGTCTTCCATCTCTCACCACCTTATCCAAAAAAATGTTATTTTAAAAGTTAAAACTTAAGGACCTAATAAGACCAAACAAAACTTGTTGGATTTCCCTCATGTTGTTAATCCGTCTATTTCCCCTTTTCCTGTGGAAAACCCCCATATTGTATATGCTATCCATTCAATTTGATGCATAGCTCGGATACATATAGACATGGATTTTCTAAATGACATGAATAAAAATCCAATCATCCATAAACCAAGTTAGATAAATTTTGTAAACCGAGTGGTTAATCGAGTTTATTCCAACATTGAAAAACCCTTTATAATCATATAGGGGTGGGGGATTCATCTCATTCAAGTCAGGTTTCTAATTGTTGTAACAAAATATTGGTGTGCAATAAAGAGTGGGAACTATTTCTGAAGGTAAACCACTGCTCTATTCGGGTTGAGTATTCACATAGAACTACTCCCTACTCCCTTGTAGGTCCAATGATGGGTGGGCTATGGTGAGCCAAGAGATAATGTTGCCCCTAGCTCTCATCTATCCTAATGTAATGTGGCAATCTAGGGCATCTAAAATTTTAGATTGGAATTGATGTCGTTGTAGATGTTTTCCCACAAATACACAGCAAACATCACAGCATGCTCAAAAAAACTAAAACCCTAAACCAGTTGTATGCCCATCCAATATAAAACCATGAACCAGTTGCATGCCCAAAAACCCCTGTCACAGCATGCCCAAAAAAATGAGGTGATGCTTACCCTTTGAGCCATGAGCTCCAAATCAAAACCGTGAGCTCCAAACATGAACCGTGAGCTCCAAATGTGAACTGTGAGCTCGAAATCGAAACCGTAAGCTCTAATTCTCAACTGTGAGCTCCAATTCAGAACCCTGAGCTCCAAATGTCAACCTTGAGCTCCAAATCGAAACTGAGAGCTAGTCCAAATCGAATAAAAATGATACACCGGAGCCACAAAATGATACACCAGAGCCGAAAAAGGAAACACCAGCGCTAGTCAAAATGATACACCAAAGCCGTGAAACGATAAACCAAAGCTACTTGAAATGATACACCATAGCCTCCATGAAATGACACACCGGAGCTACTCCAAAATTCATAAAAAATGTCCAAATTGCATAGAACTGTCCAAAACCTGAGTCACGACAATGTTGAAAAAGACTATGTATATTTTATGATATATTATATGTATTTTATTATATGTGTTTCCATATAATAAAATATTATTATACTATATTTCATTATATGTATTGCCATAATAGTATTTTTTTATTGGGTATAATATTTTTAACTTAGGAATAGTATTTTTTATTATAATATGATGATGATGATGGCGATCTCACCTAATCCCTACAATCTCACCTAATCCCTACAATGAAACCCATGAATATGAAGATGATGATGATGATGGTGATGACAATGATACCAAATTGTTAACATAAACGATGATGTTGACAATGACGATGACGATGATGATGATGATGATGATGAAGATGGTGATGGCCATGTTGATATCATATGAAATGATGATGATCACGATGATGATGATGATGATGATGATGATGCCATTGATGATGTTGTTGATGACAACGATGATGCTGATGATGATGTTGATGATGATGATGTTGATGAGGATGACGATGATCCCTAATCCATACAATATAAGCTAATCCCTACAATCTCACCTAATCATCATCATCATGTTGATCATCATCGTCTTCATCATAATGATCATGATCATGATCATCGTCGTCATCATCATCATCATCATCATTGTCGTCGTCATATTCAACATCATGGTCTTCATTATCATGACCCTCATCCTCATCATCATCATCATCGTCGTCTTCGTCGTCGTTTTCATCATCATGATGATGGTAAAGGTGATGATGACGGTGAGGATGATGATGATGATGATGATGATGATGATGATGATGATGATGATGGAAATGATTGCCATCATCACCATCATCATCATTGTCGTCATCATATTCAACATCTTCGTCTTCATTATCATGACCCTCATCATCATCATCGTCGTCTTCATCATCATGATGATGGTAATGGTGATGATGACAATGATGATGATGGTAATGATCATATTTGTCTTCATCGTCATCACCATCATCATCACCATCATCGACATCATCATCATCATCATATTCATCATCATGAACCTCATCATCATCATCATGACCCTCCTCCTCCTCCTCATCATCATCATCAACATCATCGTCATCATCATCGTCCTCTTCATCATCATCGTCATGACCCTGATCTTCATCATCATCATCATCATCATCATAACCATCATTGTCATCGTCATGATGATGATGGTAATGGCGATGATGACGGTGATGACGGTGATGATGATGTCAATTATGATGATCACCATCATCTTCATCAACGTCGTCATCATCACCATAATCGTCATGATGATGATGATGATGGTAATGGCGACGACGATGGTGATGATGATGATGATGATGGAAATGATGATTATCATCATCATCATAATCAACGTCATCATCATCATTGTAATCCTCTTCATCATTATCATCATCATCCTCTTCATCATCATCGTCGTCATCGTCCTCTTCATCATCATCATCATCATCATCATCATCACCATCACCATAATCGTCATCATCATCTTCATAATCATAACCATCCTCATCATCATCATGACCCTCCTCCTCATCATCATCATCATCATCATCATGTCCTAACAACAACATAGTTAATGGCTTCTAACAACATGTCCTATGGTAGTCTTTTGGAAGGTAAATTTCTACACATATCCACATATAGGTAGTGATATGAACTTTTTACCAACATTAAGAATAAGTAAAACTTACTATACTTCAAAGATACTTGTTTTGTAATCCACCGACATTAATAATAAGTAAAACTTAGTTTACTTCAAATATTCATTTTCGAAAAAAATTGCATAATACTAGCAAACCTTTCAATCAAAAAGTGATGAGAAGGAAATTGTTGAATATAGCCAATAAAATGGAAGGAATTTTTTGTATCCTTGAAATACTTCTTATATCTAATAGATTCCTCGACTTCTAGAACTATGGGTCCCAAATATATGTTCAATAGAGAGATGAAAACCTAAGAGGAAGAAAAACATCCTAACTTGAATAATGAACCTTCACATAAATGAGGGAAGAACCATCTACACATCCCTATCTTGGATAAATTAAAATATAGCTTTGAAGGATGATTGAAAAGTTGAGCATGTGAGTCGAGCTAGTGACAACTAGGGTAGAACCTAGCTACACAAAAAGTTTGAGTTCAATGCTTTCCATTATAATATTATAAAATCATATCTTAAAAACTATTATAATTATTATAAGTTATCATATTACTCTCTTATTCTTATCTTCTCTTGCAACAAAAATTTTCCCATTTTTTATGGTTTGTGAAAACACATAAAGTTGGGGATATTTAAAAATATCAACCAAATAAAGTGAAACAATTACCTCCCTCCCATCCCTTAGCTTTGATGATCATGAAGATGACGATGATGAAGACGACAACGATGATTATGGCGATGATAATGATGATGACGACGATGATGATGGTGATGATGATGATGATGATTATCATCACCATGAGGATGACGATGATGATGATGTGTGATGATGTCGATGATGATGATGTTGATGATTATGATGATGATGATGATGATGATGATGATGATGATTATGATGTTGATGATGATGATGACAATGATGATGATGATGATGATGATGATTATCATCATCATGAGGATTACGATGATGATGATTATCATCATCATGAGGATGACGATGATGATGACGATGATGATGAAGATGATGATGACGTTGATGGTGATGATGATGATCATGATGGCGATGATCATGAGGATGAAGATGATGATGATGACAATGATGATGAAGATGATGATGATGGTGATGATCATGTTGATGATGATTATCATCATCATGAGGATGACAATGATGATGATGACGATGATGATGAATATGATGATGATCGTGATGGTGATGATGATGATGACGATGATCATGGGGATAATGATGATGATGATGACGATGATGATGTTGATGATGATTATCATCATCATCATGATGACAATTATGATGATGAAGATGATGATGATGGTGATGATGATGAAGACAACAATGATGAAGATGATGACGATGATCATGATCATGATCATGATGACGATGTTGATGATGATGATGATTATGATGTTGATGATGACAATGACAATGATGATGATGATTATCATCATCATGAGGATGACGATGATGATGATGACGACGATGATGAAGATGATGATGATGGTGATGATGAGGTTGATGATGATTATCATAATCATGAGGATGACGATTATGATAATGATGATCATGATGATGCTCTTAATGATAATGATGATGGTGTTCATGATAATGATGATGATACTCTTGATGATGATGATGATGATGATGACCATAGCCTTATGATGATGATAATGATGATGAAGATGATGATGTGTGATGATGACGATGATGATGATGAAGATGATGATGACGATGATGAAGATAATGATGATGATGATGACGATGAAGACAACGATGATGAAGATGACAATGACGATGATGATGATGATGATGATGATGTTGATGATGATGATTATGATTTTGATGACGACGATGACTGTTAACCCAAAAATCCACCACTAATCTCTCAATGTCCTACACCACCCAAGGACACCATCTCACGACCCTCATATCCCTCCATTAGACCCCCACACCCTCAAAATAGCCTAAGGATGAAGAAAAGGGCTTAAAAACCCCAAAAAAGATCCCAAAATATCCTCCTAGGAACTAAATCCCTCAAAAAGGGGCTAAAGCCCTGACCAAGGGCTTAAAACCCTAAAACCCCTTGGAAAAGCTATAAAAGGAGGGTGGGGGGTCACTCTCAAAACAATTCTCCCTTGCATATTGTTATGCTGCCCGTGGATACCTTGAGACACATTTGCCTCTCAAGCCACCCACACTCCCTCTCCTCCATTCCCATTGAGCCATTGCTCCCCATCCAAGAGAGAGGAGTGCTTCCACAAGCTAGGGCATGGTGGCCCATTTCCACTAGAGAAGGTATAGATTATCTTTCATGTCTTGTTTATTTGATTTTTAGTTGTATTTGCTTTCTAACCCTTGTTTCCATTTGCAAGTTTTATTCTTAACATTGTTTTGTAGGTTTTACTATAGCTTAGTCTTTGCTTGCAGGTTTTTGGAGGCGGAACCCTAACCCATGTTTGCAGAGGGGTTCACCAATGCTTCCATATTTTCCATCTTTTCTTAGTTTACTCTACAGCCATTTACCTTACATTTTTATTTTATGCTCATAGTTTAGCTTTCATTTCTGTTATTTACATTACGTTTTCATTCTCTGCATTTACCCACTAGTAGGAACCTACCCTTCTGTCCTATAGAGAGAAGGGAGACATTCCCGCCCCTATAGTAGGGAGAAATCCTTACTACAGAACTGGCGACCATACCAGGTCGACCCCACAGGATCCCTGGGTTTATTTTTCAAATTTTTAGTTTTTAGTTCTGTTTTTTTCCCTAGTTTAGTTTTCCGTTAAATCTAGCTTAGATTCTTGTTTATTTACATTCCTAGTTATTCCTGAGCCTCCTCAAGGCCAATCCAAGCCCATTTGGCCACAGTACCAGTTACTGTTGGTCATTCTATGGTTTGAAAATCACTCAACTGTGCAAAAATAGCTGAACCAAATTTCTAAAAATTCACTTGTGTTCGGGATCATTTTCTGCCCAAACAGCTAAGCCATTTGTGAATCTTCCCACGATTAGGGTTAAAAGGGCCTATTTCCAAAGTGGATTTTCAACCGTTTGAGGTAATTCCTCACGGTTTGATCAAAATCCACTTGACAAAAATAGGACTTTTACAGGTGCGCAACCCTTTTTTGGGCTTCATTGTTTGCTTTCATAGGGACTGTCAGTGCGGCTCAGCTGCCTCTGTCCAGCACACCATTTCAATTTCAGTTTTTGTTTATGTTTTCAGCAATTTATTTCATGAACAATGTGTAAATGCCAAGTAAACATTAATGGCTTAATAAAATGAACCTAGTCTAACTAAAATCAACTTAAAAACATACTATCTTGCTTCCCCTTCCTCCTCTACCCAGTCATCACCCTCCAGGGTATTCTGGGATACGATGAAGGGCAAGTTCGTATAGATCTATGCACTCCACTATATTGTTCCAAACCATTAAAACCGGGTGACCTGGAAGGTAGAGGGGGTAGAGAAGGAGGGCTTCTCACGGTGCTAAGTGTCCTCCCTGTTGACCAACCTAGCATCCGGGAGGTGACCTGAGGATCTACGGATGGGCTTAGTCCCATTGTGTTGAGAGCCCAGCACCTTCTCTTGGTTGAAGAGGAATATCAGTGAGAGGTAGACATCTAGTTAGGCTAGAAAACATTCAGGGATAATCACTGTATTTGTTAACAATTTCTAATTATTTATGCTTGCATACACAACCACAATGACATGAACTCTACCATGATGAATTCATAAACCATTTGCACGAACCAAATACTGAAAAAACAAACACACAAATACACCATACCAACTAATTAACCCAACTCAATTCATGACGCTGAGTGAGCCTTAAAATTTACTAATTTACACTAAGTACAAACAAATCTGCAGTCTTTGAGGACATAAGTCCCTGATTGCTTCAACTATGGGAAGTACTTGGGCTCTACCCAGAAACTCATTGTGAGGAGTACCACAAGAACACCAAAGTAGCTGGCCACTGAGAGGAATTGCCAAGTGAAATGGGCAACGACCCCTTCCGATTGAGTAGAAACACCTATGAGGAACAAGCCAAACGCTGTCTTCTGGCAATCTTGGTGGCCAAGTGACCACCTGCAGCCAATAGAAAGCCACTGAAACTGGGGTCCAAATATCATTCCCACCAATTTTTAGACATAAAATCTAACACAATTGATCCTCCACGTTCTTCCTCATGCCTAAGAGGCGAACCACCACCATTTGGAACACTCAGTCGACACCATCGAAGCCGTTCTTAGTGATCTCCCACACCATCAGAGGGTCACACATCCTTTGATTCTGATTCAGATCCATATCAGTATGAACCATACCTCCATACTGCACCATCAAGCCCCATGGCTAGTGCAAATCCGGATCCATTTTCTGGCATACCCATAGCAAGTAGACCGATGTCCACATCACAACCTGTCACCCACAACCTGGCAAGTGACCCAAACACAATCGTGTAGATTGTCATTAGTTAGTTTCCACCACCTATAGTGACCAGCCAAGTTCGCCCACTTGCAGCACAAGGGGGCAGTGGCCCTTTCACACACACTACCCCTCCTACCACACAGGGGGGCAGCGGACCATCCACTTACATTTCCCCTACTATCATACATGGGGACAATGTCCTTGTCACTCATATTATCCCACCCACAACACTTGGGCTTGACCCATCCGCAACGGTACCACTGCAAGCACCCCCAGTTGTGCAGATGCATTATGCACCTAGAAACCCCACCCCCATCGCAGCCCCATCTCACATCAACTTGGGGTCAAATATGCCCTTCATCGCTCATCTTAACTTGCCTGATTTGGCTAGATTAACGAATGACCCCTTCCACCACAAAGATTTTTGGCCACCCATGCCAACTAAGCTACCATCAGACATCCCCAAGTTTAAAGGAAAAGCAGGGTAATGTCCCCAAAACCACATAATGACATTCCATCTATGGTGCTCACCCAACAGCATCGTAGATGACTCCATCAGGCTAAGGCTATTCCAACCTTATAGGTGTTGTGGCCAAATGGTACATTGAGCTGCTGCAAGCCAAGTGTCCAAACTTTAACTCCTTAGCCTTCATGTTCCTACAGTATTTCCAACTCCCCGTCAGATATGACAAGGGGGTGGAGATCCTGCTATCCTGTCATCAAAGCACTGCCACTCATATAAATGACCATATCCATGAGTGGTGGCGACGTCGTAGTCTATGCAAAATCCAACTTGACGATAGGATCTTCTTGGATTGGTTTCTTAAGACCTTGCTCCCGCCCATAGCAAAGGACGTCGCATCCGAACGTCCCTAATCCAAAGAAGAGGCCATATTGAAGGCCGAAGAGTTTGAGCTTATCTATGCTCAGTCTAGATACTTGTACACTGTCATTCCAGACACTCCCCGTCTGAGTACCTCCTATCATGACGCACCGGGGGAATCCCACACTGCGGATGTCATCATAGGGTCGGTCTCCCAATAGCCATAGCTTCGACCAACACCACCTGCCATTACACCACAACCAAGCAACACTACTAGTGTTGCTTACCAAAACCAAGCTTCGAACTACACAAGAATGATGTCTCAGTCTGGAGCAACAACTTCCTATGCACAACCTGTGCCACCGCAGCAGGCTCAGGCCATGGCTTGGCCAGCATAGTAGTATGTGGGGAAAATTCCCACATTTGGGGTACCACCACCCCCACAAATATACTATGCACCACCAGTACAAGCAGTTCAATCCCCCGCCCCCACCCCACCCGCTCCGTTGGGACAAGTGTTCACACAACAAAACCATCCCAACTAGCCTGCCCCCAACAATCAACAAGGGCAAGCTAGAAATAACCAGCCCTATAACTAAGGCAATAATCAACCGTAGGGAGGTGGTTAACAATGGAACCCTCCGAACAATGTCGTGGAAAAACGGCCAGCCCAAAAACCCCCACGACAGAATGCACCAAGATGCAATGCTCCATTGCGCACAAACCAACCATGCACACTCTGTGATGCTTATGGAGATTACACGTTCAAGTGTCCCCTCATGGCTCACGCTAAGCAGGCCATTCAAAACAAGGCCTAATAGGCCGCCAACACTGCCAATCAAGCCCAACCCAACTGGGCACCACAAGGACCTCCCCCCATGGTGCTTCAAAACCCACTACCATTCCAAGGATTGGTGGCAACCGCTCCCCCCCCAGGCCAATCCCAACACTCCGAGGACACCTCCCATGGCTGAAACAGGTGTTCACCACCTGCTAGCCATGATGAATGAAGAGTTCAACTTACAAACTAGACGGAATCAGTATAGTACCACCACCAAACCTGCTGACTCATCAGCAACATCCATGTCTAAGACAGTCAACCTGCCTCTCTAGTTACCCCCATTCCCACACCCTCTCGTATGCAAAATCGCCAATAATTCCACAGCTAGAGTTGCAGTCAGCTATAGCATTGTGGATGATTTGGCCCAAACACCAACTGCCATGTCCGCTCTTGAGGTACTTAAAATGTGCCCAACACAGCGAAAATCCTTACTAGCCTCCCTAGGGGCAGTAGACCCCTCCGACTCCAAATTGATCACCTTTGACATGGAGAATGAGGAACTGTGCATTCCCTCCACTATCGCCTTTCAAATCCCGATGTCCATCCAGAATTTGGTTGTGCGCCGATGCATAGTGGATGAGGGGGCATCCACATGTGTCATGTCTACCTTGGTTTGGCAGAAACTTGGATCACCAATTTTGCAATTGTCCTCCACAAATCTGCGGGCTTATGATGGAAATCCCACTAAATCCCAAGGAATCCTCCCCCATGTCCCCATCATGTTAGTCGGGAAGACAATGTTGATCAACATAGAAGTCATCAACGCTCAACTGGACTACAACCTCCTCCTCGGAAGGAGTTACATGTATGCCATGAGAGCAGTCGCATCAACTGTCTTCCATCTCATGATGTTCCACCATAAAGGGAATATTGTGACGGTTGACCAGCTCACTTATCATGATCCGCAAGGGTTAACAGCACCTGCCAACGTTATCCCTACCATCACCACCATTGAGCCGCAAGGGACAACCATACACGCCAATGTTGTCCCTGCAACCAACACTATGGTTGAAAACACACCAGCCTCTCCATCATTGAATGTGGGCCCTGGGTTGTTTGCCGGCACCACCATGATGGCTCATTTCCCGTTAGTGTCACCACCACCGACACAAAATAAAACTGCGGACTTGTGCATGGTCTCATCCAGCACCGTTGCACCCAAATAGCAACCGCAGCCACAGCCCCAACCACAACCATAACATCGTCCATAGTTGCACCACCAACAGCAGCCACAACACCACCCGCAGCAGCAAAATTATGCGCAGCCGCAATCACAACCGCATCCCCACATACAACCAGCCAAGAGTTATGTGGGCTCATCCCCAGTCCATACAATTCCCTTCCTCTTTCCCCCACCTGGTTTCATGAGCAAGCTGGTCATGGCCACCTTAAGCCTACCCAACTTTACGTTGGGGATCCCAGTGTGGTATCTTGATCCACCAGCCCAACCATCAATTCCCCAAGTTGTTTTAACCTTAGTGCAACCTATCGCGGTTGAGTCTCACCCTCCACCCGGTCCGCATAAGCCAACTGCTGCACCTACACCAGCACAACCCCAACTGAAAAGAGCCAGGGGCAAGAACACCAAATCCACCGCAAAACTGTGACAAGTCCCACCTTGTGTCATCTACGAACAACAGGGCCATCCAACTCAGAATTGCCCTGAAATCCCAGTGATCTGTGTACATCTAGATGCCATGGATACAAACAAAAACATCCTCGTGGTTGAACTCCCAACCGTACCGATAGCTAGGAACAAGGCATTGAGGAAAAAACATGCTTGTGCCCTTTGCGACTTGTATGGACATTACTCCCACCATTTCCAAGACCTGCCCAAATTTTGAATGGCTCTCGCTGACCTCCATCAACATTCCCTTGAGTCTAAGATCACCTTGATCGAAGAATTTCACCCACCACCTCCTCCATCAGACACCATGTCCATCTGCATGATGTCCAGTTCTACAGACCCTCTTGTCTCCACCATCACCGACAGTCCATCAGACCTGTATCTTCTGTTGTTTCCCCAACCACAGCCACAACCTCTGTTACTATGGAAACAATGGGTTTCATTCCCACTCAACATGATCCTTTTCCTTTTTCTTTTCCTTTTCCTTTTCCTACCATCCGGTACCGTGAGTAAGTTTTCCTTGGAAACCATCAATCTCCAGGATTTCACACTGGGATATCCTGTGTGGTACCTTGAACCACCTACCCTACCTCTAAGGCTCCAGGATGTGTTGACTCATGACCAGCCAATTGAGATGATGTTGCACCTACCTCCAGGTTTATCAAAGACTCCTCTTGTCTCCAAGCTTTCCCCTCTTCCTCCAACAGAGACTAGGGGCAAGGCCACAAAAACAACAACCAATACCATTTACATGATCTCTAGCACCAGTTTCCCTTCCATCTTGTCGGTTATGGAAGATCCATCTGATCTATCCCAGCACCACTTACGCGATGACGGAGAGATCTGTAAGACCACCTCCGGTCTTACCCCATTCCCTTTAAACCATAGTGTGGAATCGGTTCTTCCCATAAAACACCATATTTCATCATCGCGCCTTGCCAATGACCTTCATCTTGGCAAGGGGGCATACCTCTCGCTGACTCAGATGGTCGACTCTTGAAGAAGCCGTGCAATGGGCTCCACCTCAAGAGATTCTATGCTTGATATAACCATTATGAGTCCCTTATAGCGTAGTCTTTTTCTTTTTCTTTTTTTTCAATGTTTTTCACCAAAAATCAAGGGCAGCACCATCACCTACTAGTCCAAAGTCACCCGGAACTGGTTCGAGACACCTCTCACACCTTCGGGCTCAAATTTATATCTCTTTATGAGACCATCGTCTCATGTTTAATAAATTAATTTCAGGACCATTTCCCACTAGTCACCTCGATTTACGAGCCATGACATGATGATGCAAGTGTCTATGAACCTATACTTGTACCACAATCCCCGATCGTAACTCATGTGAGTTTCTCGGGCCATCGCCCGTTAAGGGTCACCATTTTTCTTCTTATTTTGTATTTTAACTCCATCCACCACACCTTGTGTGGACCTCTAGACCACTGTCCACAAAAAAAATTATTTTTCTTATACGTATTGGGCATATAAGTACCCCCGAACTTGTACTCACATCACATGTAGTCAAGTCCGTCCACCGCAACACACACACATGCTCTCCTAACCTCTGTCCGAGAGCCACCTCAGTTTGTGTGCCTCTTCCGCACCGACTCGCGAGCCTCTGTCACAATCTATCCCATGCATGTATTGGTATGTTTGAGAGCCTTCTGCTCCATCCATACTACGCGGATGACCTTTGGACCACTGTCCATTGTCCCAACATGGGGCACTGCCTGTGCCACCGCAATCGGTTGACAATACTGGAGTTGCATTTAAGCTCTTTTTTGACTCCTTAAAACAATGAAAAGATAGCCGAGCGCAGCTGCTTCCTTTCCCGCTCGCTAAAGTATAGGAAAGGGCATCTACATTGTCACGTTTACCTCCTTTTGCGAACCATGTAGACCATCAATTGAAAAGGACCTCCTTGGCACACTCAAGCCAATACCATTCCCCTTTGCATACTTTTATGCTTTCTCGAGCAGAGGGGCCGTACTTTACGAAAAATCTCACCACCGGTTGTTGTTAAGCACTTTTCCAGCCGTCTCATCAAGAAAATATTATCGAGCAAACTTGGTTTTGTTCATGCTCATAAAGGTATTTGAATGAGCATCCAATCAGTATAGGTTTACCCTTTTCCGACTTAATTAGATAACCAACGATAAAGAAGTCTCTCATCCCCTACAGGATGGGTGAGCTCTCCTATGTATACTTATATCCTTTTTTGGGCACAAGAGACTACCAACGAAAAAGAGCCCCCACTGGAGTCTTCTTCATGCTTTCAGACTCTCTAAAATTGAAAGCACCATCAAGCATTTACTTTCTCGGGCTCACCAAAAATCCACAAGATCATACCATAATGGTGTCCCTAGACACCACCCCACAGTAAATAGTTTGGCAGCATTACCACATTGGGTCACCTTTATTCAGAGTACTCTGCAATGTGTCTTCCTTGGATCCCATCAGTATCAAAAGTGTCCACCTCCTCCAAGTATTTCCCATCTGCAGCGACATTCCCGGTATTACAGCTATGATCCCATTCCCTTGAGTCAGTTCCATTTGCTGCCTAGTTCGCCCTACCATCATACTCTAAACAAAGGAATTTTGAGTCTCCCACACTCCTCCTACCCCTATCCATGTCTTTCCCTCCCCCTCCCCTCCAAATTCAATGAGTCAGTCTGCAGATTGCTTCACATCTTTCGGTTATCTCCCTCGCACTCCTGGTCAAGGAAACATCATTGCCTTAACTAGGGGCAGGTCTCCCTCTGTCGATGCCAACACACATATTCTAGAGGATAGACCCAGAGGTCCCTGTACCTTGGTTTCATTAACCTCATTGATGAGTTCCTTGGACCACTTGAGAGGAGTCCTTAGTGCCTCTCGGGATGGCTATTTCTCACATGCTTGACTTCAACTCCATCATCGCACGTTGAGATTTGTACAAGGTTTGTTCCTCACAGTATTTGGTTGAAGACCCCAGATGTCACCTAACTCTATCACATTGGTGAGTCTACTCGAGGGACCTAAACAAGTTATGTCCTGTGTGATTTCTAGGTTGCATTGGAGACAGTGTTCAGAAGCCCCAGTAGTGCTTCGATATACCTTTATGATTGATGCAAGCATACTTGTACCGCAGAGACTCTGACTCTCAATCAGCAAGTCCATACAGCTATGTACCATTCCAGATCCAGTAGATCGTCAGTCATGAAGATATAGCATTCCATGAGAATGCCATGGGTCCAATATACCATATCAGTATTGTATTCAGCCTCACATGGAGGCAACCATTATTGTAACATCAGTTGTATATGATCAGCTCTTGTATTTTAGAGCATAGATCAAATTATTCTTTTGACATTGTCATGAGCATGGGGATGCCCGCCTCATCCATATACATGTCACACATTTATTGTATCTCACCCATTGATGGGAACCATATTAATACAAAAACCAAAAGCCACCATGCCCCAACCCCGGAAGCACCACCTCCACGCAGCAAATCCTATGATCTTCGTTGACCATACGTTGAGCTCCTGCCCTCACACATCAGGGGGCAATCTATTAACCCAAAAATCCCCCACTAAGCTCTCAATGGCCTACACCACCCAAGGACACCATCTCACGACCCTCATATCCCTCCATTAGACCCCCACACCCTCAAAATAGCCTAAGGATGAAGAAAAGGGCTTAAAAACCCCAAAAGAGAGCCCAAAATAGCCTCCTAGGAGCTAAAGCCCTCAAAAAGGGGTGAAAGGGGATAAAAGCCCAAAAAGGGGCTAAAAGCCCTGACTAAGGGCTTAAAACCCTAAAACCCCTTGGAAAAGCTATAAAAGGAGGGTGGGGGGTCATTGTCAAAACACTTCTCCCTTGCATATTGTTATGCTACCCATGGATGCCTTGAGACACATTTGCCTCTCAAGCCACCCACACTCCCTCTCCTCCATTCCCATTGAGCCATTGCTCCCCATCCAAGAGAGAGGAGTGCTTCCACAAGCTAGGGCATGGTGGCCCATTTCCACTAGAGAAGGTATAGCCTGTCTTTCATGTCTTGTTTATTTGATTTTTAGTTGTATTTGCTTTCTAACCCTTGTTTCCATTTGTAGGTTTTATGCTTAACATTGTTTTTCAGGTTTTACTGTAGCTTAGTCTTTGCTTGCAAGTCTTTGGAGGTAGAACACTAACCCGTGTTTGCAGATGGGTTCACCAATGTTTCCATCTTTTCCATCTTTGCTTATTTTACTTTACTGCCATTTACCTTACATTTTTATTTTCTGCTCATAGTTTAGCTTTTGTTTCTATTATTTACATTATGTTTTCATTCTCTGCATTTACCCACTAGCAGGAACCTACCCTTCTGTCCTATAGACAGAAGGGAGCCGTTCCTATCCCTGCAGTAGGGAGAAATCCTTACTACAATGACAATGATGATGATGATGATGATGATGATGATGTTGATGAAAACAATGACAATGATGATGTTGATGATGATGATGATGATGATGATTATCATCATCATGAGGATGATTATGATTATCATCATCATGAGGATGACGATGATGATGATGAAGATGATAATGATGTTGATGGTGAGGACGATGATCATGAGGATGAAGATGATGATCCTATGTTGTCGAATATCCTACGCATAGTCATCAAATATCCTACACATAGCCGACGAATATCCTATAGATAGCCTTCGAATATCCTATGCATAGTCATCGAATATCCTACGCCCTGGTTTTGGAAATATGACAACATATCCGTCAAATATGTTACGCCCTCGTGTCAAAAATCCAATGACATAGCCATCAAAAAACCTATGCCATAGTGTTAGAAATTTGACGGCGCTAAAATAATTCAAAGGGATCAATACTTTTCATCATTGTTGTCCAACACATCTGTATGATACGTTGGATTATGTCATCATATTTCGGGTTCAAATGCTATTGTGTGTCTATACTGAGGCATATCCACTAACTCTGATGAGTCATCAAATAACAACTTCATGTTGGTGTCCATGGGTGTGGCCATGGATTTACAAGCCAACATATCAAATATTTTCAATATTTCCACTACATACTTTCCCTAGTTCAAAAAGATTCCTTTTGGGCTCTTCCACACTTCCAGCCCTAGGAAATCATGCATCAATCTAAGATCTTTCATCTCGAATTCTTCAGCTATATTCTTCTTGCAATATGTAATTTTTTTCTGATTCTTATTAGAAATAGATCATCCATGTACAGTAATAATAAGACATGTTCATTATCCATAACCTTCATGTAAAATTTGGGGTTGACTTTACCTTTGGTAAAACCCAAGCTTCTCAAGAAGCTATCAATTCTTCCATACCAAGCTCTAGTATATTGATGTAGTCCATACAGAGACCTTTTCAACTTACATACATGAGTCACTCTATCTTCGACTTCAAATCCTTCTGGTTGTTCAATGTATACATATTCCTCAATCACACCATTTAGGAAGGTTGTCTTTACATCCATCTGGTGTAGATCCCACTTCATCATAGATCAAGTGCCATGATGGTTCTAATGGAAGTATACCTTTCTACTAGAGAAAAATCCTCTTCATAATCAATCCCCTCTTTCTTAGAGAATCCTCTATCCACAAATATTTCCTTTTACTTTTCAATACTTCCATAAGCTGCATGTTTTATCTTGTATATCCATTTCAAAGATACAACATTCTTTTTTTCTGGTTTGGGTACTATGTCCCAAACATCATTCTCCATTACTAATTGGTATTCTTTTGTCATTGCTTCCACCCACTCTTTCTTCTTTGCAACTTCTTCGTAGCTGGTGGGTTCTTGATCTACAAGGTCACACATCAAAGATACATAACTAAAGAATGGATCTGATCTCTTTCTTATTCTTGTGGAGCCTTCTGGAGCTCCATATTTTTCTACTTCTTGTATGATTTCTATTACCCAAGTAGGTTTTCTCTTTCAAGAGATATCCATATTAGGGTGTTCCTGAGGTTCTATCATGTCATGATCTTCTGATGCTACTATTTTAGGAGAGAGTTCAACTTCTACCTTTTTGAGAGGTGCATCCTCTTCATGTACTTCTTCAAGCTTACACCTTTTGGATTTCTTACGAGCAGTTTATTCATAAAATGTCACATCCCTACTCATATCTATATGATGGAATCCTAAAATGTATATCCTGAATTCTTTGTAGAATTCACAGTATACAACAAATATTCCCTTCTTTCTGGAAGAATCCAACTTAGTTCTCTTCTCTTTCGAAATATGCACATATACTGGACTGCAAAATATCTTGAGATGGCTCACTTTAGGTTTCTTTCATGTATACATTTCTTCAGGAGTCTTGAATCCAAGAGCACTGTGAGATCATCTATTCTACACATACACAGTTGTTCTTGCAGCTTCATCCAACGGGTGCATGGGGAGGTCGTGGTCATGAATCATTGTTTTCACTACTTCCATAATGGTTCTATTCTTCCTTTCTGCAACACCATTCTGTTGGGGATTGTAGGGAGTGGTTAGTTCCCTCTTGATTCCAACTTCTTTGCAGAATGCTTCAAATTCTTTTGAACTATATTCTCCACCATTATCTGATCTCAGTGTCTTGATTCTTCTTTATGAATGTTTCTCTATCAAGGCTTTGAATTCCTTGAATTTCTCAAACACTTCACTCTTGGTATTCAAGAAGTATATCCATGTCTTTCTTGAATAGTCATCAATAAATGTGACATAGTATTCATATTCAATTAAGGATGTGAAGGGAATAATACCACATACATCAGAATGAATTAAATCCAAGGTACCTTTAGCCTTTGTTTCAATTTTCGGAAATGGATTCTTTATGTTCTTTCATCTTCCACATCCTTTGCAAGTTCCTTCATGATCAATCATTAGATATGGTAAACATGTTACCAATTTTCTCACATAGGGTAATGCTTTGTGGTTGATGTGAGAAATCCTTCTATGCCATAGTTCATGTGAGCTAGTGGTCCCATGGATAAAGGTTGTCTCTGGATGTCCCTTGAGTTTGTACAGTCCTTATTCTTCTTCACCAATGACCACAACATCTTCAATTGTATTTCCTTTGGACCACATGAGTACTTGTCCATCCATAAAAGTAGCTCTATATCCTTTCTTATCTATGTTGAGATAAAAAGTATGTTCTTTTTCAAACCTGGTAAATATAGTACTTCCTTAATATTCATGGAGGTTCTAGAGTCAATCTTGTAGCTTGATTCACCAATTCCTTTGAAGGGATATTGATAGTCATCTACCAATGATACTTTTTTATTATATTTATTTTCTTCAAGGATTGATAGAGTTTGCTTCTTCTTTGTCATGTGCTTTGAAGCACCACTATCAATAAGCCATGTATCTTCTCCATATATTACAGATCCAGAGAGTTCAAAGAATATTACATATTCTTCTACATCTTCTTTCGCTTGTCTCTTTAGAGGTATTTCTTCATATTATTCATCCTCATCTTCATCTAGATGAGAATGATGTCTTTTTTGGTGTTCTTATTCAATGGACACTCTCTGGCAAGGTGTCATATCTTATGACAGTTGTAACATTGATATTTTGAGTAGACTCTTTTCTGAGTGTTATCTCTTTTCTTATAAAACTTCTTTGGAGGTCTATACTCCTTGTGGCTATCCTTATTGAAGTTTGATTGTTTTATTCTCTTGGTATGGGTTGCTAGAGATTGATCGTCTTCTTTAAGTAAATATTCTCTGTTAGCTACTCTAGCTTCCTCTTAGATGCATTCTTCCCATACAATGTCAAACTTCACACTTTCTTTTGTAGCACACATAGTCTGTATGAATGATTCCTAAGGTCTAGTGATACCATTGAGAGAAGTCATGACTAGTTCATATTCATTAGGGGAGTCTCCAATAGCATATATTTGTTCCTTGAACCGGGAGACCCTTGTGAAGTAATCTTGAAATGATTCTCCTTTACTCATATTGGTGTTATTCAGTTGCTCTCAAATTCATCTTTTTGTTGATTTTCCTTCCCTCATACATTCTGGAAAGGCAATCATACATTTTATTTGGTGTCTTATTAGATGACACTTGAGGGATCAAGTGATCTTTGATGGAATCAGCAATGGTCTTCATTTCCTTGACTAGGTCTTTCTCGTGCTTCTCCTTAGCTTCATCTTCTTCTAGCTTTGGGACTTAATCCTTGATGCAATTATCAAGATCATTCTCTTTAGGAATGATACCAATCCTATACTTACATGCTTGGAAGTTTTCAATGCATTCCAGCTTATCCTTAAGCTTAGTGTTTGGGGCCATCCTATCCAAGAGGTCACTAAAAATTGAAATTTCTCAAAATGAAAAGATGACCCTACCGGGAGATGCGCTTTACTAAGGAGATTTGGTTAGTCCAATTTTTCTATGTAGATCCAAAATATTCACCCTTCAAATATTGCTTTTGAGGCTTCAATTTCTGTATAATTTTTGGTTCTGGTTTTCTTCCATTTTCATGTTTTCTGCAGTGTTCTGGTTTAGGACCAAACTAGGGTTTGGCTTTCCTAGATATTCAACCACCTAAAAAATTCTATCCAGGTCTCAAAGATGTGCTCTAGGGAGGTGCAACTTTCTATCCAATCAAATGTTCAAAATTCCAACTTTTGCAAAAACCCTAATTTATTCCAAAGGTAGAGGAGAGAGAGTTTCACCTTGTGAAAGTTTTTCTATTTAGGATAGCTCTAATACCAAGTTAATATTTCATATGATTAGATAATTATAATTAGTTTTTAATCCAAATTCACAACAACAACATATGCAGAATCACTGAAAGAAACACAATCACAAGATAAACATAGCATTTATCTTGGGAAACCCTCAAGGGCAAGAAAAACCAACAAACCTTCCTATGTATAGATGTATAAGATAAAACCCCAAAAATAGGTATTCTCCTCCTTACGGGTATGTCTCTCTCTTCTCTCCTCTGCGCTACACAAGTGAGTGAGTTTGTGTTCAAATGAGAAGCACAACTCATTTATACTCTTTTTTTCAATTGACTTTTAACCTAATTAAGTCGGCCCTACTAAACTATCTGGGCCAACTTCACCTAGGAAATCACAAAATAATATTTTATTATATTCATTGGGGTATTATTGATGTTGATGTATTTGTAACTTCATAATGTATTCACTTGTATATTTTATATATTGTATTTCATTGGTCCCTGATGTTCCTATTGAGATAATCATTAATGTAATCAAGTCATGTAAATTCATAGATTTTAACCCTCCTAGTTGATCAGGGGGAAAAGTCCCCACAGTTTTGGGGCACTAGGGTTATTAGACTCTCCTAGAGAAGTTGGTCGTGGTAAGTAATTGTTAAGTTAGAAATTAGTATAAATAGAGAGTGAACCTCTCTATTTGGGACACACACTCACCCAGCTATAGAGCATAGGTGAGAGAAGAGGAGCTCACACAAGTGAGAGAGAGAACAGTTGTTGGAGATCATCTTTCTGTCTTTGGTTTTTACTGTTGCCATTGGTGCTCATTCTATCTCTAAGGAAGTTGCGGGGTTTTCTCCTTTATGGTTTCCCCGAGGAAAAGCTTTGTGTCTATTGTCTCTTGTGATTGATTACTATGCATGTTATTCTATCAGATAAGATCCTAGGTTCATATTTTCTAAATGATAAAATTCTAACATGGGTGCATTTTTCTATCAAAGCAGAATTTGATTCCGGGCATTTTCCATTTTTGACCTATCACTGCTGTGGGAAATTAGAGCTTTTTACAGAAGAGGAAATTTTTAGTGAGCCCAGCATAGGATTTCTATCCTCATAAAAATATAATTTTAGAGACCTAGGTCAAATTTTTTGGTTGAGTAAAACTATGGGAAAGTCAAACCCTAGTTTGACCTCGGGCCTAAAAAACCCTAAAATACTAAAACTGGTAGTTTTGGTACATTTTCTATATCTCGAGATTTAAGCAATATCAAGAGCCAAAATTTTAATAGGACGAATACACATTCCTGATGTACCCTGTGTAAAAATATCAGCCCTATATTTTCTATATTCAAGGAGATATGATTCCTCCAAATCAAGGTTCTAGCCTATCCCAGGATTCATCCCTAAACAGGACACCTTGGGAGAATTATTATATCTCGGGCTACGAAGGTGAAAATTAAATTTTTTAAGATTTTCTAGATAGGGAACGGACTTTAATTGATTTGGTAAAAGGTTCAGACACCAAATCGGAAACAGTGACACGTGGAAGTCTGTACACATTCACTATTTTTAACAGTCCTGAAATAAGTCACCTTGGGAAAAATCTCATAATTCCCAATTGGTGAAACCAATTGTTGTACAGGAATAAACATATTATAACCAAAGGTCTGGGGTTACCAACATACTCAATAAACTTGCAGGCAATCGACTCCAGAATGCAGTAAAGGAAATAGGAGGATAGGAAAGACTTACCCGATACATGACGGTTGATCCTTGCTTATCCTCTTCCGCTCTGCTTCTCTTCCAAAGTCTTCAAGGTTGCTTCTCCTTCACCTGTCAAGATTCAATCTTCCAAATACCAGATGATTCATATATATATATAAGTAGTTTAGATAAATCATAAATAGAATACTGAAACATAAAAATTTATCAAACCACAATACATGAAATACATTCAAGACACATATGGAAGAAGGATTCTCTTTATTAACAATAATGAATAAGTTCAGATTACAACCCAATGCCTGAGACAAGGACTCTTCTACAGCCAAAGGATTCTGAGTTCCACTACTCCAAAGACTTCTGTATAAACTCCACCAGCATAACTTTGCTCTCCAAGTGTATGTACCAAACACCCTCCCCAAGGCATGTATTTATACATGGTGAAACAAGGCAGTTTCGAAGGTTGAGGAGGTTGAGACAGTTAAGGAGATTAAGGTAAATGGCTTAACTAATCTCAAGTAATCGCGTGTTTTTATTTTTAATTTCAAAGGGACATATCCACGAGTATGAATACTGACAACTCGCGTATGATCTGCAAGTTTCTATAAGAGCAACCTGCGTATACATCCATACACAACCTACAATAACCGACACTTGTGTATGATCCACGAGTTGCATATATAAAGAGTCGCGTATATAACTTGACATAGCTAAATGGAAAAAATAACCAGCGGGATGGATGATGAATGTAGTTCATAATAAGCCCATCTATAGTGTTTTGGGAAACCCTCAATCCATAGATGCCCTTTTGTGTGCCAACATGAGGGATGTCGGCACTCGGACGGAGAGGTGCCATTCAGGTGGATAACAGATGCCCCCTAATGTGTGAGGTCAGAGGGAAGCGATGGCCGAAATACATTATAATCTTCATCTTTGGAGAACTCAGAAATCCAATGGAGCAGAGAGAGTACCTGAAACAAATACATAGTAATGTCATATACAAAATTACATCTAAGGATGCTATGTTCAATTTACTGAAACACTAGCTCCTTTACAATATTGGAGTACATCATATGATACGGGTATAAAACCACGTATATTACAAACATGGATCGAAGCCACAATATACAATAATGATGAGTCTTCAAAGATCTGGAAGCTGTATATAGGAATAGAACATAGTCTTGCGCAACTTAGTCCATAAGTGAGGAACTAAGGTATTCATAAAGGATCCCAAAGAACCAGTACAATCCAAGCCATGTGAATAAGGGTAAGCTGAAGTCAAACATGGAAAGGAGTCAACAGTTTGTCAATCAATAAGTGGTAATCAACAACTGAAGCAGAGGAATTCACCAATGATGAAAGTGAATCCGTGGTGAATCCTGAGGTACTACCATCAAAACTCTAGGTCTTCGTCATCGGGAAGTGCTGAAACGGAACCATGCTGTGATAGGGAAGGAAATAGATCCTCCAACGGATCACAAGAGTGACTAGGAACTGGGAAAAAGAAGGGAGAAACAAATAGATAACAGATATAACAATAATGGGATCAGGCTAGAGATCAGACATTGAGTAGAGTCCTTGAACAATGAGCACAACACAAAGGTGACCCAAGGCAGCGTATAACTTATAGATAGAACAACTAAACTTATATGTCATGTAGGAGACATGATCAGATTCCCCAGGTATAATGGACAAGAGGAGGAGTAATAAACTCAAAGTAATAGCTGAACAAAAGTGGACACTGAAACATGGATATCAGAAAACAAAGAGTGCTATGTTCAAGGATGACATGCTGCCATTACTGAAAACAAGAGAAAACTTCTTCCTTAACTTCCCTGTTAAATTTTAACGAGTCCAGGAAAGTTAACTCAGGTCCCTCTTAATTTTTTAACAAGCTTGAAGAGATGGGAAAATAATGCTTGATAGTGTCACTGATTCGTGGATTTAATGAGCTCGAACTAGTACATGCTCAGCCGATGTTT
>LPNX011194875.1:156631-193929 GCA_001517045.1 Pseudotsuga menziesii | reverse complement strand
AAGTACACTCGGAATCTTTTTCATGTTTGGGTCCAGAGCATGAAAAAGAGAAAACTAAGCTCAAACTGGGTGTTCCTTTTCCGTAAATTTAGTCCCTCGGGTCCGAAAAAGTGATAAACCTATACCTAAGAATACTCTTCTCAATTCAAAAAGAAAAGAGAGTGATCATTTCTCGTATTATTCCGCATGGTTCGAGAAAGAGATAACCTACCACCAATGCGGATGCCCGTTCACATATTCTTAACGAGCTTGAACAGAAGAGATAACTCGGCAGTCAAGTCTATTTTGAAGGAGTCGTACCTGGGCCTAAAGAAACTCCATAAGGGAGGGGAGTCCTATAAATGGATAGCTTGTAAAAAGAGATTCAAAATAAGCTCTATTTGGTGTGAAAAATAGATAAAAGGATACCCCTGAACTTGAAACAGTGGCGGCATGAGTATCAAAGGATGACAAAGGCATATAAGAAGGATACTTATGAAAAAGGGGTCCTAGCCACGGAAGAACAATGGTAAAGACAAGGGACTGATGGCTTAGAATATCATAGTTAGTGGAAAAATGTTGAAGGCTAAGGTTAATGTGGAGTGAAAAGATGCCAACATGTATTGGAAATAACAAAACCACCCTATTGGAGCAACAACACTTTGTAAAAAGTGATAAACCTATTCCAAGGCACAAAGAGTATGGTATTAGTTAATTGACATTTCAAACTATAGAAAAAGACCCACTTTATGAAATATAATTTCTATAAATAGTTGAAATTTAAAACAAATCTCACCATTTGAACTTTTGAGCCATAAAAAGCAAGTTTTACCCTCTACCTTTGATCAATCATTGTGGACAATTGGACCGACAAAATCGAAATCCGCCAGCTGCAGGTAAGCCTACACCCTGAGCTCTTCATTTTGATCCAAGAAAATGTTAAGTTTAAGTGTGAATTCAATATTTAAAAGCATCCTAAACTGTAGCAGGGCGCATACACGGGTTGCTGATATGGAAACTCGCGGATACGCGTTCTATACACGGGTTGTCTAATTAGACAGTCGTGTATGCTGCATGGAGAACAAAAGGTTAAATATGGTCAAAATTTTGTGAATTTTGATATGGAAATACTAAATCAAATGACTTGTATTTTCTAGGTAAAATATGGTTCTTGAATGGAGGGAAAGGAAGCATGAAATAATCGACCAAGCGGCGCTCCAAAGTGCGCCCACCATACAGGCCTTGCAGACCAGTGGGCTACTGAAATTATTTTGTACATCACCCATGCGGGCCAATTTCCACATGCTTGAGTTCATGGTAAATTATTGGGATCATGACTTGGGGATCTTCAAACTACAAGGTGAAACCTTAGAGCTTACCGTGGAAGACATATATTTCATTACCGGGTTGTCACGACGAGGGGCGCCGATGCACTTGGAGGGCACTGGTAGGGGTGGTGACCCCTTAAGTGTCCAAAACTATGTAGATGTGTTCTGTACATCGGATATGCAAAGAAGAGGAACCAGCATTCCAATTGCAGATATCCGAGATTTTACTCTCCAGGTATTAGCTAGCACCATTGTGAGAATATCAGGATCATCATCTTTACATTTGGCCACAAGGAACCAAATGAGGCTGGCAGTTGACTGTTTTAGAGGTGTTCTCTATGATTGGTGCTCGGGAGTTGCCTCCATCATGAGGAGACAACTATTCGACTGTAAGAGAGGAAGACGCAAGAATTTTGGCTATGCAAGCATATTAGTGGTGTTCTTCGAGAGAGAGTACCAGCATTGAGCCATGCTATACCTTTACCGATCAGATCTCCACGTCAGCCAAGGCTGAGCAGGTGGGGAGACATCTTCCTCCATCAAGGAGGAGGAGACTCAGTATACAGTGTCTATGATGATGACTTTTACACCTAGTGGGAACAACATTTGTTGGCACTGGAGCAATTTCCACATGCCGGGATGGACTTTCGAGGTGACCCTGACCTTGTCCTCCCTCCAGGAGGAGCATGGGGAGAGCTAGGTGAGTATTTTTTAATTTTTTATCATTTTCAAATTTTTATGAATTTTTCAATGATAGATATATACATATGCATAAGTCTTAATCCTATTCGTATGTCAAAATGCAGATATTGGACCGGTCCACCCTGAAGGGCACCCGCGCATGTTCGTTCATCCTGTCGTGGGCGAGGATCCAGCATTGATCAGGGTACTAGAGGGGAATTTGGCTAGGCTGACCCAGCCAGTACCTACTATGCGGATAGAGTATATCCCTACAGCCATGTAGGAGTTTGTAGTGGGAGTTCCACCGGTTTGGCTACGTCTTTTCAGACGAGTGGTTAGAGAAGTGCTCGTATATAGAGATGCGGTGGAGGCTGTCGAAGCCGAGGAGGCTGAGGAAGCCAAAGTGCAGAGGGACCATGGGGACCAAGGAGGTCCTAGTGGCTAGGGCGGCTCTACTTAGTTCTAGGGCATTTTGATGGACTATGATCCACATTTTTGTACATTTTGTATATGACGGGATCTGAGGATTAGACCTGACCTATCTATGAACAGATATTTTACATATATATATATATATATATATTGGTGTTTGTTGTCAGTTTATTTACAATTGTTTTTCATATGTTTGCTGAATATTTTTATAAAATGTGTGTGAGATGCCAATCCAAAATGTAATTAGCATATGCATCAGTCAATGAATTTTGGTTGCGTGGAATATGATTGAAAGTAATAACTTCAAAATGTCTTTCCAATAAATGAATTTGCATGAACTGACGTAATAAGATAGGATTTCATACCTGGTAAGCTCGATTGAGTTAGGAAACCACCAACTGAGAGTCCAAATGGACCTCAAGCTGGGTGATGCCATGTGACAAAGCATCCCATAGGAGCTCAACGACAGCCCTATACTCAGCAACATTATTAGAAGCAGGACCAAGACAAGCGCCTCCAGTGGCAACAAGCTGTCCTGAGGGAGAATAGATAACCCATGCTGCCGAGGCTAGGTTAGAAGTATGACGGCTGACGCCATCAGCGAACCCTATATATCATTCAGAAGACATCTGCAACAACCAACAGATATATATAAAAAACAAAACTGACAACCTAATGTACATAAAAATACATACAAGAAAATTACAAGAAAAAGTGCTAAGCCTAAGCGTAGTACTTCTTCAGGTAGAGCCCATTTCTAGGCGTAGGCAGCTTATTCCCATCAAAATCAACTAACTCATATGCACCCTTACTTAATACCTTCGACACGACATAGGGTCCTAACCACATAGCCTTGAATTTTCCTGCCCCCAGAGGTTCTTGATCTTGGTCCCAAAGCAAGACAAGTTCCCTTTCAGAAAAAACCCTAGGTTTGATCGATTTATCATACTGATATTTAACCCTATTTTTATGAGCCTGATTAGCAGTCAGCGCATCTCTACGCTGTTCATCAAGGTGTTCTAAATGTACCAGACGTTCCTCAAGCTCAGTTGTATCAGGAAACACATGAATGGCTATCTGTAGAGACGGGATTTCACATTCAATCGGAGTAACTGCTTCCACCCCATGAACGAGTTGGAAAGGAGAGAAACCCATAGTAGTATTTACGTTAGTTCGGTAGGCCCAAAGAGCAGGATATAACATGATGTGCCATTTAGAGCGGGCTGCATCAATTGTACGTTTAAGGATGGTTTTTAAAGTCTTGTTGACAGCCTCAACCTGACCGTTTTCTTGCGGATAGTATGAAGAAGAATGTTCTTGTCTGAATCCGAGCATAGTAGTCAGTTATGTCATCATGTTATTTTGAAAATGACTTCCATGGTTAGTGGAAATCACTTTGGGTATACCGAAGCATGCAATAATCTGATTGAATACAAAGAAAGCTACTATTTCCCCTTCGGCTTTGAAGGTAGGCATTGCCTCTGCCCATTTCGTAAAATAGTCAACAGCGACAATGATGTATTTATTCCCCCCAGCCGAGGCTGGGTTGCATGTCACGTAATCAATCCCCCATTTCATGAAGGGACCTACCGAGACAACGGGAAATAACGGATCAGGATGCGACTGCATTTTCCTGGTGTAAAGATGACATGGATGACAGTGCTTTACTGCTTCCACACAATCTTCAAAGATCGTGGGCCAGAAATAACTGGTACGCAATATATTATGGGTTGTTGCTAACCCAGATAAATGACCCCCACATGCTCCACTATGTGAATCATTTAGGACAATCTCCGCTTCCTCATGAGTGAGACAATGATGTAAAATAGAATCTACCCCTCGTCGATATAATGTATCTCCTATAATGAGGTAGTTCTTGGCATGGAGGCGTAATTTACGTCGTTCCTCCCTAGAGGAAGCTGCAGGATACTTCAAAGTCTAGAGATATATAAGAATATCTTCGTACCAAGGATCGGAGGTGGATATCAGGAAGATGTGCTCATCCAGGAATGAGTCATCTTCAACCACTACATCTTCTTCAGTAGGAAATTCTGCTATAAGCTCAGCAAAAACTAAGGACTTCCTAGACTTAGCGGCCTAGAAATCTAAGTCAAACTCTTGGAGAATGAATATCCATTTGTTAAATTTTCCCCCAACAATCCGTCGGGATAAAACATATTGGAATGGATTCACATCCGCCACTACCGTGGTGGTCCTCAGTAAAATGTGGTGACATAACCTCTATACAACATAAACAGCGGCTAAGGCTAATTTCTCAACATGGGAGTATCTAAGTTCAGGTCCAGCCAAAGCACAGCTAAGTTAATAAATGACATGCTCAACAAGCTTATCATCTTCCTAGACTAGTACTACCCCAATGGTCAACTCCGACGCGGCCAGATATAATATAAAATCACTAGAATAATCTGGTGGACGTAATAAGGGTGCCGACAGCAAATCTTTTTTCAATGCCTCGAATGCAAGTTGTGCGGTTTCATCCCATACAAATGGGGTGTCCTGTTTGAGCAGGCGCATGAAACCCTTAGTTATCTTGGCATAATTAACAATAAAACGTCGAATAAAGTTAGACTTTCCTTGCAGGATTTCAAATTGCCTGAGAGAACGAGGAGGAGGCAGATTTACAATGGCCTCAACTTTCAATGGATCCACCTGGATCCCTCTACTAGAGAAAATGAATCCAAGTAATTTTCCTGACTCGACGCAGAATACACACTTGTGGAGATTCAAGTGAATTTTATAATATCTGCATCTCTCAAATATCAACCATAAATGATCTTGATGTTGGATCCTCTTACGAGAATGTGCGGGCAGATCATCAAGGTATGGTTCGATAATGGCTTTAATGTCATGAAAACCAAAGTTCATAGCTCGTTGAAAGGTTGCCCCAGCATTTTTCAATCCAAAGGGAATTTTCTTATACGCAAATGTACCCCAAGGGAAAATGAAAGAAGTTTTATGTTGGTCTTCCAGTTTTATTTGAATTTGATTGTATCTGGAGAAACCATCCATAAACGAAAACACCTCACTTCCTGCACAAGCATCTATGATCTGGTCTATAAATGGTGTGGGATAGTTGTCCTTAGGACAGGCTTTATTGAGGTCTCTAAAGTCTGTACAAACACGAATAGTCCCTTGATTTTTATCAACGGGAACAGGGTTGGATACACATTCAGTCAAAGCTATGGGATATATAAAACCAGCCTTCAATAGCTTTTCAACTTCTGCCTTCACAGCCGCCGCTTTGCGCGGGTTCACGGGTCTTAATTTTTGTCGAACTGGCTTGGCATCAGGATATGTTCATATTTCATGTTCAACAATTGATGGATCTATGCCTGGCATCTCCTCATATGACCAGGCAAAGACATCGCGGAATTCCTTAAAAAGAGCAGTATAGATGGAAATCTCTTCAGGAGAGAAATTTGCACCTATATATATGTTTTCCATGACATCGGGGTTTACAGAGATGTTAATAGGTATAGTGGCGGAAATATTTTCCATATTCTCCTCGGTAAACATTCCTTCCCTAGGCAAGGGATTGATAGGTATATCAACATCTTCTGACAGTCTCACGCGAAACTCTTGGTTTTCTATTCTGCTTAGTTCTGGAAGAAAATAGGATCGATGATGAAGATCCTCACAAATTTTATCATGTCCACTCATGGCTTCTAGAATATCTTCATCGAAAGGTAACACCATGTCTAAACAATCTATAGAATGCGAAGAGTTTTCCACCCATGTGGGAAAATAGACTTCTTCTAGATCGTCCGAGAATGTTAGAGGATCTGGAATGGGATCAACAGTGGCTTGAGTGATAGCTTGGTAAGCCACCTCCACTGCCGATAAGGGCACTTCTAGTTCATGTGGGGTTGGGAGAACCCAAGGATCGGTCCTATCGACAACCGTAGCTGTGGACTTCCCCACACTAGTAGAACCAATGTAATTAACCGGGGCTGGAATATCAAATGTGCCCATCATTGATATGTACATTCCATCCCCCAAGCTCTGTGTAGCAGGTTTGACCTGATCAACCAATGGCACAGCTGACTCACTAGACTCTAAACAACCTTTTCGGGTAAAATCAAGTTGATCAATAGTAATCAACTTGCCCTCGTGTGGAAAAACCACTACACAAAGAACGACCGACGCAATAGCGGACATCGCATAAGTCCAACTCCTTCCCAGAAGCAGATTATAGTCCAAAGGAGCATTAATCACTTCTACTTCAACAGACACTGCTTTTCCTACCAACTTAATCTCAAAATCCGGCAGGATACCATGCGGACGGAAGGATCTTCCATCAAAATCAGTAAGCAAAGTGTTTGATGGGACCAGCTCTGGGGATCCAAGAGCTTTCCAACAGGTCAAGGACATTACACATGTAGAGCCCCCCTCATCAACAACTACCCTTCATATGGTCTTACCACCATGGACAACATCTATTGATAGGGATACATGGTAAGGCAGACGAATTTTAACATCAGATAAATGAAATTTTTCCATGAGACTCGAAGAGTCCATGCTGCCTAAAGCTGCTGAGAGGGCATCCCACTGAGCGGGACAACTCTATAACACCTCTAAAGCTGACATTGCACACGGGGTTTGAGTTAAGTCTTGAACAACGGAGTAGTTTGAAGCAGCCCTAGCATTAGGGTTATGCAAGGTCTTCTTGAAGACACCTTTCGGTATCTTCGGCATAGTTTCAGCAGGCTTCTCTATTGTGAGAGGGTTAAAAGTTTCACCTACAGCTTTACCCTTCTCAGGAGTCACTTTCTCATAGTTTTTGTTCCTTGTCTGCAACAAAGTCGAAGATCGAACCATGTTGATATAGTTTGGGTGAGGGGCAGTTTGAGTGCCCCCTACTACGTTAGAAGCTGAAGCAGAGTTCTGTCCTTGGGGAAAAGGATCCTTCAGGACAGTCGGTTGTTGAGATTTGAGCAGCTTCTGGGCTTGATCCATAAGGGGACAAAGGTGAGTAAGGTGGTCCTCTTGGCACAACTTACAAGGGAACTTGACCTTCTTCTTTTCTTTCTTGCCCCCATCAGCATTGCTCATGGGATTTTGCTTGTTTTGGTTTCCCTCTCCCTTCTTACCTTTCTTTTTCTTCCCATCGGGATGCTGATTTCCCTTCTGAGAGGTTTGTGCAAAAACATTTGCACTCTGGGGGGAGGGGGCAGCCTTTGCTGCCTCCACCGTAGACTGCTTGACAAACAACTGGTGAAGTTGTTTAGTCAAAGATTCTACGGTGGGAGAGTTAACGGACCCAACCACACCATCTGCATGGGGTCCAGGCTTAGGCTTCTCCGCATCGTGCGAAGGCCTCGGTGCCTCAGGGATGATCTCATATAAGATCCCAGATTGTGAATAAATCAAATCCAGTTGTTGGGGCCTGAGAATGGCTTCTTCTTCATTCGTCACTCCCGAGGTGGATACGTCCTTAGATATGTAAGGCAACACTGATTTAAGGAACCACTCTAAAAGGAACTCAGGAGGGATAGTGGCTTTTATAAGGCTCTTTCGCCTCCTCCACTCTTGGATGTGATCTGAGATGTGGGTAGCCTTGTTTTTTCTAAAAGTAGACAACAAGTTCGTTCTGAAATCATATCAAACCGGAAGCTGAAAGTTGCTAAGAAATGCACTAGCCAAGTCCCTGAAACTACTGAAAGCAGCAGAAGGCAATTCAATATACCATTTTGCCGCAGTCCCTGTCAAGGTCCTATGGAACAGCCTCAACCTAACTGAATCTTCATTCAGCAAATTTGAAGAACACCATAAATGGAATGTGGTAGCATGAGCCCCAAGATCTTCACCAGTTTTGCCTTCGAACTTAGGGATGTCCGATGGCAATTTGGTGGGAACAGGTGGCCACAAGGGGTCATGCCTCACCGGGTCATTCATCAATTTTGAGAAATCTGGCAAGTTTAAGGTTGCCAGGAATGGAAGTTTGGGTCGAACCGGGGTACTAAATGTTCCAGCTTGGGGATTAGAGGGACCTACCCCCGAATTCCCATCGGTAAAAGTGGGGTTTCCCCCTGACACCGGTTGCGAAGTGGGAAGATTGCTCTGAAACGGATTCCATCCGTAAGCCACAGGATTGTGTGTGGGAGGTGCAGTGTAAGAATTTTGAGCCGTCCCCATAGAAGCACGGGTCTGAAAGACAGTAGCAGGTATCCCTCTGCTAAACAACGAAAAGGGAGAGCTCATGTAAGGGACCGAAATAGGGGTTTGGAAACTTTTCCCATAAGAGGTTTTGTTCCCAAACTGCACTCCTACATAGGAAGGAGATGGACCTACGTATGGACTGGATGGGGGAATGTGCCCCCCATTCCAAGGAAATCCTTGGACAAATGCCGAGGATCCTACCGGACCACTCTGGGTATATATGGGAAGGAAGAAGGAATAGTAGGTATACTGGGGATCCCAGTAACCATGTCACCAGAAGTACCTGCTATGTTTGAGTGAACCAGTGGTTGAAACACCCAGCTCGCTGGAGTCAAAGGTGTAGAAGGTAGACTAGATCTAGGGGCACTTACCGGGGGAGGTAGTACCCCTTCAACCGGAAGGGTTGAGGTGAACACAAAAGGACTTTCTTCCCCAAAAGACATGGTCCTACCCATAGGGACACCTAATACAGGTGAATCAAAAGGTCTAACCTGAACGATCACAGGATCGTTTAAATCAATCAAGGGGGTGTTAAAGTTTCTTGCAAACTCGTCAGTCTGTAATTATTCTATCTCAACTATATCAAGATCAAAATGTTTAGCTATCAGTTTTGGTTTACCAAGAACTTGACTTATTCCTACCGGTTCAAATGAACCGTCAGTGTCTAATCTCCGCCTTTCGGGTAGAGGTGGAGGCTCCAATGTGGTGAGAGGAGGAAGGTTTCTCAACCTTCTTGACCTTATAAAAGGTTGGTCCTCCAGAATTGAAAATTTGACAAATCACACCCTAAGGCCAACTAAACACAGGCAAAACCACAGAGGATACACTATAAAAATCCTAAAGCCTCAAGCAATCAAACCAGGGTAAAAGATATACTTTCCCGAAGAAAGCTGATGAACGATTACTTGGTGTCCTTGAAGTGGTTCTTAGGCACAAGCGGAGGAATCACCAAACCGCCCTCCTACACTTTCAACAAGGGTTACCTTCCAATCCCTTTCAAGGTGAACCATAAATAGCCTTCCGGTTTACCTAGTTATGAACCCTAAAAGACAAGAGACTAAAGGCTGCCTTAGCTCTACCAACAGTCTGGGGGAACAGTCGCAAGCCTGACTCGTACGCATGGGTAGGGTAGCTGAGCCCGAAACTCTGTCTAGGACAGAATACCCAGATGCGTAAAAGCCCTGATCTATGCTTTGACAAGGATTCGGAGGGTTATCTCCTCTGTCCAAGCCTCCAAGTGGCCTCGTGCTTGACTCCCATTTGAGAGGAGCTTCCCAGATACAGTCGATAAAGTCAAGGATTTACCTAAAGAAAGGTCCACTACGTCTGAGTTTTATAACTTGTGGGAAGTTTACACTTCCTAGCCCACAAGTCTAGCCTAAGCTAGTAGGTGAAAGGCCCCTAAAAATAAAACCTACTAGTAAATTTTAATTTATGCATTCATTTTAAAGGGTTGTTTCTTACTCAGAAGGAAATGGAGTGGTGCACTTGTGGTGTTTTTGACTCAATAAGAAATAAATAAAAGTAAAGGTGTATGCAAAGCAAATTACCACTATTTCAAAGCAAACTTCTTTTCTTTTTTGCAAATATATATTGTTGAACTGAATGCAACGATAAAAGAAACTAAGCCTATATTTTTTGTAGCTTTTGAGTTTATATTTTTAAGCTGAAATAAACACTACTTATGCAAAAACAAAATGTAAAAGCTTAACAATGTTTTCTTTTCACTTTTAAAAATACTCAAAATTCTACCATGCACCTAAAATGCATTATACTTGAGCAAACTTGAATCAAATAAAATGTATAAAAGCAACAAACTGAAGCAAACAGGATAACAGAACCAAAATACAACCAACAAAGGAAGGCTAGGAACCCTAGCTTGGGTGCACACAATGACAAAAATCACTGTAGACTTGTAAAGGCAAGTGACAACCAACTACCATCAAAAGACAGACTGGAAAAACAAAGCCCAAGACCCTAATCATTGATCTGGACAGAGGCACTTCAACCTATAACCCAAACAGGCCATGCTACTTCAGCATGCAAACAGAAAATAAGCCAAGCAAATGAAACCCAAGAGCTTTCGAAAAAGCACAAAGTGCAGTCACCAGAGGTATTTAGACAAGCAACACAGCATTCATAAAGAAAATCAACTCACAAACAGGTATTACATAAAGAAAAGAACAAGCAAACCTTAACTTAAAAAATCCCTATTTCCAGGCATATACGAGACTGTATAGAAGGGAAACCCATGTATGATACGCGACTGTCCAGTAGAGCAACCCGCATATACAGGCCTCTATATGCGACTGTGTAGACGAGCAACCCGCGGATAGGTACAAAAATTTTCTCAAGAAACAAGAAAAATTCACAAGACTTTCAAATACTGAGGCAAGTATGAATCAGGATAAAAGATCACACACAGACTTCAAAGCAAAGACTGGTCAGGGGTGACAGAAACAACCTATAGCAGCCTGGGTTCCCCAATGGAGTCGCCAGTTCTGTTGTACAGGAATAAACACCTTATAACCGAAGGTCTGGGGTTACCAACATACTTAATAAACTTGCAGGAAATCGACTCCAGAATGCAGTAAAGGAAATAGGAGGATAGGAAAGACTTACCTGATACACGACGGTTGATCCTTGCTTATCCTCTTCCACTCTGCTTCTCTTCCAAAGTCTTCAAGGTTGCTTCTCCTTCACCTGTCAAGAGTCAATATTCCAAATACCAGATGATTCATATATATATAAGTAGGTTAGATAAATCATAAACAGAATACTAAAATATAAATATGTATTAAACCATAATACATGAAATACATTCAAGACACATATGGAAGAAGGATTCTCTGTATTAACAATAATGAGGAAGTTTAGATTACAACCCAACGCCTGAGACAAGGACTCCTCTGCAGCCAAAGGATTCTGAGTTCCACTACTCCAAATACTTCTGTATAAACTCCACCGGCATAACTTTTCTCTCCAAGTGTATGTACCAAACACCCTCCCCAAGGCCTGTATTTATACATGGTGAAACAAGGCAGTTTCAAAGGTTGAGGAGGTTGAGACAGTTAAGGAGATTAAGGTAAATGTCTTAACTAATCTCAAGTAATCGTTTGTTTTTATTTTTAATGTCAAAGGGACATATCCGCGGGTATGAAGACTGAAAACTCACGTATGATCCATGAGTTTCTATAAGAGCAACCTACGTATACATCCATACACGACCTGCAATAACCGACACTCGCGTATGATCCATGAGTTGCATATATAAAGAGTCGCGTATATAACTTGACATAGCTAAATGGAAAAAATAACCAGCTGGATGGATGATGAATGTAGTTCATAATAATCCCATCTATAGTGTTTTGGGCAACCCTCAATCCATAGATGTCCTTTTGTGTGCCAACATGAGGGATGTTGGCACTCGGACGGAGAGGTGCCATTCAGGTGGATAACACCAATTCTGCTCAAACTTACAGTGTTGGAAAGGGGATAGATGAGGCTACCTTAATGCAAATTTTCAGACACAGAGGAGTATTACTTTCGGATATATTGTAGAAATAATATCAGTAATTCTGTAGAACAAATTGAAGAAAACTAGAGCATCAGATATTTTGCAGTTCTGATCACAGTTTTGAGAAAATGAGTATGTTGCTCAGCTCGCCTTCAAGAGGCACGTCTATCTATCCAATAAGATCTGAAAGATTCCATGTTTTGAAAATTATGGTTTCTTTGACAAACCCTAGAGCAGCCAGATCCGGAACCAGGACGAACACCTCAAATCGGTAAGATCTAATCTTTAGTTATTTGCATTTGAGGTTCTCTTTTCAAAATGACCTATCGTACTAGCTTGATGACAAGCTTGGTGAAGCTGAAAATTTTTTAGCATGGAAGTATAGGATTTCACTAGTTCTTGAAGAAAATGAATTGGACACCTACATAAGTGCATAGGTTCCATTTCCAGAGGGAGATGAGGATAAGGCCTTACACAAGAATAACTTAGCCAAGGCTAAGAGGATTATTGATGATTCAATCAAGGATCACCTTATACCACAAGTTTCTTCCCTAAAGAAACCTAAAGATATGTTTGATTCCTTTACCAAGCTATTTGAATGGAAGAACATAAATCAAAATATGACTTTGAGAAACCAGTTGAATAATGTAAAGATCTAGAATGTCGATACCATACAGTCATACTTTACAAGGGTCTCTCAAATCCAAGAACAACTTGAAGCATTGGATGAAGAAGTAGAGAATGTATAACTTGTGATAACCACCTTGAATGGCCTCCCGGGATCATAGGATTCATTTATTCAAGGAATGTGTGCTAGAAGAAATTGATTACCTTTAGCAGACTCTGGTAAGAGCGCACACAAGATGAAGCTCGACTCATAATAAGAGAAAAGAAGATGGGAGAAACTGAAGATCTAGCTCTCACGATTCAAGGAAGATCCCTTAAGAAATGAGGAATATAAAGAACTCAATTCTTGAAGAACCTCTTATCCATATTAGCATTTGGATAAGAAATGTTGTTGTTATGAATGAAGAAGATGATGAAGCTAAAATAAGGAGTCTACCCACGAAACAAATAAAGATAAGTGTTCAATTGCCATTCCATGATATTGTTTTGTTATGCATTTGTTTATATTCAGTTGATGTATTATACATGATAGAATGTTTGCATTAATGAGAGTATACTACTAATATCCATGTGATGGGTAAGTAGCTCATGGTGCCATACCACTCTCCATTGCTACTATTAGATTTTTATCATTTAAGAAATATGATCTAGGATCTTATTTGAGAGAATAAAACACCCAGTAAAAATCACAAGAGACAAGAGATACAAAGAATTTTCCTTTGGGAAACCATAAAGGAGAAAACCTCACAACTTCCTCAGAGATAGAATGAGCACCAATGGTAGCAGTAAAATTTGAAAACATAAAGATGATCTCCAACAACTTGTTCTCTCTCATACACTTGAGAGAGCTTCTCCTCTCTCACTCATATGCCCCAGTGAGTGAGTGTGTGTGTGATAAATAGAGAGGCTCACTCTCTATTTATATTCTCTTGTTCACTTAATTTCCACTCCAACATGTCAGTGTTATGGAGAGAAATTCCTATGGCTTGGTACCACAACAGACAGCTTGACTCCAGAAATCAATCCTTTCCAATATGCAATAGAAAGTAAATGTCTAACACTAAAGGATCATACCTCATATCTTATTCCAGACGGTTGAAGTAGATCCCCGTTGAGATTTCCAACTTTATCTTGAATTGATAGATTACTTCCTCAACAACAAGTAAACAATACAAGCATACTATGTATCATGGTGTTAGATCTATTCTAACATTTATAATCAACAATGTATAAGAATTTGACATGATCCCATGGATAGAATATTCATTCAAACACACATCATTGGACAGGAAAAGATATTTATATTAATATAAATTAGAGATTACAATAGATACAACCTCTATCGGCACGTCTGTGAATCGGACAAACTTAATCCCCCACTTGGGCCTCCACCACCTCAATCCTCCATCTCTCGATAGCAAGCTCACAAGCAAAAGGCAAGCTTGGGAAGAACACAAAAGTGCTCCAAGGGACAAAGGGATGCAGACTCAAGCATAAGTTCTGGCAACAATGGACTATAGTTTCTTTGCTCTCAATTCTCTCATATGCCTTCAATGTATCATAGAGTTCCTTATATATCTTTTCAAAGGGGTAATGAAAGGTCGAATCCGAGTGATCTCAAGGCATAGGGAATGCGGCCAGGAGTCAAGTGAGTCGGATCCATGTCAAGGAAAACTCCAAAAGGATTTGGATTTTGTACACATCCCGATGTACACGGTTTTAGGGGTCAAACCCGTGTATATACACGATTAAGGGTTTAAAAGTCGCGTGTATCATTTTTCACATGTTTTTAGGGATGGTCAAGGAAACATCAAAGGACAAAAAATGGTCCACAGGATCTAAGGAGTCTGAAGAGGGACAGGTGAAGGCCATACAAAGTGTGTATCACCTAGAGTGGTAAAATCAGCTATAACAGTAGGCCTCACTTAAAAACTACTTACCAGGGCCGACATCTCTAGGAGAGTCTAATAACCCTAGTGCCCCTCAACTATGGGGACTTTTTCCCTTCGATCAACGAGGGATAACCTTAACACAATGGTGGGGACTATTTCCCTGACTTACAATAACTCACCTAGGGCTGACTTCTCTAGGATATTCTAATAACCCTAGGGCCCCACAACTGCGAGGGTTTTAACCCTTGATCAATAAGGAGGTTTACCCTCTATGACTTTACATGACTTTTTTACATTATTGAATCTCCTGATAGGAACATTGGGATATGACATGACTCAATTACAAATGCTTCCCGAAATAAACATCGGGGTACAATACATAAAATCTACAAGTGAATACATTCTGAAGTAACAAATGCATCAACACTCCCTCTTAACTAGGAAGGTATTCTCTTGACACAATTTATCAGTATAAGTCTTCTTCTCTGTATCATCTAGATCATCATCAAGTCATATTCGTCTTCAAGTCATCTTCATCACTAGATCTGGATCATCACAGGATCATCATCGAAACTGGATCATCACTGGATCATCATCAAAACTGTATCATCATCCAAGATGGATCATCACTGGATCATCATCATCATCATTGCTTCTTCTATCTCAATCAAATGGTGATATCTCTTCATTCTTCTCGTCATAGGAAGTTCTACAGAGCTATCCCTTTTTCATGTTGGTTGTAGGCCTAGCCTCCATGTAGGTCTTCTTCAGCACTTATATATAACCCTAAGTTAGAATGGCCCACCGAGCACTTATATCTGACCATGGGAGGAACACATCCAACAACCATGTCATAAAGGCATGCCCAGCACTCACATCTGACCATGGGAGGAACACATCCAAGAACCATGTCAGAAAGGCCCAGCACTTGCATCTAATCATGGGAGGAACACATCCAAGAACCATACCGGAAAGGCTCAGCACTCACATCCGATCATGGGAGGAACACATCCAAGAACCATATCGGAAAGGCTCAGCACTTATATCTAACCATGGGAGCAACACATCCAAGAACCATGTCAGAAGGGCTCAGCACTTATATCTGACCATGGGAGGAACACATCCAAGAACCATGTCAGAAGGGATCAACACTTATATATAGCCATGTGGGGAACACATCCTGCATCCATGCTAGAAGGGCTCAACACTTATATCTGATCATGTGGGAACACATCCCACAGTCCCCTCGAAATGGCTCTACACTTACATCTGATCATGTGGGAACACATCTCATAGTCACATCAGAATGGCTCTACACTTACATCTGATCATGTGGGAACACATCCCACAGGCACATCAGAATGGCTCTACACTTACATCTGATCATGTGGGAACACATCCCATAGTCACATCAAAATGGCCCTCAGCTCCAGGCTGAGTATTCTTGGTAACTGACCAGGTTCCTCCATTCTCCCAGAGAATGGCCTTCAACTCTTATATCTGATCATGTGGGAGCACATCCCACAGTCACCTCAGAATGGCTTAGCACTTACATCTGACCATGGAAGGAACCAATCCTCTCACCATGTCAGAATGGCTCACGGACTCATCACTTCCCCTTGGATGGAACCTCGATCTGGAGAACACCAAGCTTCTTCCTGAACTACTCAAACTTCACTCCGTCCAATGGCTTAGTCAACACATCAGCTATATGTTCATTCGTTGCAACATACTGGAGCTTCACTGCCCCTCTCTGCACCATATCCCTGATATAGTGATATTTGATCTCGATATGCTTGGACTTTTCATGGAACACCAGGTTCTCATACAACTTCACACAACTCTGGTTGTTGAAATATATACAAGTAGCATCCAATTGGAGATGAAATAAATCAGACAGTAGCTTTCTCATCCATATTGCCTCACAACTAGTTGAACAAGCTGTGACATACTCTACTTCAGCTGTACTCAGTGCCACGCAAGATTGTTTCCTACTAAACCAAGAGATCATACCTAATCCCATACTGAAGAAACACCCTGAAGTGCTCTTTCTATCGATGGCACTACCTACCCAATCTGAATCAACATAACCTTCCAGGTTAATCTTCTGATCAGCCTTATACTTGAGCCCATAAAAAACTGTACCCTTTAGGTACCTCAAAATATGCTTTGCAGCAATCAAGTGAACATGTCTCGGATTCATGAAGAACTGGCTCAAGGTGTTCACAGCAAAGCAAATATCTGGTCTTGTATTCGTTAGGTACATCAGGGAACAAATCATTTAACGATACATCGTGGCATCAACCGACTCTGATGAAGCAACACTCAATAGCTTCAGGTTTGATGCCATAGGTGTGGTCATGGCCTTGCATTCCATCATCCCAAATATCTTCAAGATCTCTACTGCATACTTTCCTTGTCCTAGGGATAATCCATCTGCATTCTGCCACACCTCCATGCCTAGAAAGTAGTGCATCATACCCAAGTCCTTCATCTCAAACTCGGCAGCAAGTCTCCTTCTTGCAAATTTAATGAGTTACTCTTTTATGTCAGGAACAAGTCATCGAAATATAACAGGAACATCACTGGTCTTCCACCTTCAACCTTGAAGAAAAGGTTGGAATCCTCTTTACTCTTAGTAAATCCTAGAGCCATAAGTAAGTTGTCCATCTTGTCGTACCATGCCAAACCTCAGGATCTTTTGCATTCACTCCCTCTGAAGCAGAGCATCATTCTCCCTCTTTCTTTTGTACTCTATGCACTAAAACATTATGTACCGGAGTGACAAGTAGCTTCCTCTACTACTAATATTCCATGTATCTATCTAGGATCACTGGATACCAAGATCCTCTATCTTGAACTTTTTCAAAAATTCTTCTTGCACCCATCTGTGAGCTTGTCATCCTCTATAGGCTTTCATCTTCAACATGTATCAAACGTTAAGATATTCATCACTCTAGGTGATCTTCAAGCTCCTCGTGTATGTGTTATCCCATGTATGTATGTGCACACATGATTCTGCCTGTCATGTGCCTCAACTCCCACTGGCTGCAAATGTCTCTTCGTAGTCTATGCCTTCTTTCTGTGAGAAGCCTCGTGCTACGAATCCTCCCTTGTATCCCATGATGTTTCCATCTACTATATCCTGGATCTTGTATATACATATGGAAGACACTACGGACTTCCCTTCAGGTCTCGATGCCGCATCCTAGACATCATTCTTCTTGAATTGGTCTTCCCTATCTTCTTGGCTACTTCTTCATAGCTGGAAGGTTCTGCATTAATGATGTCACTGCATTAGTCATATTATTCTTCATCTTGAACTGTCGTTACTTATTCTTTGGAACAAGTCTCATCTTTATTTTCTTGTAGGCGATTGTATGCGATCTTTCCTACAAGTAAAATGCACCAGTTATATGATTAGAAACATTTCATAATGCATGTTCATAATGGTAAATTCTTATGCATAAAGATATGATCATGCAACTATTTTAGCCAATACAACATTCATCCATATCTCACAGAAACTTTCTAGATTCCTTCCATCTCTACCATGACAACATTGAGATTGTGCACTAATCCAATATGTCAGCAAAGAGGTTTCATTCTAGATAAGTAGCAATGGAGAGTTGTATAGCACCAAGAGATACTTACCCATCACATGCATATTAGTAGTATACTGTCATTAATGCAAACATTCTATCCTGCATCATACATCAACTGAATATAAACAAATGCACAACAAAACAATATCATGAAATGACAATTGAATACTTATATTTATTTCTTTCGTGGGTAGACTCCTTTCAACTTCAAGTTGTTCTTTGATTTGAGAGACCCTTGTAAAGTATGACTGTATGGTCTCTGCATTCTGGATCTTCATATTCTTCAACTGGTTTCTCAAAGTCATATTCTAATTTATGTTCTTCCCTTTAAATAGCTTGGTCAAGGAATCAAACATCTCTTTATGTGTCTTTATGGAAGACACTTGTGGTATAAGGTAATCCTTTATTGAATCAGCAATGATATTCTTGACCTTGACCAAGTTCTTCTTGTGTAAGGCTTTTAGCCTCATCTCCTTCTGGAACTGGAACCTCTCCACTTATGTAGGTGTCCAATTCATTTTCTTCAAGAACCAGTGAGATCCAATACTTCCATGATTGGAATTTTCCAGTTTCACCAAGATTTTTATCAAGATGGTGTGACTATTCATTTAGAAATGAGAACCTCAAATGTAAATGGCAAGAGATTAGATCTTACCGATTTGAGGTGTCTGTCCTGGTTCCGGATCTCACTGATCTAGGGTCTGTCAGAGAAACCCTAATTTTCAAAACTTGGAATCTTTTAGATCTGATTCGATAGAAAGATAGACCTCTTCAAGGCGATCTATCCAATGTACTCCCTTTCTAAAAACAGTGGAGGGAAGCTACCGAAATAGGAAGCCCTAGTTTACCAATTTATTCTACAGAAATTCCTAATACTGTTTCTGTGGTATATCCAAAATTACTACTCCCCTGCGTTTTAAATTTTGTACTAAGGTAGCATCATCTGTCTTTGTTACAACACCATAGGTTTCATCAGAATTCATTTCACCAATTGGGACTTATGATCGTTTTCCCAAGGTCACATGTTTCAATATTGTTCATCATAGCGAAGTTGTACGGACTAGCACATGTCACTGTTTCATCTTCGAGGCCTGAAAATTTTACCATAGAAACTAAAGTCCATTCCATTTTTGGAACATCTTGAGAAATTTCATTTGGACCTTCATAGCCCGATATATAGCAATTCTCCCCACATGTCCTGTTTGGGGAGGAATCATGGGAGAGGATGGAACCCTAACTTGGAGGAATCATATCTCCTAGAATATAGCGTGTAACACCCCAGTTTTAACCCCATTTGCATTAAATATACATGATACATATATTGTAAATCATCATGGTGAGAAGCTAAAGGAAAAAGCCCCACCATCGATTTGTTTATGTTATGTTTCGGATTGGAATGGTCATCGATGGTATATCGGGACATACGGAATATATTAAATTGTGACATCATGTAAATGAGCATTTTAATTAAATAACCCAACCAGCTATGTTCACTACAACTAAATTAAGAAGGGGCATGATTCCAAAGGATAAGGAATGGGAATGTTGAACATTGAGTCATGGGGGAAGAGCCATGTGTCACCACTCTCTTTTGCTCACCACCACCTTAGTTATTCCATTGTTAGTTGGGGGCAGTGATTTGCTGGCAGAAATACCACTACACTCACACTCTCTCCACGACGGATATTTTGGCCTATCCACTATCCCAATCATGGCTGTTCATTCACCTTCCCGCAAACTGAGTTAAAAGAATCCACAATTCATTGTTTGGGGGTTCAGTTCTCCTCTTCCTCACCAATTGTTGGCCTGCGAACATGTTCAGTTCTCCCCTACCTCATCGATTTGTTGGATTTTAGATAGATTCTTTCCTCTGTTCACACAGAGTTTTGTGCATTTTCCCATCATTGTCAGACGGCGTATTGTCTTGTTATTTCCATCGTTGAATTGTGGCTGGGATTTCTTCGATAGTTCTATGGGTTGCATTTTTGTCTCTCACACATAGTTTGGAAGTCTGGTCTTTTTCCATTCCCGGTCTGTGTAATTTTTCCCAGCGACTACAGTGGGATTTGCGTGCTACGGGCTCAGGGTTGCTCATGGGCTGTCATTTGCCACGATTGATTGGCTATGTTTTTTCCCTGTAAAAGCTTGAATAGTTGTTTGGCTACTTGCATGCAATGGTTTTGTCCTCGGACTGCATTGGAGTGGTGAATTAGGGCCTGAGGTGCTTGATAAACTTGGTGGGTTGAGAACCACACAAATAGAGCTACTGAGTTGGATTTCTTCTTCACAACCCCTAAATAGCACTGGAAGGGAGATCAGGGTCTGAGGGACTGCGTTGTAGAGAAGGGACTGATTTCCTTGTTGGGTGTGTCTGGGTGTTCTAGAAGCCAGGATGGTTCTGGTGTTGGTGTATGTAGCTCTTCAATGAGCTCACCAGCTTAGCATTTAGCCTTTCCTAGCTCCTGGATGGCCTGATAAACCCAACTTTGTTGGCTTGGCTGATCCGTTGTTCACGTGATAAACCCAACTGTGTTGGCTTGGATGAACTGTGTACCCTTGTGGTACTGTTGTTATCCTTGGCTATGTGTAAGCCTATTGGTTCCTTATTCCTTGGGGAATCATGCCTAGCTCAGGGCTGGCAGCGTTGCAAAGATATTAAGGAGCACGCGGGCCTATGGTTGGGTGGAACGTCGTAGCGACATAGATGGTTGCGGAACAAGTTCTTAATAATATAAGTATTCTTACCTAACTTGTGTTTGCAATCATATTTACCGTTGATGAATGATAATATATATGTTAAATGTTGATCTGTATATGCATGAGTATTGATTGATATGTTTTGCTTCTGTTGTGTATATGAATGATTATGCTTCGTAATATGTTTTATTTTTTTAAGTATCATGCTTCAATAGTATATGTATGTATGTCCATGTTCATGGGGCTAGATGCTCAGATGATTTGATGTATCGTAGCATCCTCTTCGTTGGTCGAAGGGTCGGGGATGTTACAGTGTGGTATCAGAGCTCTAGTTGCAGCATGGACCTGAATGGGCCATGAAAGACCAGATAGGAGAAGAAGGTTACCTTCTTCCCAGCAAAGATCAGAGAACTTTCACAAAAACTACCTAAGTGTTGGAACCATTGGCCCATCGGAAGACTAAGTGTGAAGCTCTTCCGATGTAGTGGCTCACCTAGTATGAAGGTCACCCGATGAGGGACAAACAACCTTGGTTTCAGAAAAATTTCTAAGTGTTTGGATATCAGCACATTGGAAAGCTTAGACAGATGGATCATCGATGCTTAGCTGATTGATCACTGCCGTTGCAGATGGCCAGAGGACTATCCTTTCGATGGATAGAGCCTCCGACCGCCGATGCCGTGGAGGAAAGACGTTCTAGCAACCGACGCAGTGGAAAATTTTTGAAAAATTCTCTAAGTAATGAAATCATCGGCCATCGGAAGATGTTAGTGGTTCATGCGCCCGCCGTTGCAAAATCCTATAACATTAGTCTCCCAACGAGGAAAAGTTCCCACTGTCGATGACCAATGTGCTTCAGCTCGCCGACCAGAAATGAATAGTTGATTTGATTGGTATTGGATAAGAGATGGTTGAGCCGATAGGACAGCGGGATAAAGGTGAAGGATCGCCAAAAATTAGTTGGTTGAACCGCCGACGACAATGGTGGAGTAAAAGTTTTCAAAAATTTTCTAAGGAAAGAAAATCATCAGCGATCGACGGACGTTAGTGGTATTGATCGCTGATGAACAGCAGCAAGAATTAGTTGATGATGTGTCCACCGTTCTGGCTATGTAATGTACTATCTACCCGATGGACAGTTGCTCCAACAGCCGATGCGGTGGAAGACAAAGAAGGAAAATTTGCAAAAAATTTCCCAAGTGAAGAAAACATCGGGCAATGTTAGTGGATCAGATCATCGATTGGAAAAGGTTCAATGAAGATGAACCGCAGTTGCAGCTGCTTAGTCAACTATTTCACCGATGCATTAGTCTTCTACTTGTCGATGCCGAGGTGTTAGTGAATTATGGTTCCGATAACTACGGTGGCGTTTAGTGCTCGGGAGTGTCGACACTGCAGAAGTATGGGGGTTTAATCCTGTCCGATGAAACAATGGATCCGATCTCCGATCGAAAATGAATAGAGACACCGCTCAAAAGAGTTAATGCCTGTGGAACCGTCATTGTGGACGTCTAGAGGACTAGGTGTCCAATGCCACAACGAGATTTCGCCTCGACCGCTGACAAAGTCATGAGCTACGAAAGACTTAGGAAGATTGTTGGTCATCGTTGCGGAAAGCTCAACGACTATCCATCCGATGCGCAGAACCATTAAAACACCAACGCAACAATTTTTCTACGTCATCGTCGATGAAGTTCAGAGTAATAAACAATTATGCATCGATATGGCGGACGAAATCAGACCAATGAATCGTCGATGAGACTCGAGATAGTAGACCACTACAGGCCCGCTATAGTGGAAGGAATTAGACGAGCAACTCGCTGATGCAGTGAAAGAAATTGGAAGTTTCAGCTACCGAAACGATGGGAGTTAGCAGGGAAGATACCCGATTAGAAGAAAAGTTTGAAGAGTATGAGGCCATTGGAAAATTATTGATGATCAGGCCGTCGATCGGAAGTTTAGTTGGTTTGACCACCAAAGTGTCGAAAAGATAGCTGGGAAGAGGTCCAATTGGGCCAAAGGAATTTCTCAGCAATTTTTCAAGCAGTTTCCAACTGTTTCAGTAGATTTCAGCAAACTGTCAGGGGATTACAGAGCTGAACAAGAGATAAAAAAAAATTGTGTTTTAGCATAATTGTTGTTTTATAAATTTCCAAAAGAGGAAGGTAAGTAGTTTTGATTTATATTAATGTTATGCATCTAACAGTTTGGTACTAACACATTGCAGAATTATAGACAACTTCGAAGAGCAGTACTCCAGAAAGAACAGTGTGGTAAAGCAAGAGCTGGTTCAGTCATGAGAACCCATGATGGGTATGATGCTCGGGATTCTTACGAGCGAGCAGAAGATGCCATGGGAGAAAATTTCCATAATGGAAATGATGACATAGAGTCTAATGGAAGGAGATTCTAGGGGACACCATCCGAAGTTGCAGCCACCATGAGAAGCTTGGTTAAAGCTCAGGAAGAGAAGCATCAGTTGAATTCTTCCATATTGCAGAGTTTGACAGACTTGCAAAAAAAGATAGATTCTAGACGAGGTACATCAAGACCAGAAGGCAGTAAGAGAAACACTACGAGAAGAAGAAGGACTTCCAGTGGATCATTTGACTCTGAAGAATCCAGCGGGGATACAAGTTCATCTTCTCATAAAAAGAAAAGAAGAAGGAACCATAGGGATCACTCTCGAGATGAATTTAGGAAAGCTAAACCTCCTACATTTGATGGTGAGATAAAGACAGGACAAGAAGCTGAAGGTTGGCTTCTTGGGATAAATAAGTACTTTCAAGTGCAGGATTATTCAGGAAACATGAAGGCAAGAGTTTCCATATTCAATCTGAATGGAAGAGCATCCATTTGGTGGGAACACTTCAAGCAAGTAAAGAAGATCAGTGAAATGAAACTGAAGTGGAAACAGTTCAAGAAGTATTTCAGGAAGAAATACCTCTCTGACAGGTATTACGATGACAAGATCAAGGAGTTCCATGAGCTAAGATTGGGACAACAGACCATCGATGAATATGAAAATAAGTTTTTGGAATTGTTGAGGTATGTATGGTGCATCAAAGATGAAAAAGTGAATATCCAGCAGTTTCTAAGTGGCTTTCCTCAATCTTACAAAGATAGAATTGAGTTCTATGAACCAAGAACTCTTGAAGAAGCAATAAGAAAGGATAAATATTGCTATGAGCAAAGCAAAGGTAAACCTGATTACCATAAGGCATGGAAGGACAAGAAGAACGAGAAGTTTGACCAAATAAGGAAAGGTTTCAAACCTTCTAGGTTCAGGAATCAGCAAAAGCAGCCATCCCAACCTGTGAGTAATCCAGTTGGAGTGACGGGTGGAAAGCCTAAAGAGCCACATCAGAATAAAGGTCCACTCAAATGTTGGAAATGTGAAGGACCCCACTTGCGCAGATACTTCCCACTTGAGAATGAAAGTGCAAGGCCAACTTATAACATTCAGGAAGAAGAAACAGTGGTCAAGTAGCTAGGGCAGTCCCTAGAATTTATGCAGCACTAGAGGACCACCAGGCAGATCACAAGTCAACTGTGGTTGAAGTTGCAGGTAAGATTGTTGAACAATCCGTTTCTATTTTGATTGACCCTAGTTCTACTCACAGTTATATCACTCCTAGGGTAGTGGAGATTTGTGCTTTTCAGAAGGTCAAGCATCAAAAACCTTTGTTAGTTCAGCTAGCCACTAGGACTAAGATAAAAGTCAGTGAATTGATAGAGAAATGTCCATTGGTTATGAATGGATTGATCACTTGTGTAGATCTGAATGTTCTACCACTTGGTTCCTATGATGTTCTCATTGGAATGGATTGGTTAGAAGCTCACCGAGTGAAGCTTGACTATTATAACAAGACTTTTGAATGCATGAATGAAGAAGGAAACCTAGTAGTTGTGAAAGGTATTCTGAAGGTAATTTCAGTAAGACAGGTTTCAGCAATGCAGTTGAAGAAATTATGTAGGAAAGGTTGCCAGTTTTATGCAGCTCATATTTTGGAACTAACAGGAGATGAGACTCCTAGGTTGTTGGACTATCAGGTGTTACAGGAATTTAAGGATGTGTTTCATGATGAGATTCTAGGGCTTCCTCCAAAGAGGGACATTTATTTCACCAATGAACTTGTGCCAGGAGCAGCACCAGTGTCCAAGACACCCTACAGGATGAGTACACCAGAGATGCTAGAGTTGAAGATGCAACTGCAAGAGTTGTTGGAAAAGAAGTATATCCGACAAAGTGTGTCTCCTTGGGGAGCACCGGTTATGTTTGTGAAGAAAAAAGATGGTACACTCAGGTTATGTATTGATTACAGACAATTGAACAAGGTTACTATGAAGAATAAATACCCTTTGCCTAGGATTGATGACCTCTTTGATCAAATGAGAGGAGCAAAGGTATTTTCCAAGATTGACTTGATTTCTGGTTACCATCAAGTGAGAATCCAGGATGAAGACATTCATAAGACAGCCTTCAGGACAATGTATGGACATTATGAGTTTGTAGGTACCATTTGGTCTCACAAATGCACCAGCTACATTTATGTGCCTTATGAACAATGTCTTCAGTAAGTATTTGGACAAGTTTGTTCTTGTTTTCCTTGATGACATCCTTGTTTATTCTAATGAGGAAGAATATGAAGAGCATTTGAGACTGACATTACAAGTGCTCAGAGAACATCAGCTGTATGCAAAACTGAGCAAGTATGACTTCTATAGGGATAGAATTTAGTACTTGGGTCACATTATCTCAGAAGAGGGTATATCAGTAGACCCTGAGAAGATCGAAGCCATTATGAATTGGCCTACTCCAAGAAATGTGACAGATATAAGATCTTTTATGGGACTTGCAGGATACTACAGGAGAATCATTGAAGGATTTTCCAAGGTTGCGCATGCCATCACTTCTTTGCAAAAGAAGGGGATGAAGTTCGAATGGACTTCGAAGTGTGAAGAAAGCTTTCAGTGGTTGAAGAATCTTCTCACCAATGCACCAGTGTTGAAGGTTGCAGACCCAGAAAAATATTTTGTGGTATGTACCGATGCATGCAGACAAGGGCTTGGAGGAGTCCTTATGCAGGACAACCACATGATATGTTATGAGTCAAGAAAGCTGAAAGAGCATGAGAAGAACTATGCCACTCATGATCTATAGCTTGCAGTCATAGTACATGCTCTCAATATGTGGAGACATTATTTGATGGGTAGAATATTTGAACTCAGAACAGATCACTGTGGACTGAAGTATTTGTTTGATCAGCCTACTCTGAATGCTAGACAAGCGAGATGGCTGGAATTTTTATGTGAGTTTGATTTCGAAATCAAGCACATAAAGGGAAAATAAAACAAGGTAGTTGATGCACTCAGCAAGAAGGTATAGGAAATGCATGTGGCATCTCTTAGTATTTTCCAATCAGACTTGAGGCAGCAGATTGGTAATCATGTTTCCGGAGATGAATTGTATAAGCAGGTAAAAGACAAATTGCAGCAGCAAAGTCTTGAGAAGAAGTATGAGGGATATAAATTGGAAGAAGATGGACTTCTCACTTATAAAGGAAGAATTTATATTCCGAATGTAGCAGATTTGAGGAGAGTTGTTATGGATGAAATCCATCAAGCTCCGTATTCTAATCACCCAGGGTACCAAAAGACAATTGCTACAGCTATAAAGCAGTACTTTTGGCCAAGAATGAAAAAGGACATGGCTGAATACATTTCAAGGTGCATGAAATGTCAACAAGTAAAGGTTGAGCATCAACATCCAGCAGGTTTGTTGCATCCTTTGCTAGTCCCGGAATGGAAATGGGAAGTTATTTCCATGGATTTTATTACAGGATTACTGATGACTTGGAGACAACATGATTCCATCATGGTTGTGGTAGACAAGCTGAAAAAGCAGCACATTTTATACCAGTAAAGTCTACGCACAAGACTGACGACATTGCAAAGATCTTCATGAAGGAGATTTTCAAATTGCATGGATTGCCGAAAGCAATAGTTTCTGACAGAGATGTCAAGTTCACTTCCGATTTTTGGAAAGGGTTGTTTGCAAATTTGGGCACAAAGTTAAACTTCAGCATTGCATACCATCCTCAGATAGATGGGCAGATAGAAATAGTTAATCAGGTGCTTGAAGATATGCTTTGCATGTATGTCATGGACAAACCAACTAAGTGGGAATATTACTTACACTTGATAGATTTTGCTTACAACAATGGACAGCAGGCATCCTTGGGGATGAGTCCATATGAAGCTTTGTATGGAAGAAGGTGTAGGACACCAGTGAGTTGGGATAACCAAGTGAACAAAGTTATGCTTGGACCAGAACTGCTCAAGGAAATGGAGCAAGAGGTTGTAAAGATCAGACAAAATCTGAAAGCAGCACAGGACAGACAAAAAATCTATGCAGATAAGCATAGGATGAACAGAGATTTTAGTGTTGGGGATCATGTTTACCTCAAAGTGAAAGCAAAGAAAAGTTTCTTGAATCTTGGAAGTTGTTCCAAGCTGTCACATAGATATTGTGGGCCGTTTGGAGTGCTTGAAAGAATAGGGCCTGTTGCATATACACTTGCATTTCCTGCTAGTACTAGAGCTCATAATGTTTTTCATGTTTTTTTGCTTAAGAAATATGTACATGATCCTAACCATGTGATAAATTGGGATGTGATTCAGGTGGAACCTGAGGGAGAGCTCCAAATCGAGCCAATGCGCATCCTCGATAGGAAGGTCACAATACTCTAGAATTGAGCCATAGGGAAGGTAAAGGTGCAATGGGAGCACTACGAACCTGAAGAGGCTACGTGGGATCTGGAGGATGCCATCCGATTGGTACATCTATTTTTGTTCAATCCTGTGGAACACTGAGGCGGTACCAGTGTAGCATTTTGTTCAAATTTTGTAAAGCACTGAGGACAGTGATATTGAAGGGGGAGGGAAATGTAACACCATGGTTTTAACCCTGTTTGCATTAAATATACATGATACATATATTGCAAATAATCATGGTGAGGAGCTAAAGGCAAAATCCCCACCATCGATTTGGTTATGTTATGTTTCGGATTGGAATGGTCACCAATGGTATATCGGGACATACGGCATATATTAAATTGTGACATCATGTAAATGTGCATTTTAATTAAATAACCCAACCAACTATGTTCACTACAACTAAATTGGGAAGGGGCATGATTCCAAATGATAAGGAAGGGGAATGTTGAACATTGAGTCATGGGGGAAGAGCCATGTGTCACCACTCCATTTTTCTCACCACCACCTTAGTTATTCCATTGTTAGTTGGGGGAAATGATTTGATGGCAGAAAGACCACTACACTCACACTCTCTCCACGACGCATCTTTTGGCCTGTCCACTATCCCGATCATGGCTGCTCTTTCACCTTCCCACTGACTGAGTTAAAAGAATACACAATTCATTGTTTGGGGGTTTGGTTCTCCTCTTCCTCACTGATTGTTGGCCTGTGAACATGTTCAATTCTCCTTTGCCTCACGGATTTGTTGGCTTGTAGATCAATTCTTTCCTCTATTCACGTAGAGTTTTGTGCCTTTTCCCATCTTTGTTAGACGGCGTATTTTCCTGTTATTTCCATCCTTGAATTGTGGCTGTGATTTCTTCGATAGTTATGTGGGTTGTGTTTTTGTCTCTCACGCATAGTTTGGAAGTCTGGTCTTTTTCCATTCTCGGTCTATGTAAGTTTTCCCAGCGACTGCAGTGGGATTTGTGTGCTGTGGGGTCAGGGTTTCTCTTGGGCTGTCATTTGCCGTGATTTATTGGCTGTGTTTTTTTCCCTGTAAAAGCTTGAATAGTTGTTTGGCTGCTTGCATGCAGTGGTTTTGTCCTCGGACTGCATTAGAGTGGTGAATGAGGGCCTGAGGTGCTTGATAAACCTGGTGGTTTGAGAACCACACAGACAGAGCTACTGAGCTAGATTTCTTCTCCATAACTCCTGAATAGCACTGGAAGGGAGATCAGGGTATGAGGGACTGCATTGCAGAGAAGGGACCGGTTTCCTTATGTTGGGTGTGTGTGGGTGTTCTAGAAGCGAGGCTGGTTCTGGTGTTGGTGTCTGTAGCTCTTCAATGAGCTCACTAGCTTAGCATTTATCCTTTCCCAGCTCCTAGATGGCCTGATAAACCCAACTTTGTTGTCTTGGCTGATCCGTTGTTCGCCTAATAAACCCAACTGTGTTAGTTTGGCTGAACTGTGTACCCTTGTGGTGTTGTTATCATTGGCTATGTGTAAGCCTATTAGTTCCTTATTCCTTGGGGAATCATGCCCGGCTCGAGGGTGGCATCATTTTTGAGAGATTAAGGAGCACGCGGGCCTATGGTTGGGTGGAACGTTGCAGCGACATAGCTGGTTGCGGAACAAGTTCTTAATAAGATAAGTATTCTTACCTAACTTGTGTTTGCAATCATATTTACCGTTGATGAATGATGATATACATGTTAAATGTTGATATGTATATGCATGAGTGTTTATTGATATGTTTTGCTTCCGTTGTGTATATGAATCATTATTATTCGTAATATGTTTTATGTTTTTAAGTATCATGCTTTAGTAGTATATGTATGTATGTCCATGTTCATGGGGCTAGATGCCCAGATGATTTGATGTATGGTAGCGTCTTCTTCATCGATCGAAGGGTTGGGGACGTTACATAGCGAATCAGAGGCTGAAACTTGGACATAGTGTAAATCAAGAATTTATCTTTGACCTTTGAAAGTTTCGACACCTTATCCTTCTCCAATCTCTAGATATAGCGAATCTACCAAAACTATCAGTTTTAGTATTTTAGAGTTTTTTAGGCCCGGGGTCAAACTAGGATTTGACTTTCCCGAAGTTTCACCCAACCAAAAATCTCGACCCAGGTCTCTAAACTTCAATTTTGATGAGGAAAGCAATCCTATGCCGGTCTCACTCAAAATTCCTCTTCTGTGAAAAGCCTTAATTTCCCGTAGCAAAAACTGAAAATGTCCAGAATCAAATTCCATTTCAACAGAAAGATGTGCCCTTCAATGGAGAGTTAGCCTAGCCTTCTTTTTCTAATGGATTGTGGAGAGAGACCCAAAAAGTAAGAAGCCCTAACTTCCACAGCTACACAATGTCTTCTTCTCATGTTAACTCTGATACCATGTTATATTTTTATCATTTAAGCAATATGATCTAGGATCTTATCTGAGAGAATAACATGCACAGCAAAAATCACAAGAGACTAGAGATCAAATAATTTTCCTCGGGGAAACCATAAAGGGGAAAACCCCGCAACTTCCTCAAAGATAGAATGAGAACCAATGGCAGTAGTAAAATTTGAAAACATAAAGATGATCTCCAACATCTTGTTCTCTCTCACACACTTGAGAGAGCTTCTCCTCTCTCACTCATGCGCCCTAGTGAGTGAGTGTCTTTGTGATAAATAGAGAGGCTCACTCTCTATTTATATTCTTTCATTCACTTAATGTCCACTCCAACATGTTGGCCTCACTTAACAATTACTTACCAGGGCTGACATCTCTAGGAGAGTCTAATAACCCTAGTTCCCCTCAACTTTGGGGACTTTGCCCCTCTGATCAACAAGGAGGGTTAAACTTAACACGATGGTGGAGACTATTGCCCTGACTTACAATAAATCACCTAGGGCTGAATTCTCTAGGATAATCTAATAACCCTAGGGCCCCACAACTACGGGGACTTTAACCCTTGATTAATAAGGAGGGTTACCCTCTATGACCTTACATGACTTGTTTACATTATTGAATCTCTCGATAGGAACATCGGGATATGACATGACTCAATTACATTACAGATGCTTCCCGGAATAAACATCAGGGTACAATACATAAAACATACAAGTGAATACATTCTGAAGTTACAAATACATCAACAGCTACTTATCTAGAATGAAACCTATTTGCTGACTTATTGGATTAGTGCACAATCTCAATGATGTCATGGTAGAGATGGAAGGCATCTAGAAAGTTTATGTGAGATATGGATGAATGTTGTATTGGATAAAATATTTTTTGCATAAGAAATTTCCATTATGAATATGCCTTATGAAATGTTTCTAACCATACAACTAATGCATTTGACTTGTAAGAAAGATTGCGTACAATCGCCTACAAGAAAAGAAGGATGAGACTTGTTCCGAAGAACAAGTGGCGACAGTTCAAGAAATAATCCAAAATGAAGAATGATGACTAGAATGCGATGTTGAAGACCTGAAGGGAAGTCCGTAGTATCTTCCATATGGATCTGCAAGATCCATCATGCAGTAGGATACAAGGCAAGATTCCTAGCACGAGGCTTCTCATGGAAAGAAGGCATAGACTGCAAAGAGACATTTACATCCACTAGAAGTTTGACAAGCAGACTCATGTGTGCAAAAGAAGGCCTTGTACAAGCTTAGGAGACACCCATGTGATAACCCATACATGAGGACATTGAAGATCACCTAGAGTGATGAATATCTTAACCTTTTCTACAAGGTTGAAGATGAAATCCTATAGAGGTTTACAAGCTCATAGATGGGTGTAAGAAGAAATTTTAAAAAGGTTCAAGATAGAGGATCTTGGTATCCAGTGACCCTAGATGGATACATAGAATATTAGTAGAATAGGAAGCTACTTATCACTCCAGTATAGAATGTTTCCATACATAGAGTACAAAATATAGAGGGAGTATGATGCTCCGCTTCAGAGGGAGTGACTGCAAAAGATCCTGAGGTTTGACATGGTACTACAGGATGGACATATTATTGATGACTCTAGGATTTACTAAGAGTAAAGAGAACTCTAACCTTTACTTCAAGGTTGAAGGTGGAATACCAGTGATGCTCTTGTTATATGTCGATGACTTGTTCCTGACATAAAAGAGGAACTCATTAAAGTTGCAAGAAGGAGACTTGCTACCGAGTTCGAGATGAAGGACTTGGGTATGATGCACTACTTTATAGGCATGGAGGTGTGGAAGAATATAGAAGGAATATCCCTGGGACAAGGGAAGTATGCAATAGAGATCCTGAAGAGGTTCACGATCATGGACTGCAAGGCCATGACCACACCTATGGCATCGAACCTGAAGCTATTGAGTGATGCTTCATCAGTGTTGGTTGATGCTATGATGTATCGTCAGATGATTGGGTCCTTGATGTACCTAATGAATACGAGACCATATATTTTCTTTGCTATGAACACATTGAGCCAGTTCCTGATGGATACAAGACATATTCACCTGATTGCTGCAAAGCATATTCTAAGGTACCTGAAGGGTACAGTTGATTATGGGCTCAAGTATGAGGTGAATGAGAAGATTAACCTTGAAGGTTATGTTGATTCAGATTGGGCAGGAAGTTCCATTGATAGGAAGAGCACTTTGGGGTACTGCTTCAGTATGGGATCAGGTGTGATCTCTTGGTTTAGTAAGAAGCAGTCCTATGCGGCACTGAGTACAACCAAAGCAGAGTATGTCACAGCTTGTTCGGCTAGTTGTGAGGTAATGTGGCTGAGGAAGCTACTATCTAATTTGTTTGATATCCAGTTGGATGCTACTTGTATATATTATGACAACCAGAGTTGTGTTAAGTTGTTGGAGAACCCGGTGTTCCATGACAAGTCGAACCATATCGAGATCAAATATCACTATATCAGGGATATGGTGCAGAGAGGAGTAGCAAAGCTCTAGTATGTTGCGATGGATAAGCAGATAGCTGATGTGTTGACCAAGCCATCAGCCAGAATGAAGTTTGAGTACTTCAGGGAGAAGCTTGGTTTTCTCCAGATCACGGTTTCTTCCGAGGGGAAGTGATGAGTCTGTGTTCCTTTCTGACATGGTGGTAGGATTGGTTCCTCCCATGGTCAGATGTAAGTGTTGAGCCTTTCTGAAATGGTGGCAGGATGGGCCTTCCATGGTCAGATGTAAGTGCAGATCCTTTCTGACATGGTGGTAGGTTGGGCCTCCCATGGTTAGATGTAAGTGCAAAGCCTTTCTGACATGGTGGAATACTGGGCCTCCCATGGTCATATGTAAGTGCAAAGCCTTTCTGACATGGTGTCAGGTTGGGCCTCCCATGGTCAGATGTAAGTACAGATCCTTTCTGGCATGGTGGTAGGTTGGGCCTCCCATGGTCAGATGTAAGTGCAGAGCCTTTCTGGCATGGTGGCAGGCTGGGCCTCCCATGGTCAGATGTAAGTGCAGATCATTTCTGACATGGTGGCAAGCTGGGCCTCCCATGGTCAGATGTAAGTGCAGAGCCTTTCTGACATGGTGGAAGGTTGGGCCTCTCATGGTTAGATATAAGTGTTGAGCCTTTCTGACATGGTGGAAGGTTGGGACTCCCATGGTCATATATAAGTGTTGAGCCTTTTTGACATGGTGGTAGGCTAGGCCTCCCATGGTCAGATATAAGTTTTGAGCCTTTCCGATATGGTGGAATTTTGGGCCTCCCATGGTCGGATATGAGTGCTAGACCTTTCTAACATGGTGGCAGGCTGGGCCTCCCATGGTCAAATATAAGTGTTGGATGAGCCTTTTTGACATGGTGGTAGGTTGGGCCTCCCATGGTCATATGTGTGTTGGGCCTTTCTAACATGGTGGTAGGATGGGCCTCCCATGGTCAGATGTGAGTGTTAGGCATGCCATTTTGACATGGATGATGGATCTATTCCTCCCATGGTTAGATATAAGAGCTGGGCGGGCCTTTTCGACATGGTGGAAGGATGGTCCTCCAATGGTCAGATATAAGCACTGAAGAAGATGAAGACCTACCTGGAGGCTAAGCCTACAACCAGCATGAAAAAGGGTTGGCTCTTTAGAACTTCCTATGATGAGTAGAATTGAGAGATATCACCATTTGATCGAGATAGTAGAAGTAGTGATGATCCAGCTTTGATGATGATCTAGTGATGATCCAGATTTGATGATGATCCAGTGATGATCCATCTTTGATGATGATCTAGTGACGAATACTTGTACTGATGAATTGTGTCAAGAGAATATATTCCTAGTTAAGAGGGAGTGTTGATGTATTTGTAACTTCGGAATGTATTGACTTGTATATTTTATATATTGTATTTTATTGGTCCCTAATGTTCCTATTAGGAGAATCACTAATTTAATCAATTCATGTAAATTAATAGAGGTTAAACCTCCTAGTTGATCGGGGGGAAAAGTCCCCGCAGTTTTGGGGCACTAGGGTTATTAGACTCTCCTAGAGATATCGACCTTGGTAAGTAATTGTCAAGTCAAAAATTAGTATAAATAGAGATTGAGCCACTCTATTTGGGACAGAAAATCACCCAGCTATAGCGCATAGGTGAGAGAAGAGGAGCTCACAGAAGTGAGAGAGAGAGAACAGTTGTTGGAGATCATCTTTATGTCTTTGGGTTTTACTGCTGCCATTGGTGCTCATTCTATCTATGAGGAAGTTGCGGGGTTTTCTCCTTTATGTTTTCCCCGAGTAAAAGCTTTGTGTCTATTGTATCTTGTGATTGATTGTTGTGTATGTTATTCTCTCAGATAAGATCCTAAGATCATATTGTCTAAATGATAAAATTCTAACAATTGACCAGGCTTAAAATGGAGGCTTTAACTCATGACTCTATGATGACCAATTACAATAATAACATCCCGACAAAAGAATAATAACATCTCCCTCAGGGTACTTCAATAAAATACATTTAGAATATCCTTTCAAGTTATAATATTTTAACAAGTGGTTCACCAAAGCGAGTTGTATTTGAACCTGACATAATTGAAATCTCAGATATCTCTACTAACACAAAATATGGCATGTGATATTCAACCATATGAACTTCAAGTACCTCCAGCAACTACACAATGAAGAAAGAGTTGAGGTATTTCCTCTCATCAATTCATCTCAAAGTGTCTACAATGGATGCTTGGTAGGGAAGCATCCAGAGAAAAGGTATGATGTTGGGAAGGAAAGAAGAGTTGCCTCCACACTTGATTTGATACATAGTGATATATCTATACAAATTCCTACAACATCTATGAATGGATCTGGATAATTTTTTACCTTCATTGATGACTACTTTAGATATTGTTGGATATACTTTATTAAGCAAAAATATGAGGTATTTCATACCTTCAAAGATTTCAAATATTTAGTTGAGAACACTCTTGGGAAGAATATCAAAGCACTCAGATCAAGCAATGGAGGAGAGTACATCAAAAGAGAGTTTCAACAATTATGTACATCATAAGGTATCCATATGTGACATTCAATACCATACATACTACAACAAAATGGTGTATTTGAGAGGAAGAACCGATCAATGAAAGATATGGCTACATGCCTTCTTGAAGAAAAATATATTCCATTATATCTATGGCTTGAAGCATTGAACTGCTCTCCATACATACAGAATAGCGTACCTCATAAGTCAGTTTTTGGGGTCACTCCATTTGAAGCACTAATTGGACATAATCCTAATGTCTCACAACTGAGGGTTTTTTGATCCAAAGAATGGTCCAGAATTCCATCTGACAAGAAATCCTTCCAACCTCAAAGTAGTGAATGCATTCTTCTAGGATATGTAGATCATGCAAGAGCTTACAAGTTGATGTATATTGCAACCAGACTATGCTTCATAGAGTGGAGTGTCCCATTGAATTAATATCCATTGCATGATCTACAACCAGCTGAAGTGGAAGGTATAAATTCTCAATCTATTCCATTTGCATATGATGATTTTTCTACTGATGTTTTAGATTCAGAGTTCGAATATGAGGACCAAGAGGAACCATATATTGATATTGAGAATGAAGATCGAGTAGATCCATATCAAAATCCATCTCCTACTCTAAATACAAGGCCTAAATGGGATCAAAAACTCATTTAAGCTACTGGGAATAATGTTGGGGATCCATCTTACAGAAGGAGAACCAGATCTCAATTTTAGGGTGAGAACCTTGTGCTTTGTCATATAGATCCACTTCTCCCATAGAGTTGCTACATGATGATGGGGTCTGATTCTCATTCCTACAAAGAGGCTTGCCATGATCCAAGGTGGAATACAACCATGGATGATGAATATTATTTGCTACAGAACAAAAATACATGGGAGCTTATATCCTTACCTCCGGGGATAAATATTTTCCAATGCAAATGGTTCTACAAAACCAAACTAGCAGCAGTTGGAACTACTACCAAGTACAAGGCTTGGTTATTTGCAAAGGAGTATTCATAATTTAATGGGTTGGATTGCAATGAAATATTCACCCATGTTGGAAGAATGGATTCCATAAGGCTGGTTTTGGCCATTACAGCTTTGAAGAAATGGGAGGTACATCACATTGATCTAAAGAGTTACTTCCTCCATGGTGACTTGGAAGAAGAGATCTACATGATACAACTTGAGGGGTACACTAGATATTCCTCCTTGGTTTGCAAACTAAGGAAATCTTCGTATGGGACCAGCAAGCCCTAAGGGCATGGTATGCCAAAATGGATGCCTTCTTACTGTCATAGAAGTTAGAAAGGTGCAATTCTTACTGCAATGTATACATGCAACATAAGGGAGGTTGCATACTATTGATTGTATTATATGTGGATGACTTTCTCATCACTAGTGGTTTAAATTATAAATCAAGGGACATCAAGTCATCCTTGAGAAAGTATTTTTCCATGATAGATATAGGGTTACTGAGGCAATTTATTGGCCTTGAAGGTAATAATAAATATTCAGGGATCGTGATTACTTAGTCTATATACATACGAGATTTTCTTATGAGGTTCCATATGAATTATTGCAAAGCAGCAGTATGGGAGTTTTGAGGTAAAAAATGGACCTCAAAACAAAAATTGTACCATTAAAAATAACTTTATAAGAACTAATAGGATTCAAGATGATGATGTCAACCATAAGGGTAAAATTTGTAAAAAATGGAGGGAAAAAGAAAAAACTATTTTTTTCTTATCGTATTTTTTCCATATCTCCTTATGGGTTCACCCAAATTTTGAATTTGGGGACTCATTGGATGCATAATTTAATTTTATATCAAACCCATACCCACACTACATACTTATAAGGTACCCACAACACCCAAAAATGAAAATTTCAATAATAAAAAATGTATTTTATTATTAAAAAAATTTATTGAAATTTTCATTTTTGTGTGTCGAGGGTACCTCAGAAGTATGCAGTGTAGGTATGGGTTCGATGCAGAATTGAATTCCGCATCTAACGAATCCTCAAACTCAAAATTTAGGTGAACCAATAAGGAGATATGTTAAAAATACAATAAGAAAAAATAGCTTTTATTTTCCCCAACTTTTATTTTATTGTTATAACTCTTATTTTATTATTTCC
>LPNX011194875.1:132089-152781 GCA_001517045.1 Pseudotsuga menziesii | reverse complement strand
CACATAAAAATTAGAAAACTCCACGCATAGAAATTAGGGCATAAATGAGGTCGCAGCATTCTTCTCCAGCACATCAAAATATCAGTCTTCAATACAATATCTATCTTCAAGCTCCAACGCAGGCAGTTTGGCAGTCTAGAACTTGCAACGTTCTCTCTTCAACACAGCATACAATCACAGCTCCACGGCTCCACGGCTGGTCTCTAACGCAGCTAGCAGTCTAGGGTAGATTTAGGGTTTTATTCCCATGATCAAAGGCATTATCTCCATGTGATATATCATGGAGTAACACAATCCTGAAGTAAGATACTTTACTCCAAAAATCTTCAACGCAGTGTTCAAACCAACGCAGTCTTCAATTTATATTACTCTTCAACGCAGTGTTCAAACCAACGCAGTCTTCAATTTATATTGCTCTTCAACGCAGTCTTCATACCAACGTAGTCACAAGATAGGTTGCAGCGTAGTCACACGTAGTATAGATCAAAGCACTCTTCAACAATCTAGTTGAAATTTCTCCACGCAGATGTATTTACACTAGTAGGGTTGCACCAATATTTCTATGACAGCATGCGAAGCTTGGGAATCGCTTTCTATCTCAGCGTTGTTTGGGTTGGAAACTTTCTCAATACCATACTCATCACCATTAGCAAGATCCGAAGACATAAGACCTGGTTTACTCCCAATCATTTGGATTATTTCTACTGGCTTTTGGCAGTTCTTGGCTTTTTGGCAGTTCTCTCGCAGGTCTCCACGCAGCTATAAACTCATGCAGAAAAATACCACTGATAGGTATTACAACGTCTGAGTTTTTCCAGCAGAGAATAAACTCAGAGATCGCAGCATTAGGGTTAGGTATACCAAGAAAATAACGCATATAATGAATGCGCGCAGGGGCAGACTGGCGATGGGCAGGCAGCCTGAAGGAGCAGACTGGCAGGCAGAATGCCAGGGCTGAAATGCAGCAGACTGGCAAAAGGCAGGAGTTATGGCAGCGCTCTGATACCACTTGTTGGTAATAACTCCCGATTCAATATTCTATTCACGACTAAAACATTAATTTATAGATTACAATGAGGCGGTTGAGAACCAGCCTTTTCACCTTCCCGGGCAACTATTCAAATTCCTATTTAATTATTTATTTACAATAATCCTGACGGATTATATTCTAACAATTCCCTTATAAGGCCCATGTCAGACCTCAAAAAATCCCTCAGTGACCTGTCCCCTTCTTATTTGGCATCATATTGGAAGAAGGTATTTCTACACCCCTGGTTGATAGCACTCTCTATAGACAGTTGATTGGTAGCTTATTGTACCTCACTCATTCGAGACCACACTTTTCATATGATGATAGTGTTGCTGTTAGGTTCATACAGGAGCCACATGAGCTGCATTGGAAGGAATCAAAGAACATATTGCACTATGTGCATGGTACTAGAGTGTTTGGGATTCACTATTCTAGTGCTTAGCTAGATCTAGTTGGTTTTATTGACTCAGATTGGGTTGGAGACAGTAATGAAAAAAAATCTAGTTCAGTGTTTGTGTTCATTTTTAAATCTGGACCAATATAATGGTCAAGCAAGCCGTAAACAACTCTTGCTATCTCTTTGGCTAAAGCATAGTATCAAGGGGATGTGAATGCAGTTATTCAGGCGATTTGTATACCTAGGATTCTAACATAGTTTGGCATTCACACCTCTCCCTCAGTAGATATTTTATGTGATAATCAAAGTGCAATTAAAATTTCCAGTGATCCAGTACAAAAGCAGTGAACCAAACACATATAATTCCATATGCACTACAGCGAAGAACTAGTTCATAGTAAGACTACAATTCTGCATTACTTCCCTACATAGGAGTAGGTTGCAGACATATTCACAAAATATTTCACTAAAGAGAGAATTTTTTATCTCGGGTCTCTTCTTGGTGTGAAGCTTTGGTTCGATTTTTGGTTCCTTGTCAACTATTCATTTTGAGGAGGGGTTTTCCCGTGAGCTTTCCCCATTTCTTTGGTTTATTGAGCAGTTACTTTTTGCATTAGATTGTATGGGTGACCTTTGGTCTTAGTTTCCAGGCCCAGTTTGTCAAATTTTGTATTAAGGAGAGATGTTAGGATTATTGTAATCCTGCCTTGTCCACCATATCATAAATGTCACTTTCCTAGATTAGAAATATGTTTCCACTTCATTAGTTCCATGGAGAAGATATCTAGGTCCCACCTACCACTTGATGCACCCTCATGCATGAGTTTAGGATCTTGAGAGACCAATCCCTATACTTTAGGACCCCGCACTGAGTCATGGAACTCCCACCATTAGTTCACCCTAGTATGTGTTGAGTTATGCTATAATGGGCCACATTCAGTTCACTTTCAGCTAGTCTTGTGCCCCTTTTTCATTATTTAAGGAGATGGGTTCCTTTGTTCACCTCCCTTGGTCAGTTATTTGATTGGGAGTTTTTTCAGTTGTCCAGAGTTACACTAGTGAGTCTTCAATGGTGATTATTTCACAGTTAGTGATGTCTCAAGTCATTCCAAGTCATGGGATTTAAATCACTCCTAGAGGATTCAAATTCTCTCTATTGTATCATGGATGTATTTCATACATATTAATGATTATTCAATTATTTTTATGTTGTCAAATTTTTACATCTTGTATGAATAATTTCACAATGATTGTTTGACAATTCTAACACTAAAATTATTCCTCATTCAGTCTTCATTCACTGTGATGTTCAATCCAACCTGATGATCTTATGGATTTGCTAATTTGACATTGCGTGTGTTACTAGGCTATACAATATATATTTTTGAATGCTTCCTTTAAATATTTTTTATAATAAAAATAAAATTCCAAATAAAATCACTTAATTCCTTATTTTTTTAGTAAATTAAAATGATTTTGAATGGACATGAATAATCATCACCATCATTAATAATTATTTAATTAATTGCACCAAAGAAGTGTTAGATTTTTATCATTCAATCTAGCATTATGATCTTTAGGATCTTTAACTAAGAGAATAACATGCACAGCAATAAACACAAGAGACAAGAGACACAAATAATTTTCCTCGGGAAAACCATAAAGGAGAAAACCCCGCAACTTCCTCAGAGATAGAATCAACACCAAAAGTGAAACCCGAAAACATAAAGATGATCTCCCGACAGCAGTAGTCTCTCTCTTGTCCCAGCAACTTCTCTCTCTCACTCATGTGCCCCAATGAGTGAGTGTGTGTGTGTGATAAATAGAGAGGCTCACTCTCTATTTATATTCTTTTGTTCACTTGAATCCCACTCCAACATGTCGACCTCACTTAATAATTACTTACTAGAGCCAACATCTCTAGGAGTGTCTAATAACCCCAGTTCCCCACAACTTGTGGGTACTTTTCCTCCTTCGACCAACAAGGATGGTTATCCTTAACCCAACGGTGGGGACTATTGCCCTGACTTACAATGACTCACCTAGGGTCGAATTCTCTAGGATATTCTAATAACACTAGGGCCCCACAACTACGGGGACTTTAACCCTTGACCAATAGGAGGGTTACCCACAATGACTTGACATGACTTGTTTACATTATAGAAACTCCCAATTAAAACATCGGGGCATAACATGACTCAATTAAATTACAAACACATCCCAGAATAAACATAGGGGTGCAATACATAAGATATATGGATGAATATATTCTGAAGTTACAAATACATCAACACTCCCTCTTAACTAGGAAGGTATTCTCTCGACACAGTTTATTAGCACAAGTCTTCTTCTCTGTATCATCTGGATCATCATTGAGTTCTTGTCATATTCATCTTCAAGTTGTCTTCATCTTCAAGTCATCTTCACCTGGATCTGGATCATAAATCGATCTGGATCATCATCACTGGATCTAGATTATCACTCGATCTGGATCAGCATCACTGGATCTGGATCATCATTGTTAACATAACTATGTTAAACAGTTGAGGAAGGAGTGTGATCGAGAAATGACAAAGGATACATAAAATTGGCAAAGTTTGATAGTCTTGATTCCATTATTAAAATGCACATTTTGGTTAATTCGTTACACAATCTAAAGGTGTAAATTTATGAGTGTGAAAATCTACGGTTGAAAATGGATCCACAGGGAAAAGTTGCGCAGGTGATAAATTTTGATGGAGAAGTGGAAGTGGTTAGCAAAACAACAAGATTAATGGATAAGGAATAAAGTAAATAAAATCTACGATCATGAGGCAATCCACGAGGAGAAGATGCACGCTAGGAAAAAGGAGAAATGTTTGCGGAATATGTAAAAGCAGATTTTAATCCAACGGTTCAAACAAAAAGTGCAATCTTATCAACGATCAGTATTTATTCCGGAGTGCGAAGCTATGAGATGATTAAAAAGGAAGAGTGGTAGCAGAATTTAAACCACTTCCCACGCGGTGACTTTGGGTGAGTTCCGCGGAGGAAAGAGGTAAAGGAAAAACCACTAGGTAAGGGCTCCGAAATAGTCCGTTGTATAAAAAGTGAAGTTGACCTAGGTACAAATCATTTCAATTGCTCGTTGCGGGTGAAAGAGAAGTGGACAGTGCGCCATCTTTTCCAAAGTCAACTTCTACGTATCCACAGTTACAGGTAAGCCTTGAAACAGTGAAACTCTGTTCGAAGAATTGTTGCCATTTTTTATTATGGAGATGGAACAAGGTTTAGGAGTATTATGCAGAGTCTTGGATGAGCGAGAAGAGGTTGTTGTTGATAGGGAAAGGAATGTATGTGACCCTGTTCTGTCAGTTGATAGTGTATCAGTTTCAAATGAGCATTTGTGGTATTATAATTCGCAAGGGAATGATATTCTGAATGTCTGCAGTTCTTTCTCATATTATTTTTCTATTGAACAAACCCTACCTTTTCCGAAATTTGTCGAGTGGTGCGCAAACAGTTATTATTCCTCCGAAAGAGTTATTATGAGCCATACCACGTCAAAAATACTTTGTAAAGTTGATGCGAAAACTGTTCGCAGGATATTCAGTCTGCCTGATAATTTCCCTGATAGTTGTGAGTCTTTGAATGAGAAGGTCTTAATCGAAATGTATAAAAATTGTAGAACTGAAGTCAGATGCCAATTTTTATCCAGTATTCTAAAATATGGTCAGTCGTTAGAAGGTCTATTTTTACCATACAATGTTAACATTTTCAAGAAGGAAGTATAGTTGGTCATTTCTCTGGTCAGTGAAATTATGGGTTTGGATGATGATATTCATATCAGTGAAGTCATATTAGGTTTATTACTGAGTATAGATTCAATTGACCCTGAGTTCAATTTAATCCGTCATTTTAATCTTGATGAGTATCTGGCTGAGGTTATCCATGCCTAGTTGGTCGAATTCCCTAAAGTTAGGTTCTTTAGATATCAGTCATATTTACTGAACATGATTTTGTGTTCTGATGTGTCGAAGTTTCAGTTCTTGTCCACCATTTTCTCTCCAGATATCCCAAAACAAATTAACATGTTTGACTTTGTAAATACAATCATGGCCAAGATTTATAAATTGTTGTTTGATGATGTCTTACCAAGGGTGTTGAAGAAATTAGACTTATTCTATAGTCTTCCTCAGAAGACAAAACAGGAGATTGGCTCCTGTATAAAGATTTTACTGTTCTGAGAGTGTATTTGTTCACTGGGGAACCATACAGGTTACCTATTTTTATGACTCCAAGAATATTCACACTTAATTTTATGAGACAGAGGTTATATGGACAAGAAGAACATTTTGAGGCATTTAAAAAGTCTTCCAATGTTAAATTTCCTCTGAAAGTTGGTCCGTTCATTTTCAAAAATAAAAGCGCCTTGTTGGTCATAGAGAAGTTGTTAGAAGTTATGGATTTTCAGAAGGAGCAAAGAATAAATTATGATCCACATCACATTATTTCTCAGAGGAAGCAATTAAACAAAAATAAACCATTTGATCATCAAACTATTGAAGGCTTAGATAAAATAGCCAATTTGGCCTATTTTGAAGAAAATTGAGAAGTTGATGAACACAGGAGCAACAAATTGACTACAGTGGATTAAACACTTGATCATCCCAGCATTTTGAATAAGAGGAGTCTTTCTGAAACTGATGGCATGGATGTGGATGAAAATATTTCTCATAAAAAGATCAAAACACACTCTCAAGTTGATCAAACTATTTCAGAAGAAATAGTTTCAGAATATTTAAAGAAGATGGTCTTGTTCCAGAATAAGTCTGTACTGATGCATCAGTATTCCTTCGGAGAAGAGGGTAACGCAGAGTCCAATTCCTGTTTCAAATCCAGGACAGAGTTAGTATCAAGTTATGCTGACAAACAAATTCAATCATCAGAGGAAACTAAGAATCTGCTTCCTCGAGTTAGAAATTTAATCAATCAAAAGACTTCATTAATTTCTACTCGAGATGCAGAGAGGAATACCCTGAAATTCGTCATGGTTAGTGACAAGAAAGTGTCTAAAATGGAGGTAAAGTTTGACAAAATCAGTGTTCGTGATAAGATACAACTCCATAAACAAACTAGAGATGTTATTTACTCTGATTTGTTACATGCTATTATGAAAATTAATAAATTACAGTCCCTTGTAGATAATATGGAAGTTCAATTGAAGCATGACAAGGTGGAAAATAAAGCAAATTTGATTCAAATTAAAATGTTGCAGGGAGATGTTGTAAGCTTAGGAATCGAACCGGGTAATATGCAGGCGACCAAAAAGCTTCTAGAGGAGAAGGACAATACCATTCAAGTATTAAAGAAGAATCTTAAAGTCCCTAACATTGAACATGCTCATTCCTCAGAATTATTTACACTTTAGGAAGAAAAAGAGAAAATTTATCAAGAGATGATGGAATACAAAGGAAAATCATTGAAACTGCAAGAAGAGAAAAACAAGTGGAAAGTAGAAAGAACCAAATTGATGGCTCAAATTTCGAAGTTGAAAAAGGATCAGAATGATGAAAAAGAAATTATGGAAGAATTGATGAGTCAAACTCCTATTGACACTGATTTACCCCTTGTAAATATTGAAAGACCATTAAATGAATTTTCTGCAAATGATCTATTAGTTCCTATGTCATAGGTAAGTCTGAAAGAGGTGGAGATTAAAGAATTAAAAGAGGAAAATGAAAAAATCAAATCAGAATTGGCTAGGAGCATCGAGGAGAAGAATAAAACATTGAATGATAAAGCCAATTGTAGAAAAAGTTCAGTGAGTTAAAGGAAAGAAGAACAGGAAGAGCTCCTCTACAAGGAGCTAAACATTTAATTTGGGATACATTGTCTATGGAAATCACCAAGTTTAGGCATTATTTAAATTTTATTGATGATGAAAGTGCACTAGTCAATTTAGCTACTCAAAGATTGAAGTTGGCCAATGAGACCATGGAAAAGAAACCTTTGAATACTGCTCACAACGCTTTAAATTTCTTAAATTCTTTAACATATCAGATTTTGCAGGACATCGGGATTAAGGACAGAGTAGCAATTATGTTGTGGGAAAAGAAGTTTATTAACAAACATCAACTCATGAAAGTGGTGAAGGATAAGGCGAATACAATGTCTTCATAGATAAAGGATTTCAGCCTTGCTTTTAAAGATCTATTTGGTGATGGTCTCTCTTCTTTTTGGGACGACAAAGGAAGGTTGTTTTCCCAGGAGCAATATCACAGTTTATTAGTATAGAATCGCATGGACCATTCCAAGTTTGAAGATTTAGTTAAAGGGTTAACAGGAAAGATCATTGTAGAAAAATTACAGAGGACATTGAGATATTGGAGAAGTTTTTAATTATTTAGAAATGATTGCTTGCCGTGTCTTATGAATCTTATGTGGATTTCGAGGTGTCCATTAGAGAGATGATAGAATGCGACACCCCAAATGTAGAACAATGGAAGATCGTGGAGAAATTCGGAAATACCAAGTACATACTTAATTCATGAAGATAGGTGTTGCAGTTCGTGAAGCTGTTTGTTCGAGATACCTTGGAGTCACTAAGTTTGTTATAATCAAACAATCTGTTATTTGAATCAAAGCATGTAGTTTTTATTCCTAATTATTAGGGATATGGTTACAAAAACTTTTATTAACATATTATTTGGTTATTGATCTTCTTGGGAAGAAACTATCTTTGTATATATTTGAATTTATTTGATGTATTGGGGGTTGGAACCCATATGTTTGGACCGAGGTTTTTGAGAACTTGTGATTTTTGAATGAAATAACAGAGCCGAATGCTGGTTGATATTCAAATATTCATTTGTCGTATGTGTTACAGTATGTGCTTTCTTTCCATGTGATTGTCTTCTAAGTGCTTACCTTCCATTCTATTTTCTTTCATATCTGAGCATAGTGTTTAATAGTTTCAGAATTCATACATGGTATGCTCTGGCTATTGTTTTAGATATTTCACAAATATTTCTTCTAAAATTAGTATGGAATTCATCTTGTGATGCTCTATATTGATGGAATGTTCATGTTTCTCTCCTATCACCCGAAAATCAATGAATGACTGTGACTGGATGATTATCTTGTCTTTGTTGGGATTCCATGTATGAAGCTTTGCATTATCTTTATCTATTGTGACTCCATTACCCAATGGTTATATGTGTTGTTTCAACCATCTGCATAAATTAAACTATTGATTTCAATATCTGGCCTTGTTAAAATTTATATCTGAGATATCCCTCTCTGTTAAAAGCCAGTTTCTTTCCAAGAGTGGTTTTTGTTGTTACCTTAGGATTACATTTACAACCTTGGGTATATTTTGAGTGATAACAAATTGGCGTCGTTGCCGAGGACGAAGGTGCAAATCATCCCTGGGAGGAACGACAAAGTTTATAAATATCAAGAAAAGATTTATGTGGGCAAATAGGAATTTTTATCAATAAAGAAGGTTGTATATTTGCCCTAGCGATTCTGGTTTTAAAATTATTTCAAGATTTCAAAAGACATCTTGGATTTGAAAATACATACACGAGGTAATTCTGATACTGAAGTTTTACGAAGTTTGGAGGATCCAGAAAAAATTATTTAAGAAAAAAGACAAAGAAAAAATAGATATTTCTCTATTTGGTGCATCATCTTCTCAAGATTTTCATAGCATCCTTGATAAAAAAAATGGGAAATTAATGTTGAAACAGGTTTGTTGAAATCTAAATCTGAGTCTGATCTTAAAAATGTTGAATTCAACCCTTGTAGATTAGAATCTTATTTACTTGATTCCCTTTGGAAATATCTTCAATAGCCTGCAAAGGTTGAAGAAGCACCTATTGTTCAAAACATTCAAAATTCCTCAGTCCCTCCAAATCCACCTAGACCAATGGTAGCCAGATTTGCTCCTTTACATTTACCTATTGTATTGCATGATCTTCCCCAAAATTATTTGCATAGAATTTCTTTATTTAATGGAGAAGGAGGCATAACAGCAAAGCAGCATGTAGCTAAATTTGAAGATTTTGTTGACATGGAGGAAGTTGATTATGTGGATGTTAAAATGCAGTTGTTTGCTCAAAGCTTATCAAGGAAGTGAAGAAATGGTTCAAATATTTTCCAGCTGCATCTATCTCGACCTTTCAAGCTTTCTAGAATGCATTTCTAGAAAGGTGGGATGATAAACAAAGCCCTTTGCAGCTTTTGGCCCAATACAATAGTCTCAAGAAAGGAGGTTTTGAATATGTTCATGAATTTTCAAGCAAATTTTTGAGAGTTTATAATTCCATTCCAAAAGATATAAAACCTTCTACAGCTGCTTCTAAACTTCATTATGCTGGGGCCTTTGGTAATGACTTTGCATTTTCATTAAGGGAGAGAAAGTCAACAAGTCTTGCTGCCATGTTCATAGATTATTTCGAAGTGGAAGCCAATATGATGGCGAGTGGAAAAATGAAACAAAGAGACATTGATAGGAGGAAAACAAGAGAAGAAAATATGCCTTCTACTTCTTCCTCTGCTACTGATATTAAATTTGAAATGATGTTGAAAACAATGGAGAAGTTAATGGATAGATTGACTATGGACAATAGATCATTCAATAGAGAACAAGCTGATCCTCAAATCAGAAATCCAAATTTTAGAAGGCTAAATCCTCCTATGCCTCCACAAAATAGGCAAAGAGACATGAGAAACCCAAGGAATCAAGAAGAGCAACAGATTCAACCACCTTTCCCTGAGAATTATGTTGCAGATGAAGAAGATCCGACTAAGAATGAAATTCATCTTTTTGGGGAATTAGATTCAGAGATATATCTTACTGAAGAAGAACATCACATGTTTGCACACGAAGGTGGAAATGAGGATTTTGAAAGGGAATCGGAGCAGTATCAGAGGGGTTATTTACATGCTATGGACGATGTACAAAGGAAAATCAGATTGAGAAACAGATAAGTTGTTGTAAATAAAGGGAGGCTAAATTCAAACCAGCCTTCTACCAGTTCATTAAATATAGAAAAAGGAAAGGAAATACAAAAAGATCCTATTGTAAATAAAGAAGTTGAGATTAAAATAGAAAAAACAAAAAGAGCAAAGCAAGTGGCACCAGTAGATGTAGAGAAAGTTAATTCTATTTTCAATTTGTAGAATGAACTTTCCAAGCTGAAAATCTCTGTTCCTTTTAATGAGTTGTTGAGGAATAATGAGTACAAGGATACAATAACAAGGATGGTTAAAGGTCAAGGAGAATTTCAATCAAACATTTTAGAGTTGACAAATGATAATCCTACTATTTCATTTGGGCCAAAAGTTGAAAGTATAGATGATGAAGAAGTTCCTCCTTTTTATTTGAGTTTGAACATGCATGATATGGTGGTACATAATGCAATGTTAGATTCAGGTGCATCACATAATTTAATGCCAAAAGGAGTAATTGAAAGTTTGGGACTGGAAGTGACAAGACCCTATAAAGATTTGTATTCCTTTAATTCTAGGAGGGTGAAGTGTCTTGGTCTAATTAAAGATATGGTAGTGACTTTAAATAAATTGCCAACTAAAACAATAGTAATGGATGTTGTAGTGGTAGACATTCCACCAAAATTTGGAGTATTGTTATCAAGGTCTTGGACTTCAAAGTTAAAGGTAGTTTACAAATTTACATGTCATACGCTACTATTCCTGTCCAATATGGAGGTAGGAGGTTGTATAGTGAGAAAATAACTCCTTATGTAGTAAGAAGTCAAGATAGACCTGATATTCATCATATATATGCTGTCGATATTGATTTCGGCTCTTCTATTGTCTTTAATGATATTGTCCCATGTGATTTGGAATCTACATTGTAAATGAAATTTGAAAAAAATGAAGAGGAAGTAAAGGAACAAAATGCTTTGGAAAAGAAACAGAAAAGAGATGGTTTGTGGACTATGTATTTTGATGGGTCTATAGCAAAGGTTGGTGTTGGTGCTGGTGTATATATAATTTCTCCTATCAGGTATTTTAAAGCTTTATCATATAAGTTAACATTTGAATGCATGAATAATGTGGTTAATATGAAGCTTTGTTACTTGGGTTGCATGCATTGAAATATCTGGGAGCACAAAGGATAAGAGTTTTGGGAGATTCAGAGCTTGTGATAAACCAGGTGAATGACAGTTATCAAACCAAACATCCTCAGATGAGAGCTTATAGAAATGAAGTATGGGATATATTTGGTAACTATTTTATAGAACATACAATTAAGGTGGTTCCTAGATATGAGAATACAGTAGATGATTCTTTTGCGGTTGTTATTGGTAAAATTAAAACCCAAAGTGCTGGTCAAAAGGAATATCAAGTGGATATTGTAAATAGACCATCTATACCTGATAATTCTAAATATTGGCAGGTATTTTAGGATGATATGCAGACAAAAAGATTTTAGGAATTGTCAGGAGAGTTTATAAACACTCATATTGATGCTGAAAATGATAACTATGAAAATTTCCAAGATGTTGAAGAAAGTGAAGAAGAAAATATTAGTACTAAAAAATTGAAGGGAACTTTAGGAGGAAAGGATATCATTCAATTGAAAAGTAATTTTATACCAAGAGGTTTGATCCCTTTAGATAAAAAAATTTATTAGAATGATGTTGCTAAAGATCCTAAATTGAAACCTGCTCGTAATGTTATTGAAGATAGAAATATTGGTACTAAAGAGAATCCAAATATTGTGAAGCTGTCTAAAAACTTGCCTGCAAAAGAAAAAGAAGGATTTGTGAACTTGATGAAAAAGTATACAGATGTATTTTCCTGGAGTTATTAAGACCTTAATGAACATGATACTTCAATAATACAACATACTATTCCAATCAAACCTGAAGGAAAACCTTTCAAACAGAAGCTCAGAAGAATAAATCCAAAGCTGTTACCAGTTATTGAGAAGGAAATTAAAAAATTATTTAATGCCAAAATTATTGTGACTTTAAGATTCTCAAGATGGGTTGCTAATTTGGTTCCTGTCAGAAAGAAAAATGGAGAAATAAGGCTTTGCATAGATTTCAGGAATTTGAATAAGGTCTCTATGAAAGATAATTATCCTTTGCCGAAGATGGATCATATTTTGCAGAAAGTGGTCGGAGCAGAAAGAATTTCAATGATGGATGGATTTTCAAGATACAATTAGATTAAGGTGTTGCCTGAAGATCAAGAGAAGACTGCTTTCACCACACCATGGGGCACTTTTATGTATGCAAAGATGCCTTTTGGTTTGATAAATGCAGGGGCTACCTTCCAACGTGCCATGGATATTACTTTTTCAGGAGAAATAGAAAAATTTGTGGTAATTTATATGGATGACATCACAATTTATTCAAGGTATGATAGAGATCATATTCATCATTTGGAAAAAGTTTTCATAAAATGCAGAAAATTCGGTATATCATTGAATACAAAAAAATCAAATTTTGCATTGGAAGAGGGAAAGTTGTTGGGCCACATAATTTCAAAGGATGGAATAAAGATTGATCCTGATAGAGTCAGTGCAATTTTGAAGGTAGGAGAACCAAGAAGCAAAAAAGAAATATAATCATTCTTGGGACAGGTAAATTGTTTTAGAAGGTCCATTCCCAGTTTTGCTGAAATATTAATGAATGTCACAAATATGTTGAAAAATGGTCATGAAATAACATGGACAGCGGAGGCTAAGAAATCTTTTAAATAAATAAAACAAGCTATTTTGGAGGCTCCTGTGTTGGTGAGTCCAGACTACACTAAATATTTCTTAATATTTTCATATGCTTCAGAACATACTATTGCTGCAGTTTTGTTACAGCAGAATAATGAGAACATGGAGCAACCTATAGCCTTTTTCAGTAAGATGTTGAGAGATGGGGAATTAAAATATGATATTATGGAGAAGCAAGAATATGCTTTGGTTAAAGCATTGAAATATTTCAGGGTGTATATTCTTCATTCACATATAATTGCTCATGTTCCAACCAATGCAGTAAAAGGGATTCTCACACAGCCTGACCCAGAAGGAAGAAGAGAGAAATGGATGGCGACATTACTGGAATATGACATAGAGATTAGACCTACCAAGTTGATTCAAGGGCAGGGACTGGAAAAAAAGTTGACAGATTCAAACTGTGAATCTTTACAGCTCAATTTCTTATCTAGTCAATCTCATTAGTTGGATATAGGGGTGGAGGTAATGATTGACTTCACTACATCTCCATGGTATTCTGATATTGTTCATGTTCTTCAAAATTTACAAGCTCCTGCAGGATTAAGTAAAACAAGAGCAAGATCGGTGAAGTTGAAAGCTGATAAGTTTTGTATTTTAAATCAATACCTTTATTGGAAAGATCCTGGAGGTGTGTTACTTAATTTCCTTTTAGAAAATGAAGCCCAGCACACAATAAAAGAACTCCATAAAGGATATTGTGGAGGACATCATTCTTGGAAGGTGACAGCAAACAGAATTTTGAGAGCAGGTTTCTATTTGCCATCATTGTTTTCAGACGTGTACAAAGAAACTAGCACATGTCATCAATGCCATATTGTTTATGGTAAAAGAAAGGTAATTCCCCTCCCTCTTAATCCAATAACAGTATAAGCTCCTTTTCAACAGTGGGGTTTGGATTTCATTGGAGAAATAAACCCAAATTCTTCAGGACAACATATATGGATTCTAATAGCCACAAATTATTTCACAAAATGGATTGAAGCCATACCTACCAGGAGAGCTACTGAGACAGTAATTATGGATTTTCTTGAAGAAAATATATTGGCTAGGTTTGGGTGCCCTAGAACAATAGTGACTGATAATGCAGCAGCTTTTAAATCCAAAAAGATGATTAATTTTGGTCATAAATATCATATCATCTTAAATCATTCAACTACTTACTACCCACAAGGAAATGGATTGGTCGAGTCTTCTAATAAGATCCAGGTAAAGATTATTAAGAAGTTGTTAGAAGATAAAAGGAGATATTGGCACACCAAGATTAAGTATGCTTTATGGGTTGACAGAATTAGCACTAAAAGAGTGATTGGAATGTCTCCTTGTCAATTGGTATATGGAACTGAAGTCATTTTTCCAGCATCATTGGGTGTTCCAATTATCAAAAAATTTCAGGAGCAACAGGAAGAACCAAACCATATGCAGAGAAGAATAAACCAAATCATTGAATTAGAGGAGCAAAGGAAAAAATCTTATGATAAAGTGCAGATACACCAGGAAAAAATGAAAAATAATTTTGATAGAAGGGTGAAAGAAGAACAGCTCCAAATTAATGACCTCATGTTAAAATGGGATGCTCCTAAGGAAGATAAACATGGAAAATTTGACCACATATGGGTAGGTCCTCATGTTATTGCAGGTCACAGAGGGGAAAATGCATTTATTCTGGAATATCCAAATGGGGTATCGTCGGAGAGTAACCCTGTCAATGGAATATTTTTGAAGCAATACCTGTCCTAAGGCAGAGGGTAAAATTTGTACCATAATTTGTAAATATTTATTTTCTTGAAAGCAGTACAGATGGTGAACCGAATATTTTTGAATCCCGGAGTGAAGGCCTTGAGATTTAGGAGGTTAGCCATTTTTCTTTATTTAGAAAAGATATATCAAAAAAAAAAATTGGAGGTTTGGATACAAAGGTTAGAGGCAAGCACCTGGTCTACGAATTCTTTGATACCTCATAGGGAGGATATCATCCCCAGTTGGATCTAGTTGTTAACATAACTATGTTGAACAGTTGAGGAAGGAATGTGATCGAGAAATGATAAACGATACATAAAATTGGCAAAGTTTGATAGTCTTGATTCCATTATTAAAATGTGCATTTTGGTTAATTCGTTACACAATCTAAAGGTGTAAATTTATGAGTATGAAAATCTACGGTTGAAAATGGATCCGCTAGGAAAAGTTGCGCAGGAGATAAATTTTGATGGAGAAGCGGAAGTGGTTAACGAGACAACAAGATTAATGGCTAAGGAATAAAGTAAATAAAATCTACAATCGTGAGGCAGTCCGCGAGGTGAAGATGAACGCTGGTAAAAAGGAGAAATGTTGGAGGAATATGTAAAAGCAGATTTTAATCCAATGGTTCAAACAAAAAGTGCAATCTTATCAACAATCATTATTTATCCCAGAGTGCGAAGCTGTGAGATGATTAAAAAGGAAGAGTGGTAGAAAAATTTAAACCACTTCCCACATGGTGACTTTGGGTGAGTTCCGCAGAGGAAAGCGATAAAGGAAAAACCACTTGGTAAGGGCTCTGGAATAGTCTATTGTATAAAAAGTGAAAGAGAAGTGGAATAGTCATTTCGATTGCACGCTATGGGTGAAAGAGAAGTGGACAATGCGCCATCTTTTCCAAATTCAACTTCTACGTATCCACAGTTACAAGTAAGCCTTGAAACACTGAAACTTTGTTCGAAGAATTGTCGCCATTGTTTATTATGGAGAAGGAACAGGGTTTGGGAGTATTATCCAAAGTCTTGGATGAGAGAGAAGAGGTTGTTGTTGATAGGGAAAGGAATGTATGTGACCCTGTTCTGTCATTTGGTAGTGTATCAGTTTCAAATAAGCATTTGTGGCAATATAATTTGCAAGGGAATGATATTATGAATGTCTGCAGTTCTTTCTCATATTAATTTTCTATTGAACAAACCCTACCTTTTCCCAAATTTGTCGAGTGGTGCGCGAACAGTTATTCTTTCTCTGAAAGAGTTATTATGAGCCATACCACGTCAAAAATACTTTGTAAAGTTGATGCAAAAACTGTTCATGGGATATTGTGTCTGCCTGATAATTTCCCTGATAGCTATGAGTATTTGAATGAGCAGGTCTTAATCGAAATGTATAAAAATTGTAGAACTGAAGTCAGATGCCAATTTTTATCTAGTACTCTAAAAGATGGTCAGTCATTAGAAGGTCTATTTTTACCATACAATGTTAACATTTTCAAGAAGGAAGTACAGTTGGTCATGTCTCTCGTCAATCAAATTCTGGGTTTGGATGATGATATGAAATAGTTTGATCAGCTTGAGAGTGTGTTTTGACTTTGTAAATACAATCATGGCCGAGATTTATAAATTGTTGTTTAATGATGTCTTACCAAGGGTGTTAGAAGAAATGAGACTTATGCTGCAATATTCCTCAGAAGACAAAACAAGAGATTGGCTCCTGTATAAATATTTTACTATTCTGAGAGTGTATGGGTTCACTGGGGAACCATACAGGTTACCTGTTTTTCTAACTCCAAGAATATTCTCACTTCATTTTATGAGATAGAGGTTATGTGCAGAAGAATAACATTTTGGGGCATTTAAAAAGTCTTTCAATGTTAAATTTCCTCTCAAAGTTGGTCCATTCATTTTCAAAAGTAAAAGCGCCTTGTTGGTCATAGAGAAGTTGTTAGAAGTTATGGATTTTCAGAAAGAGCAAAGAATAAATTATGATCCACATCACATTATTTCTCAGAGGAAGCAGCTAACAAAAATAAACCATTTGATCATCAAACAATTGAATGCTTAGATAAAATAGCGAATTTGGCCTATTTTGAAGAAAATTGAGAAGTTGATGAAGATAGGAGCAACAAATTGACTGCAGTGGCTGAAAAACCTGATCATCCCAGGATTTTGAATAAGAGGAGTCTTTCTGAAACTGATGGCATGGATGTGGATGAAAATATTTCTCATAAAAAGATCAAAACACACTCTCAAGCTTATCAAACTATTTCAGAAGAAATATTTTCAGAAGATTTAAAGAAGATGATCTTGTTCCAGAAGAAGTTTGTACAGATGCATCAGTATTCCTTCGAAGAAGAGGGTAATGCAGAGTCCAGTTCCTGTTTCAAGTTATGCTAACAAACAAATTCAATCATCAAAGGAAACTAAGAATCTGCTTCCTCAAGTTAGAAACTTTATCAATAAAAAAACTTCATAAATTTCTACTTGAGACACAGAGAGGAATACCCTGAAATTCGTCGTGGTTAGTGACAAGAATGTGTCTGAAATGGAGGTAAAGTTAGACAAAATCAGTGTTCCCGATAAGATACAACTCCATAAACAAACCGGAGATGTTATTTACTCTGATTGGTTACATGCTATTATGAAAATTAATAAATTACAGTCCCTTGTAGATAAGATGGTAGTTCAATTGAAGCATGAAAGGGTGGAAAATAAAGCAAATTTGATTCAAATTAAAAAATTGCAGGGAGATGTTTTAAGCTTAGGGACCGAACAGGGTAATATGTAGGTGACCAAAAAGCTTCTAGACGAGAAGGACAATACCATTCAAGTATTAAAGAAGAAGCTTAAAGTCCCTAACGCTGAACATGCTCAGTCCTCATAATTATTTACATTTCAGGAAGAAAAAGAGAAAAATTATCAAGAGATGATGGACTACAAAGGAAAATCATTGAAGCTACAAGAAGAAAAAAACAAGTGGGAAGTAGAAAGAACCGAATTGATGGCTCAAATTTCGAATTTGAAAAAGGATAAGAATGATGAAAAAGAAATTATGGAAGAATTGATGAGTCAAACTCATGTTGACACTGATTTACCCCTTGTAAATATTGAAAGACCATTAAATGAATTTTCTGCATATGATCTACTAGTTCCTATGTCACAAGTAAGTCTGAAAGAGGTGGAGATTAAAGAATTAAAAGAGGAAAATGAAAAAATCAAATTAGATTTGGCTAGGAGCATCGAGAAAGCCAATTGCAGAAAACGTTCAGTGACTTAAAGGAAAGAAGTATAGGAAGAGCTCCTTTACAAGGAGCTAAACATTTAATTTGGGATACCTTGTCTGTGGAAATCACCAAGTTTAGGCATTATTTAAATTTTATTGATGATGAAAGTGCACTAGTCAATTTAGCTACTCAAAGATTGAAGTTGGCCAATGAGACCATGGAAAAGAAGCCTTTGAATACTGCTCACAACGCTTTAAATTTCTTAAATTATTTAACATATCAAAGTTCGTAGGACATCGGGATTAAGGACAGAGTAGCAATTGTGTTGTGGGAAAAGAATTTTATTAACAAACATCAACTCATGAAAGTGGTGCAAGATAAGGCGAACACAATGTCTTTACAGATTAAGTATTTCGGGCTTGCTTTTAAAGATCTATTTGATGATGGTATCCCTTCTTTTTGGGATTACGAAGGAAGGTTATTTTCCCAGGAGAAATATCACAGTTTATTAGGACAGAATCGCATGGACCATTCCAAGTTTGAATATTTAGTTAAAGGGTTAATAGGAAAGATCATTGTAGAAAAATTGACAGAGGACTTTGAGATATTGGAGAAGTTTTTAATTATTAAGAAAGGATTTCCTGCCGTGTCTTATTAAGCTTATGTGGATTTGGAGGTGTCCATTAGAGAGATGACAGAATACAACACCCCAAATGCGGAACAATGGAATATTGTGGAGAAATTCGAAAATACCAAGTACATACTTCATTCGTGAAGACATGTGTTACAGTTCGTGAAGTTGTTTGTTTGGGATACCTTGCAGTCACTAAGTTTGTTATAATCAAACAATCTATTGTTTGAATCAAATAATGTAGTTTTTATTCCTAGTTATTAGGGATATGGTTACAAAAACTTTGATTAACAGATTATTTGGTTATTGATCTTCTTGGGAAGAAACTATCTTTGTATATATTTGAATTTATTTAATGTATTGGGGGTTGGAACCCATATGTTTGGACCAATGTTTTTGAGAACTTATTATTTTTGAATGAAATAACAAAGTCGAATGCTAGTTGATCTTCAAAGATTCATGTGTCGTATGTGTTATAGTCTATGCTTTCTTTCCATGTGATTGTATTCTAAGTGCTTACCTTCCATTCTATTTTCTTTCATATATGAGCATAGTGTTTAATAGTTTCAGAATTCATACATGTTATGCTCTCCCTATTTTTTCAGATATTTCACAAATATTTCTTCTAAAATTGGTATGGAATTCATCTTATGATGCTCTATATTGACGGACTGTTCATGTTTCTCTCCTATCGCTCGAAAATCAATGAATGACTGTGACTGGATGATTATCTTTCCTTTGCTGGGATTCTGTGTATGAAGCTTTTCATTATCTTTATCTATTTTGACTCCATTTCCTAATGGTTATGTGTGTTGTTTCAACCATCTGCATAACTTGAATTATTGATTTCAATATCTGGCCTTGTTAAAATTTATATCTGAGAGATCCCTCTCTGGAAAGAAAAGCCAGTTTCTTTCCAAAGTGGTTTTTGTTGTTACCTTAAGATTACCTTTACAACCTTGGGTATATTTTGAGTGATAACAATCATCACTGGATCTAGATCATCACTCGATCTGGATCATCATCACTCGATCTGGATCATCACTAGAGCATCATCACTCGATCTGGATCATCACTACTGGATCATCACAGGTGCTATCTCATGATTCTTCTCATCACAAGGAGTTCTACAGAGCCAGCCCTTTTTCATGTTGGGTGTAGGCCTAGCCTCAATGTAGGTCTTCTTCAGCGCTTATATCTGACCCTAAGTTAGAATGGCCCGTCTAGCACTTACATATGACCTTGACTTGTCAGAAAGGCATGCCCAGCACTCACATCTGACCATGAGAGTAACTTAATCCCCTCACCATGTCAGAATGGCCCGACCCTTACATATTACCATGGAAGGAACTTCAACATCTCACCATGTCAGAATGGCCCAGCCCTTATATCTAACCTTGACTCGTCAGAATGGCATAGCCCTTACATGTGACCTTGACTCGTCAAAATGGCCTAGCCCTTACATTTGACCTTGACTCGTCAGAATGGCCCTATACTCATATATGATCATGTGAGAACACATCCCATAGTCATATCAGAATGGCCCTTACTCCCAGATTGAGCTTTCCTAGTAACTGACCAGGTGCCTCCATTCTCCCAGAGAATGGCATCAGCCCTTATATCTGATCAAGTGGGAACCAATCCCTCAATCACATAAGAATGGCCATGCACTCACATTTGATCATGTAAGACTACATCTCACAGTCATATCCGAAAGGCCCTCAGCCCTAGACCGAGTATTCCTGGTAATTGACCAGGAACATCCATTCAAAGAATGGCAACAACCCTTATATCTGATCATGTAGGAACCAATCCTACTGTCATATAAGAATGGCTGAGCACTTATATCTGACATGGAAGGAACCAATCCTCTCACCATGACAGAATGGCTCAGCCCTTACATCTGATCATGGAAGGAACCAATCCTA
>LPNX011194875.1:0-132046 GCA_001517045.1 Pseudotsuga menziesii | reverse complement strand
CCCTTGGAAGGAACCTCGATCTGGAGAACACCAAGCTTCTCCCTGAAGTACTCAAACTTCACTCTGGCTAATGGCTTTGTCAACACATCAGCTATCTGTTCTTCCATCGCAACATACTGGAGCTTCACTACTCCTCTCTACACCATATCCCTGATATAGTGATATTTGATCTCGATATGCTTTGACTTGTCATGGAACATCGGGTTCTCCGACAACTTCACACAACTATGGTTGTTGCAATATATACAAGTAGAATCCAACTGGAGATAAAATAAATCAAACAGTAGCTTCCTTAGCCATACTGCCTCACAAATATCTGAACAAGCTGCGACATACTCTGCTTCAGCTGTACTCAATGCGACACAGGATTGCTTCCTGCTAAACCAAGAGATCACACCTGATCCCATACTGAAGCAACACCCTGAAGTGCTTTTCCTATCGATGGCATTGCCTACCCAATATGAATCAAAATAACCCTCTAGGTTAATCTTCTGACTCGCCTCATACTTGAGCCCATAATCAACTATACCCCTCAGGTACCTCAAAATATGCTTTGCAGCAATCAAGTGAGCATGTCTCGGATCTGTTGGGAACTGGCTCAAGGTGTTCACAGTAAAGCAAATATCTGGTCTCATGTTCATCAGGTACATCAAGGACCCAATAATCTGATGATTCATCATAGCATCAACTGCTTCTGATGAAGCATCACTTAATAGCTTCAGGTTCGATGCCATAGGTGTGGTCATGCAGTCCATCATCTTGGACCTCTTCAGGATCTCTACTACATACTTCCCTTTTCCACACCTCCATGCCTAGAAAATAGTGCATCGACACATCACAGGAGCATCACTAGTATTCTGCCTTCAACCTTGAAGCAAACGTTGGAATCCGCTTTACTCTCAGTAAATCCTAGAGTCATCAGTAATCTATCCATCCTATCATACCATGTCGAGCCTCAGGATCTTTTGTAGTCACTCCCTCTAAAGCGGAGCATCATACTCCCTCTATCTTCCGTACTCTATGCACTGAAACATTCTGTACTGGAGTGACAAGTAGCTTCCTCTACTACTAATATTCTATGTATCCATCTAGGGTCACTGGATACCAAGCTCCTCTATCTTTGAAAGCATTCTTCTCACACCCATCTGTGAGCTTATCATCCTTTATCAACCTTGTAGCAAAGCTTCAGATATTCATCAAGCTCCTCATGTATGTGTTATCCCATGGGTGTCTTCTGAGCTTGTACAAGACCTTCTTTCATTTGCACACATTATTCTTCTTGTCATGTGACTTCCATTCCAGTGGCTGGATTTGTCTCTTTGTATTCTATGTCCTCTTTTCATGAGAAGCCTCATGATACGAATCTTTCCTTGTATCCCACGATGTTTCCATCTAGTGCATGATGGAACTATGAAATTCCCTTGATGTATCGATAATGTATCCTAGACATCATTCTTCTTGAACTGGTCTTCCCTTTCTTCTTGGTTACTTCTTCATAGCTGGAAGGTTATGCATCAATGATGTCGCTGCAATCATCATATTATTCTTCATCTTGAACTGTTGTCACTTGTTCTTCAGAACAAGTCTCGTCCTTCTTTTCTTGTAGGCGATTTTATAAGATCTTTCCTACAAGTCAAATGCATTAGTTGTATGGTTAGAAACATTTCATAAGGTATATTCATAATGAAAAATTCTTTTGCATCAAGATATATGATTATGCAACTATTTTAGCCAATACAACATTCATCCATATCTCACGGAAACTTTCTAGATGCCTTCCATCTCTACCAAGACGACATTGAGATTGTGCACTAATCCAATATGTCAGCAAATAGGTTTCATTCTAGATAAGCAGCAATGGAGAGTTGTGTAGCACCATGAGCTACTTACCCATCACATGCATATTAGTATTATACTATCATTAATTCAAACATTCTATCATGCATAATACATTAACTGAATATAAACAAATGCATAACAAAACAATATCATGAAATGACAATTGAATACTTATCTTTATTTGTTCCATGGGTAGACTCCTTCTTGAGCCTTCAAATTCATCATCTTCTCTATTCATAATAGCATCGTTTCTTATCCAAATGCTCAGATGGATAAGAGGTTCTTCAAGAGTTGAGTTCTTCATATTCCTCATCGCTTGAGGGATCTTCTTTGGATAGTGAAACCTTGATCTTCAGTTGCTCCCATCTTCTCTTCTCTTATTATGAGTCAAGCTTCTTCTTCTTCCCAGAGTCTGCTGAAAGTAATCACTTCCTTCTGGCACACATTCGTAGAATGAATGAATCCCATGATCCTAGGAGACCATTAAAGGTGGCTATCACCACTTCTGCATTCTCCACTTTTTCTTCTACCGCTTCAAGTTGTTCTTTGATTTGAGACACCCTTGTAAAGTATGACTGTATGGTCTCTGCATTCTGGATCTTCACATTCTTAAACTGGTTTCTTAAGGTCATATTCTGATTTATGTTCTTCCCTTCAAATAGCTTAGTCAAGGAATCAAACATCTCTTTTGGTGTCTTTAGGGAAGACACTTGTGGTACCATTCGATCCGTGACTGAATCAGAAATGATCTTCTTGGCCTTGACCAAGTTCTTCTTGTGAAAGGCTTTTAGCCTCATCTCCCTCTAGAACTGGAACCTCTCTACTTATGTAGGTGTCCAATTCATTTTCTTCAGAGAGATCATATACTTTCATGCTTGGAAGTTTTCAACTTCACCAAGCTTATCATCAAGATGATGTGATAGATCACTTTGAAATGAGAACCTCAAATGAAAATAGCAAAAGATTAGATCTTACCGATTTGAGGTGTCCGTCCTGGTTCTGGAGCTGGCTGATCTAGGGTTTGTCAGAGAAACCCTAATTTTTAGAACTTGGAATATTTCATATCTAATTGGATAGAAAGATAGATCTCTTTAATTCAAGTTGTCCAATGTACTCCTTTTCTGAAAATAGTGGAGGGAAGCTCCCGAAACAGGAATCCCTAGTTTTCCAATTTCTTTTGCAGAAATTCCTGATGCTGTTTCTGTGATATCTCTGAAATTAATCCTTCTCTATGTCTAAAACTTCACACTAAGTTATCCTCGCCTATCCCTATTCAAAATCCATAGGTTTCATCAGAATTGGTTTCACCAATTAGGACTTATGATCGTTTTCCCAAGGTGACTTGTTTCAATACTGTTTAGAATAGGGAAGTTGTACAGACTTCCACATGTCATTGTTTCATCTTATGGGTCTGAAACTAAGACCATAGAAATTAAATTCTGTGCCCTTTCTGGAACATCTTCATAAATTTCATTTGGACCTTTGTATACCAATATATAGCAATTCTCCCCAGGTGTCCTAATTAGGGATGAATCCTAGAAGAGGCTAGAACCCTAACTTGGAGGGATCATATCTCCCAGAATATAGTGAATCTGAGGCTAAATTTTGGATACAGTGTAAATACGGATTTTATATTTGTCCTTTGAAATTTTCAACTCCTTATCCCTCTTCAATCTTGAGATATAGCGAATGTACCAAAACTTATCAGTTTTAGTATTTTAGGGTTTTTCCAGCTCGGGGTAAAACTAGGGTTTGACTGTCTCGGAGTTTCACCCAACCAAAAATATCGAACTAGTTCTCTTTACTTTGATTTTAATGAGGAGAGAAATCCTATGCCGGGCTCACTCAAAAATTCCTCTTCTGTAAAAAGCCCTAATTTCTCGCACCAAAAACTGAAAATGCTCGGAATCGAATTCCGCTTTGACAAAAAGATGCACCCTTCAATGGAGAGTCAGCCTAGCATACTTTTGCTGATGGATTATGGAGAGAGACCCAAAAATTAAGAAGCCCTAGCTTCTATAGTTGCACAATGTCTTATTCTCAGGTTAGCTCTGATACCATGTTAGATTTTTATCATTCAAGCTAGCATTATGATCTTTAGGATCTTTAACTGAGAGAATAACATGCACAGCAATAAACACAAGAGACAAGAGACACAAATAATTTTCCTCGAGGAAACCATAAAGGATAAAAACCCGCAACTTCCTTAGAGATAGAATCATCACCAAAAGTAAAACTCAAAAACATAAAGATGATCTCCCGACAACAGTAGTCTCTCTCTTGTCCCAGCAACTTCTCTCTCTCACTCATGCGCCCCAATGAGTGAGTGTGTGTGTGATAAATAGAGAGGCTCACTCTCTATTTATATTATTTTGTTCACTTGAATCCCACTCCAACATGTCGGCCTCACTTAACAATTACTTACTAGAGCCAACATCTCTAGGAGTTTCTAATAACCCTAGTTCCCCACAACTTGTGGGGACTTTGCCTCCTCTGACCAACAAGGAGGGTTATCCTTAACCCAATGGTGGGGACTATTGCCCTGACTTAAAATGACTCACCTAGGGTCTACTTCTCTAGGATAGTCTAATAACCCTAGGGCCCCACAACTGCGAGGACTTTAACCCTTGACCAATAGGAGGGTTACCCACAATTACTTGACATGACTTGTTTACATTATAGAAACTCCCGATCGGAACATTGGGGCATGACATGACTCTATTACATTACAGACACATCCTAGAATAAACATCGTGGTATAATACTTAAGATATACGGATGAATACATTCTGAAGTTACAAATACATCAACAAGAAGCACATTCTAAAACCTAGTAGGGGGAGATGTGTAACTCCTTCGGTGCTCATCCTAGAGTTGACAGATGTCCTCTTTAATAAAATAATAAATTATTATAAAAAATAACATATCAAATCAAATTAGAGTTAACACGTTTACAACAACATATGTATATGTATATGTATATGTATATGTATATGTATATGTATATGTATATATGTATATATATATATATATATATATATATATATATAACACACATAATAGATCAATCAAAATGCTTCCTCAACATTTACACTTTAAAAACGGGTTTGCATCTCAAGGGATTTGATCCCTCTTGACACTTGCTAGATCCCCTTTTAACATGGATCTATGTCGGTTGACATTCAATTAATTAAAGTGTTCTACATTGTGTCTAAGCTTTTACTAAGGTTCATTAAAGCTAATACAAACTTCATCACACTAATTAGATAAATTTAATTGGATATATCATTATACAAAGAAAGATTTGCACACTTGTGGTCCATGTTACTTTTTTGACGAGTTGATCAAGGGCTATTCTCCTAGGGTGGGTGGGTGTGGGGTTGTGTGTGGGTATAAATTTGATTGATGGTTCATTAAAGCTAATCCAAAGTTCATCACACTAATTGGATTAATTTAATTGGATGTGTTATGATGTGAATAAATATTTGCACTCATGTGGTCCATGTTACTATTTTCACTTGATTGGGGAGTATTCCCCATGTGTGTGTGTATAAATTTGTTTGAGGGGTTTTCTCATAGGGTGTGTATGTGTGTGTGAATATATATATATATATATATGAAACCAACCTTGGTACATCAAGAAGTTTAAAATGAAATGAGTCACTTGGTTTTCTTTACTATTTTATTTGAAATATTCCTAAATCACCATAGCTATGGTGAGTTAAAAAATTAGCAAACTTATTATTGTAGAAAATGTTTTTGAAATTGTGCTCTAATAAAATTAAAATTCCATAGAAAATCATGTAATTCCTTATATTTTTTAGTAAATTAAAATGATTTTAAATGGGCATGAATCATCGTCACCATCATTAATAATTATTTAATTAATTGCACCAAAGAAGCACATTCTAAAACCTAGTAGGGGGGATGTGTAACTCCTTCGGTGCTCATCCTAGAGTTAACACATGTCCTTTTTAAGAAAATAATAAATTATTATAAAAAATAGCATGTCGGCCCAAAATAGAGTTAACACATTTACAACAACATACACACACACACACACACACACACACACACACATATTAGATAAATCAAAACCCTTCATCACTTTAAAAATGGGTTTGCATCTCAAGGCATTTGATCCCTCCCAGCACTTGCTAGATCCCCTTTTAACATGGATCTATGTTGGTTAACATTCAATTAATTAAAGTGTTCTACATTGGGTTTCTAAGGTTTTACTATGGTTCATTAAAGCTAACACAAACTTCATCACACTAATTGGATAAATTTAATTGGATATACTATGATACGAAGAATTACTACCCAAATTCCATACGATAACTTTATACTTTACTCTAAACATTGCCAAAAATGTGTTTAAATTTGAATATTTGTACAAAACATATCACAAAATATTATGGTTGGAATTTAAGAATTACTAAGTTTCACCAAAGTATATACACTTTTAGAACATTATATGTCTCTTTAAATATTAGATAATTAAACAAATAATTTATTTTATTATAAAAGAGAAATAATGTGGAACTTAATTGCATGTTATTTTATTTTAAGTAGAGAAATCCTTTGGATCCTAATTGAATATTAATTGAAGGTATTGGGTGATTAAAAAAGATTTTGTCTACCATAAATTAAGTTGAGATCAAATAACAAATATATTTTCTAGAAAATATTTATAAATTTGCTATTAAAAGTTAACTATATCAATTATAAAAAAGGGTTTAGTTAGTGTCTTCTAAATTTAGAGGGTTTTAGAACAATATACTAGTATTTTGAATTTATTTTTTTTATATACTTTCTTATGTTTAAAATTGAGTTTTTTTTAACCAAAAGAAGTTTTACTCATTCTTAATAAAACCAAAAAAAATGTATATTTATAAGTAATGGTGTGAGTCAACTTAGTTTTTTTAAGATTTTAGGAACTCTAGAAATTGATTGAAGATAAGGAAAAAGTATTGCATAACTAAAAATGTTATATATTAATTACATCATATAACAGTGCATGTTTATAAGTAGTTGTATGAAACAAATTGGTGTGAGGTTTTAGGAGCTATAGATACAAATAAATGGATTAAAGAGAAGAAAACAATATCACATATCCAAATTCTTCACTATCATGTGAAAGAATAGTTGCAAAAGCTCATGATATATGTGATCTACAATTAAATATGGATCAGAATGCAAGAGAGAACTTTTCCCCAAAGAAAGAATGCATATTATATTAAATATTAATTAATTGCATGACTTTATTGAATCCACCCTTGCATTAATGGTGAAATCTCTCAAATTGACAATTTTTTGAGTTCTTTCAAAAAATAAATTTCCTATTTGGTTATTTGTAGTCTCTATTATTACGTATTTCGGTAGTGAATTTTAGGTTTCATATTTAATATTTTCATACCAATATATAGATAGATAGATATATCCAAAACAATTATCCTAGAATATTATACTTAAGTATACCATTATAATAATTTTTAAATTCCCTCATGTATTCCCTAATGAAGTAGTTAATTAATCTTAACCGATTGGGTGAAGCCACAATCTCTATTGTTTTATGTGCTATCATATTTTGTAGCATGAAGACATCATGTCATCCCTCCAATTATCAAGGTATTTAGAATGACACACTCCCTATGTTATTCCCCATATTTTTGCAATGTTCCTCTAATGATGTACAGGAGTGAATGGGTCTAGTGGTGCTCAAGACCCTTGCTATTGTAATGGAAGTCCCTCTTTCTTTTCATTATAAGGAATATTGTCTTAGTGTCTTTTATAACTACCCCTTATGACTCAAATCCCCCCATTATGTTGTGCATTTATACCCTAATTTGGTGGTTCGATGATTCTTGGGATGGACCTATTAGGACACATAGCTTAGGGGATCTTAGCCACATGTATGCTTATGCTATATATAAGTTTATTGCCAAATATATGTGTTGGTAAGACCATTGGATAGGTTCAATTTCACCAACAACAATACAAAATATAGAATATTATTTTAGGTTCCTTCATGAAGGGGTTCTGTGGCACTCTTGAGAACATGAATGTAAAAATGACCATTGTTGTCCTCCTCTAAGTTTTTGGCCTCATCCATGAGAGCATTAAAGAAGTCCTGGCTTAATCCGTTTGTCTTGTCCTCATCAAATATATTATTATTGTCATACTATTCTATATAAATAACATGATCTTCAATATCCATACCATCTTCCTCAACTTTTCATAGACTTAAAATTATTTATACATATAAGGAAGAAAATCAAATAAAATTATAATATATATAAAATATTAAAACTCAAGAAAATTGTATCCAAATATTTTATATATACAAAGATATATTGGTTCGAAGTATTTTTGTGGGGTCTGAGCGATGGCATCTAAACCTAGAGAAATATTTAATATATGCACAAATATATTGGTTCGAATGATTTTTTGGGGGTCTCAGGGAAGGCAGCGAACCCTAGCGATGGAAGGCCTTAATCGGCTCTTTGTCAAGAATATCGAGTCCAATTCACATGTCCCTTTCAAATTTGGTTTGGATTTTGGGACAAAGGATCTCATTTTTATCCCTCCTAGCCAACATGGGCCCTTGGATTTTGGAAAACTATGTTTCATGTGTTTCTATCAAACCAAGGGGCTTCTCCCAAAATGGTGCACCGTGAAGGAATATTATGAAAAGAGATACATAAAGGACAAGTTATTCTATAAAATGGAAATATTAAATCACAAAAAGAATGTATGGTGGGAATTAGGACCATATCCCTAGTTAGCTTCATTAGGGATACCTTAGATGGGGTCACCATCACTAGTTTCAATAGAATTTACAACCCTTGAAAAAATAAAATACCTATAGGGAAATTAGTTCTTAGTAAAGAGCTAGGGTTTTCTTGAATATTATCAAAAATATTGATTTCATATTTAAAGAATCAATGATAATAATATAGCTCAATGGAAGACTTCCGTGCAAGATAGGGTTTCTTTGATTTCTCATTGAAAGAAACTAGTTTTCTTTATTTCCAGATGCAGTTTAGAGCAGAATTTTCAATGATTTTCCCTCTTGAGTTGAAATTTAGATTTAATGATTTAACAATGAAATAAAATTGAATTGGTTATTAAAATTGAATTAAAACCCTGTCAAAGAAATAACTCTATCAGATCCTAGGATGAATGGGTGGAGTGCCACTTCTATTTTATATGCGTCGTTTCGTGACAGTTAAAAGGCGAAGCCATGATCTTTCTCTTCGATCCATATTCGAGATTAATCAAAAATAAAAAAAAATAAAGAAACAGTTGAGAAATACAATTCATTTTTAAATTTCAAAAATGGAACAAGAAATCCTAGGTCGAGAAGAAGAAACTAGAGAAGGAAGTAGAAGGAGGGATAGTGATAGCTCAAGTCTCGACTCCTCTTTGCCCAGTAATGCCATATTATTCCTTTCTAATCACAACAACAGAATTTTAAATCCATTATAATTTATAATATCCCTGATATGGTGTACATATCAGAATATTAACTTGCTGCAAATTTAATTCAAATTCTGAATTAAAACTTTGCACTTCAATTAGTCAACTTTTTGAACTAGGCAGACAAGGGTATTTTGTTGAGAAATTTATAAATAGGGAAGCGGGGTGAGGGAAGAAACCAAGGAAACTTTTAGTAATGATAAATTATATTCCATAAAACATTTACATCATGGACCATTTATTTTTCGGAATCAGCTTCGCTGAAACCTACTCACATGCTTCTGGATCACCTAACCCTGCAACTAGGAAGACTTTTTCAAATCCAACAAAATAGGGGATTTGTAAGGTAAATAGGTGTGGTATGGATAGTATAAGGTATAAAATTTCATTTCATACAGCCAATAACATATTCAAAGTGATCTGGGGTTATTTGGGAATATTTTGGCTCGAGGAGACCCTGCGTAGAGAAGGCTGCCAAAACAAGGTACATAGTCAACGAAATATAAGTATGAATGTTGGGATGGATATTGGGGTCATTTAATAACTTAAAAAAAAAATTTAATTTCAATTGGATGCACCGAACTCTCAGAATTAATAAAACTATAAGACTAGTAAATTTTTCCTAGTCATCTAGTAAGGGTGTACATAAATGCATGAATTTCATACCAAAATGAAATAAGACCTGATAATGGAATTTAAAACAGATTAATATATATTTATTTAACACATTATTGCATTCAAACTCCTTCTCATGTCCATTACTATATTATTCTTGCATTAAACTGATCAAACCCCTCATATATGGGAAAATAAAAGCTCACTCATGGAAAACTTGACATGAGAGCTTATTGAACGGAAATATTACATTATTAAAAAGTTCATAATAAGTGTTTTTTTTACTGAGAACATCAATAATATTTTAGAGTACTTATCTCTCCAAAAATGGGACCCAAAACTGAGGGCAGGAGGCCTAAATCTGACACCAATCTAGGGATGGGAGCGTAGGTGAAGTTCCCTTCACTGTAGCTCGAATTCAATGGAGAAATTGGCTGCAATAAATGTATAATCTGAATCTATGGTGTTTTTCATTATCACTTCAACACCTGCAATGAAAATGAAAGGAGAGGAAGAAGAGAGGGGAAGAAAGGACTTAGGGCACATCTCCCAAAAGACCGAGGCACAACACTCAGTATGAATCTATGCTTCACATAAACACAAATAAATCATCAACCAAAATAAGAAATGGAGCTCCAAATATCATTAAATATATCCCAGGTGACTTGTTAGGCAAGTCAATCAAGTGTTGATCAAGTTTCCCTTGCTTAACCCTAACCCTAGCCAAGTGGTGTGCCCTTCTTAACATAATGGGAAGTAGGTGTCAATGAGATGTTTCCCTGTCATTATCTTCCCTCCAATTTAGAAATTGTGCCCTCCTTAGGCCCATAGTTTCCTATTTTTTCCTATGATGGATTTTATTCCTTTCCTTATTTTCTGACTAAACCTCAAAATGGAAATTGTGCCCTCCTTTGGCCCACAGTTGTTTATTTTCTTTACGACAATTTTTTTGCACTTAGATTTTGTGACTGAGTATCCAAAATGGAAATTGTGTCCTCCTTTGGCCCAGATTTCCCTATTTTGTGTCTGACTACTTTTTCTTGGATTTTGTCAGTCCTGTGACAGTTTCTATTTTCCTCCTTGGAAATTTGGCTTTCCCAAGTGCGCCCTCCTAACATGGCAACTTATTTTCCACATAATTAATTGCATAATAATTAATAATGACAATTAATATAACCAAGTACATGCTTCCTAAATAACATTTTAATAAAATTTCCTAATTTAATTATTTAATGCATCTTTTGAACACCTAAGTGCTAGGAAAGGCCAACACTTCTGGTGTTCAAAATGTGGGGAAATGACACTCCTCCCCTCCCAAGTCTGCTTGTCCTTGAGTAGAATCACTTTAGAGTGCTGAAACATTTTCCCACCATGTTTTTGTTGCACCACTCTGATCATAGTCATTTCTTTAATGACCACTTCTTTATCAAAATTGTCAACCCAATTAAGGTAACTGAGTAGAATTCCTGGATCCCACTACCTCCTTTGTAAGGATCCAAATGTTGCTGCCCACTTTGGAAATATGACATTCCCAAGAATTCCAGGGTCCCATAGTATTATCTACCTCGTTCCAAGCATCAGTAAAAACAACAAAATTTTATCATCATAGGAAATGGAATCCATGATGTGGAGATCATACCACTGCACTGAAAAATTAAAAATACGAATGCAAAATTGGAAATCTTTGAGACTTCCCCACCCAACATAAAGTTGTTTATGTGCTTGATGCACATCATCACTGAAGCTCACAACTTTGTTTCTTCCATAACATAGGTGTGAATCCCATGTCCCAAGACAATTATAGGCATCCTCCAACAACCATAGATTCCCATGTGGCTCACACAACATGTAGGTTATGTCTATTGAAACTCCAAAAGTTATACCCTCCAACGTGCATAACTCCGACAAATACCTATCCATCCTTGCAATGGATGAAAAAATCCTCCAACTATCATATCCATATTGGAATTTTATTGCTTTCCCATGTGCACAATCCCAATGGCTTAACTCTCTGCCACTAATTATGCAATCACCACCATGAATGGAGGTATCAAAGATAGGAAATGGATGCATTTTCTGCTGCTGAGAAGGGGGTGGTTCTCTCAAAAAATCCCCATGGATGAGTGTGGGAGCATATTTCTCCTTACTTGGAACCAAAAGGAATAATCCCCCCACCCAGTTGTCATTCTCATGTGTTGTAGTTGTAGTAAAAGGTGTAGACGATGGAAAGTCATGAACCAATTTGAAACTTGGGAAATACTCATCTACCAGGAAAGTGGGTGAATCCTTGAATCCTTTTATTGTTTCATAATTTTTACCATCTTGTGCCTACTCCAATAATATACACCTTTCACCAAGATTCATCTCCAAATCTCCCTAAAAAAGGGAAAGTGCTTGGTCTCCATTTTGTTTTCCCTCAAATCCTTCAAGCACATAAAAATCACAATGCAACCCCTTTGCATATGTATTGGAGGTATATGATGTCTACAAAATATATCTTTGTGGCTTCCCACATTTCAGGACAATGTCAATCACAACAAAGAATTTATAGCAAAAATTAAACTCTTTACCTCCCACAGTCTTTATCCCAACAGTGTCTCTATCCACCCAAATAATGGATGAATAGGGAATTTTATTTGTTGATCCATATGGAATGTGATCAGCCACCTCCTATGGATCAGATTCTACCATCAATAATGGTATCAATTCATAAGGTTTATCTTTCCAATCATTTGTGTCAAACAACCCTTTACTAATGCAAGCAATTATAGTGCATCTTTGATCATCTATTTTTGTGATATATTTATCTACCCAGTCCATGAATACATAATCATAGTTTCTTGTTGATTCACTTGGAATTTCCTCGGACATATTTCCATATATAATAACACTTCATCCTTCCTCCCAATTTCAATGAGTGCTTGGATAATATTTTGTTACTCGTATCTTTTCAAAAGCACCTACAAATATGCTCCTTACTCATGGTTGTCCTCCACATGAGGTCCCTTCAGCACATCCAAAGTAGTTCCTATCATGTGCATATGATTATTTTCCATGCAATATGGGGGGTGTGGTACATTCAAATCCCTTTGAAGTTGAACAATCTACAACCTTGACTCTTGAAGAGATTTTTGGGTTTTCTTCAAGGAATCATATGTAGCCTCCCATTTATTATGGAGTCTTTAATATTCTTTTGTTTCCTTCTTGAATGCACAATGGTACATTTCAGCCATGGTGAGGAGATCATCTCTTTCAAATAGTAAATTCATATATCTCTCCTTGATCTTGGACATTCCTTCTTTCAGTTCTATGCACTTCTCTAGAAAGGCTTCTCCTTCCATCTTTCCTCCAGAATATTTCCAACAACATCTTGCCACAAGGGCATTGATGTCAACAAAGTTTTTCATGTCTTCCATAAGCTTCTCTCTATCCTCCTTCAGTGATCCAAGCAAGTGATGTGGCTCACAATGAATATCCTCTGCCAATATTTGTTCTTCTAATAGCTGACATATAAGACCATGTTTCTTGTGGTATGGATCCACAACATAAAACTCATTCTCAACATACAGGTCATCTTTTGAATCTTCTGCAAAACCACTTTCATGATGTGAAGTGGAGGGTATCTCTGAAAGTTTCAATGATATGTTATCATTGCACAAATAAAAAAATATAGCATACCTTGGCATTTCATCTTCATAATCTTCCTAGAAGGACACTATGATGGCCTTCTCTTCCACCAGATTCTCAGGTTCACACCCAAGTGGTGTGGCCTTGTCTTATTTTTTTATTTTGTGGCTCAAGTGGTGCCTGTAAATCTGATTTGTAATATTCTTTTGGATATGATCCAAAATATGTCTCTCCACCCTTACATGATCCAAAATCCTTATCAGTGATTTGCAGATCACCCCCAAAGAATTTGGAAGTGCATTCACCTTCATTTTCTTCTTCCATGCAGTCTCATTGCAGTGACTTGCACTCCACCTCGAAATCACTACCTCTACTTCATTTCTCTTCTTCTTCAAGGAACTTGAGGATACTTAATCTTGAGTGGTACTCAATTCATGAATTTTGGAAGCTCTATTTGAAGAGAAACTAAACATTCTCCTACTTCTTGGAAGAGCATGTGGCTTTGATAAATCTTCCCTTTTGGATCCTCTTTTGGCTTCAGGTAGCAACCATCTAGTGCCTACTTCCTTGCACACTTCATCAACCATCTATGAAATCATTTTCATTTTTTTTCGTACAGTAGGGATGTCTGAACAACTTCCGAATCTCAAGAGTGCAGAACTCTTGAAAGGAAAGGTCTTTCATAAGTCTCTCACTTAGTCCCCAATAATCTGCAAGGTACATAACGACTTCTTTTGGGATCCCTCTACAAGGGAATCCATCATGAATAGATATAGGAATCATGACTTTCTAATAGGATGAAACATAAAATTCATCATTTTCATTACTCAGTAGAACTCCATCAACATAGGATCCTTCTTCTTCTTCATACCTTCTGAAGTACTCTTCATACTGCTCATCAAAGTCTTCTTCAGAGTATGACATGGATGAAAATATTTTCCTTCTACTTGAGAGCTTACTTTCCACAGGATGAGCCAAGGAAAGAGCTCTGATACCACTATAATATTCCTGATCTGGTGTATAGATCATAATATTAACTTGCTGAAAATTTAATTAAAATTATGAATTAAAACTTTGCACTTCAATCAGTCAACTTTTGAACTAGAAAGATAAGGGTATTTTGCTGAGAAATTGATAAACATGGAAGTGGGATGAGGGAAGAAACAAAGGAAACTTTTAGGACTGGTAAATTATATTCCCTAACACATTTATATCAGGGACCATTTAGGTGTCGGAATCAGCTCTGCTGAAACCTACTCCCACGCTTCTGGGTCACCTAACCGTACAACTAGGAAGACTTTTTCAAATATAATCAACCAGGGGATTTGGAAAGGTAAAAACGTGTGGTATGTCTAGTAAAAGGTATTAAATTTAGTTTTGGACAATCAAGAACATATCCAGAGTGATATGGGGTTGTTTGGGAAGATTTGGGGGGAAATGGCAGTTTTGGCCCAAGGAGACCCTCTGCATAGAAGTGTTACCAAACAAGGTGCGAACTCAAATAAATATAAGTATGAATGTTTTTATGGATAATTGTGTCATATAAAAACCTAAAAAAACTTGTGTAATTGTAATTGTATGCACATAACTCTCAGAATTAACAAAACTGTAAGACTAGTAAATTTTGCCTAGCCATCTAGCAAGGGTGTACATAAATGCATGAATTTCATACCAGAATGAAATAATAAATGATAATGGAATTTAAAATAGATTAATATATATTTATTTAACACATTATATCATTCATACTCCTTCTCATGGCCATTACTATATCCTCCTTGCATTAAATTAATCAAAACCCTCATCTATGGGAAAATAAAAGCTCACTCATGGAAAACTTGACATGATAGCTTATTGAAAAGAAATATTACAATATTACAGAGGTATTAATCATATTTTTTGTACTTAGCACATAAATAATGGTTTGTAGGACTGATCTCTCCAAAAAGGCGACCCAAAACTGAGGGAAGGAGGCCCAAATCTAACACCAATCTAGGGATGCGAGTGTAGGTGAAGTTGCCTTCACTTGAGATAAAATTCAATGAATAAATTGGCTGTAATAAATTTATGATATGAATATATGTTTTTGTTCATTATCTCTCCAACACATGAAATGAAAATGAAAGGGGAGGAATAAGAGAGGGGAAGGAAAGACTTGGGGCACATCTCAAAAAATATTGAGGCACAACACTCAGTATGAAGTTATGCTTCAAAAAAACACAAATAAATCATCAACCAAACTGAGAAATGGAGCTCCAAATATCATTAAATAGATCCCAAGTGACTTGTTGGGAAATTCAATCACCTACTGAGCAAGTTTCCCTTGCTTAATCATAACCCTAGCCAAGTGGTGTTCCCTCCTTCAGAGAATGGAAAGTAGGTGTCATTGAGATGTTTCCTTGACATTATCTTCCATCCAATTTAGAAAATTCACCCTCCTTAGGCCCATAGTTTCATGCTTTTGTCTATGATATTTTTTCTTCCTTTCTTGCTTTTGTGACTGAACCTCAAAATGGAAACGATGCCCTCCTTTGGCCCAAAGTTGTTGCTTTTCCTTATGACAGATTTTTCTACTCTTAGCTTTCGTGATTGAGTCTCCAAAATGGAAATTCCACCTTCCTTTGTGACCTAGAGTTGTCTCTTTTGTGTCTGACTTATTTTTCTTGGATTTTTTCAGTCCTGTGACAATTTCTATTTTCCTCCTTAGCAAGTTGGATTTCCCAAGTGCACCCTCCTGACATGGAAACTTATTTTACACATAGTTAATTGCATAATAATTAATAATGACAATTAATATAACCAAGTACATGCCTCCTAAATAACATTTTAATAAAATTTCCTAGGTTAATTATTTAATGCATCTTTTGATCCCCTAAGTGCTAGGAAAGGTCAACACTTCTGGTGTTCAAAATGTGGGGACATGACATCAATCCTCTCTAATGATTATACCTCAAGTACCTCCTTATCGCCCAGGGATGGTAGGATCAATAGAGCGTCAAATCCCTTCCCATTCAGAAGGTCTAATCATGATAGCAGAAACAGTAGGAGAAGTGCAGAGGGTAGGAACATCATAACTAATGATCATGAAATACTGGGAAGAAGAAGAAGCAGGAGGAATAGGAGTAGAAGTGCAAAGGCTAGAATCATAAGACCATCAAATGAAAATGAAAGGACACGTCATGAAAGATCAAGAAGAGCTGGAATAAAAAGAAGGATTAGACGACGATATTGGGAACCAACCATAGTTATAAGTCATCGACCAGGTAGAAAATTCATTCAACAGTTACGTCGCATAATCATTTTAGAAGAACATATTAACTATGATGATAATTCAATGTGGCACAATTTTCCAGAAGCCATTTTGAATACTCAACCAGGAATGTGTAATGTGTTGTGGCCACATGCTCCACCATATTTGTTTAGTCGAATAATTGAAAGAACATAGAACCTACCTAGTCTGTCGATACCAGATTCCCTAATCTTTGTTTGGGTTGAGTCTTATCTTGCTTCTCAACTTCATAACATCCATCAAATGAATATCCAGTGGAATTCATTCAATTTTTATAACGTTGTATCATTGATTTCCATTTGTAATGATTTTAGTTCAATTAGAAATTTAATAAAGGCCGAATTTTTCTCTTCATAGTTCAACTTTTTCATAAACCATAAATCATATTGTACATAGTGGACGAATGTAAAAGTTGTTGTTAATTATGATTATTAATACAATGGAATCCAATAATTTATCCGAATCCAATGGAATCCAATAATTTAATCCTAATGATTTTTATGGTTATGGGTTTTAGCTGTGGAAAGGCATGTTTCCTGTCGACAATGAGGAGGCATGTTCCCTATCAATAGTGAGGAGTTATGGAGTGGCCGATTTCTCATTCTCCAATTCTCAATTTTTTGGTATTTTGTTCAAAAAAAATTCTCTATTTGGTCATGTAACACACTAAAGAACCCCAATATTTATTGATTTAAATACCTTAGGTTATTATTTTATTTTGATATTTTGACCAGGTGAGGTCAAAATAAAGGTAAAAGAGTTGATAATTGATAATTAATTAGAAACTGGGAAAATCAAAACTTAAGTAGTTGTTATAGAGTGTTTGCTGACCCACAAGGAGGAATGGCAAGTGTCAAAAGAAAATCCCAAGTGGAAAGACTGCTTAATGAAATATCAAATGATGCATGAGGCATCCTCCCTAAAAATCAGGTTGAGACTCATTGTGGAGTAATAATGGAGAAGGTGGCTCGTAGATGACCAAGTCATAGGAAAAATACTATAAGTATTGAATCCATCAAATCAACCGGAGGATTGTGATGAAAGGGAATATGATGTAGCCTATGCATCAAGAGAGTATTCTGACCAGTCTTCATCCTTATAGTTTAGAAAATAGGCTCGGGGGTTTCAGAGCAAGTAACTTGGTTGTTCTAGAAGTTGGTTGCAAGGAACAATGACCTTTAGTTTTTATTTCCCATCATTTGGTATCAGGTTCCATTCTACTTAATCCTATTCTGGATTTGATTAGTTACATTCATGTTATTGTTTATTAAATTTATAGTAGCTTTTTTATTCCATCTTATATTCAGAATTTTATATTTATGCATCAAGTAATTTATCACTTGTTGTTTTGTAATTTACTATTTATAGATAAATTTATGTACAAAGCTTATACCAATTGTAATTATAGAATAGGAATTAGTTGTGTGTGTGTGTGTGTGTGTGTGTGTGTGTGTCTGTGTCTGTGTCTGTGTGTGTGTGTGTGTGTGTGTGTGTGTGTGTGTGTGTCTGTGTCTGTGTGTGTGTGTAGGCTTTTTAATATCATGCTAGATAAGTCTTTTAGTACAAACTGAACCAGTACATATATAATATATACTAATAATGTATAGAGTTAACAAAAGAGTCGAGAGTCTTCATAGTACACTAAAACAAGAATATTATAACTATAACTGATAAAGTATGAATATGTTGATAAGGCCGTATTAAACAATTTCAAAACAAAGAATTATAAAGTACGTAGAGTAAAGTATTCAAAACCTAGATATTGAATATCAAACCGTAAATATTTCCAAGTTATAAACTGATTCAAGAGGGAAATCATATATCCCATATAAACTTACACAGTATCAAATTGGATCAAGAATCCGAATTCCTCGGATTTAAAAGTTAAATATATAACAAGATAGTCCATCTAGACTTGTTAAGGAACTTCAAATTTAACATTCAAGTATAAACTTACCTTGGTCGATCTAAAGATCCCAAAAAGTAGGTTTATATGCATCCAAGTATGCAAGTAAAACTTTGGATTAGAATTTGGATTAAAATCGAAGAGTGTAATTAAACCTTAGATTCAAATAAAAATAAATGCGTAACTAAGCTATTAAGTAAGGGTATAAATTTTTTATACATGTATCTTGGGGTAGTGACAAAATGGTATCAGAGCACAATTAAAACACTCGGCCTAAAAAGGACCAACAGCTAAATATAAATAAATAGGAAACTAACTAGTGTTACGGTTTGATTTTCTTTGCATTCAGGAAGAGAAAAATAACCTTGATTTTGCATGAAAAAAGGCAGAAGTTGAAATTTCTGCTGAAGAAGAATCCCATCCTAAAGAACAAGAAAACATGGAAGAAGAAAATATTAAAGATGACAATTTATGGGTGAATTTAAAAGAAAGTAGGATTGATAATCAATCTAAAATCCTACAAAGTGTAAAAGATTTGAAAGCATGATTTTAAAATCTTGAAGAAGATAATGAACGCATTTTAAAAGCACAAGAAGAACTAAATAATGTATTATTAACTAAGGGGTGGTAGGTGCGAGGGGAATCCTTCTAGATCCCAGAGGACAAACTAAACAAACCTTTGCTTGGGGTTTAGGCCATAGGACAAACAATGAGGCCGAGTGGATGGCTCTCTTGCAGGGAATGGAAATTCTTGCTAATACAGATCACTCCAGGATAGAGATATTTGCAGACATAAGACAAGTCATATATAAAATGGTCAATGGATACACCTCAGGCCCCATAAAGTGTCGACGGCTGTATGACAAAATCATCCCTCTCCTATCGAACAATTATGAATTCTACCACATTCTTCATGCAAACAATGCCTTAGCAGATGATTTGGACAATGTAGGGGCCTCCTTCCCTCAGGGTCACTATAGTCTCAATGGTCTAGGCACAAATATTAAACCTATTCCCTAATGAACTTGTGGTATCACCCCCTCTTATCTACCCATCCCATCGCGTTTTGTGTAGGTTCAAAGGTCTTAAAGTATTGCTCCCATGCTTCCCTCCTTATCGATGCGTGGTCTCCACTCCTCACCATCCTTACCTCAATCCTTGCCACCTTAATGAGCCATCTCCCTCAGATTAATTACCCTCCGAGCTCACACGCTCTAGGTCTCTTCATCCTCTTCAACATGGCTTCTTCCAGAATTTTCCCCTACCTCCATGCTCCCTTTGTTAACGTTATGCTTCCTTCTCGCTCTGCATTATCTCCGAAGAACACTTTTTTGGTTGTAATCTCTAGTGTCAACGAAGGCACTGCTCAGGGGATCCCGTGGGAGTCCTTGCTTCTGATCAGGGTTTTCATCAAGGAAAGGTTGGCTCTTGCTGCGTTCTTAAACTATTATTTCTCCTCTCAAGCCGATGGTCCATTGTGGCACTTAAACATGGGTTCTGCATCCAACATTCTCGTCGAAGGTCAGCCTCTCGTTGCAGGTAATATTTTGATTTTTGGGTGCAAGTGTTTGGGGTGGAAGGAAGGAACGGTCGGCACTCTCTCTTACCACAGCAAGAAGGAAAGTGACTCTCTTCAGCAGGAATTTACCACCCTCATCTATGCTCTCGGTGGCCTACTTTGTGGTGAGCAGATTCAAGAGTTCACAGGTTTAGAAAGGGACCTTCTCAGCAGCTTCTCTAGACTAATTCCTGCCAACCCCAATTCCAATCAAGATATAATGGACCATGCAAACGAAAATTCCGGTCTTGCTGATTTGAAGAAAAATCTAAGGCATCTATATGAAATGGTGGCTATTGGAATCAACAATAAAGAGACAGCTCAAGAAATCAAGAATCTGGTGGAGGTGGTTGGTTACACCTCCTATCAGATCAAGAATAACAACTCCAGGATTGATGACACATAGATGAATTTAAAACAAATAATGGGGAAGGTGGACCAGATTTAGGAGGACATACAGCGTTTGGTGAACATGAATCAAGGTAGTCAAGTAAATGAAAATCCTCCAAGGGAAGCCCAACTTATGGAGGAGGAATCGATAGTTCAGCCACTGAAGCACCCATGCAACTTTTAATGAATTTGATAGTCCATGTTTTTTTGTTTGTTACTTAATCAGCAGTTTATTCGGGTGTATACTACCTCTGTTTCTAGCAGCTATGTAAGAACTCTATTTGTCTTCTTATGGTCATCTCTTTGGCCCTGTTTTGCCTTTTCATTTTCAAAACAGCTTGAACTCTCAACGAAATCTTTTTTGTAATGTATGGCTGTGCACAACCTATTTAATATTAAATCTTTCATAGTTTCTGTTAAAAAAAATGTATTATTAACTAAAATAAATAATCATGAAGAAGAGAAGGGTAAATGAAATGAATTAGAAATTACAATAAATGGTCCTTATAAACATAAAGTAAGAAAATTAAAAAATTTCAATAATGAGACCGAGTATTGAAGTGGAAAATCAACTAATTAGAGTAAAGTAAAATGCAAAGATTCTAGTGAATGCAGCAATTAACCAACAGAAAAAGAAATATAAGCCATATGAAGAAATTAGTTGTGAATTTAAAATGATTAAGCCTTCTATGTTCAATGGAGAAATTGAAAATTGAGAAGAAGCAGAGGCTTGGCTTTCAGGAATGAAAAAGTATTTACAAATCTATAACTATTCAGATGAGTTAAAGGCGAAAATGACAACTTACAATCTAACTCGAAAAGTTGATAAATAGTGGTGAGACAACAAAAAAGTAAAGAACATTAAAGAACATTATGTAACATGGAAAATTTTCAAAAAATACTTTAAAAGAAAAATATTTATCGGAGCAATATTATGAGGAAAACAATAAATAATTTTATGATTTGAAACTAGGTACAATGCCAATGAAAGAATTATGTATTAAGTTTCTAATTTTATTACGTTATGTACCTTATATTATTGATGAAAAATAACAAAATCCAGTGTTTTCTTAGTTGTTTTCCTCCTATGTTTAAAGAAATAATTGAATATGATAATCCAAAAACATTAGAAGAGGCTATGAGAAAGCAAATTTTTGTTATGACCAAAATAAAAACAAAAGAGATAATATACCAAACTAGAAAAATAAAAGACGTGAATGTTTTGAACAGAAAAAGAAAGATACAAAATTTTTGGAAATAATTATCGGGGTTATCAAGAAATTAATTTTAAGGGTAATAAACAACATAATCCTATCGCAATGAAAGAATGAGAACTATCTACTTCTTATAATAAGAATACTGCTTAAAGAGAACCATTAAAATGTTGGGAATGCAATGAACCACATTATTCTAAAGATTGTCTAGTAAGAAGGAAAAATATTAACAATGTGCATACGATTCAAGAAGATACCACTGTGGGATATATACAAAGGCGCATGCCCATATTTGGAGAACAGGCAAGCAGATCATCAAACATATACGACGGAAATCAAAGGTATGTTAAAAGATAAAACAAACTCTATATTAATTGATCCTAGTGCACATTTAAGTTATGTTTCACTAGGTATTGTAGAACTATGTAAATTACAACAAAACATATTTGAAAAACATTGGCTAGTTCAACTTGATACTCGAACGAAGTGAAAAATAATTAGTTCTGTGAAAGAATGTGAATTTAATGTGAATGGTTTTGAGACACAAGTTGACTTAAATATTCTACCTTTAGGATATTATGATATGTTGATAGGAATGGATTGGTTAGAGAATCAGACAATAATTTTAAAATATTATGGTAAAACCTTCTGATGCATATATGAAGAAAGCAATACTATTGTAGTAAAAGGGATTCCAAAGAAAATTACTATTAGAGAAATATCGGCTTTACAAATGAAAACATATGTTTGTAAAGGATGCCGGGTATTTTCAGTTCATATAATGGATGACAAAGAGAAATAATCAAGCCAAATCAAATTAGATGGAATACCAATTTTAAAAGATTTTAAGGATGTATTTTCTTAAGAAATTCTCGAATTACCTCCAAAGCGAGAGATAGATTTTACTATCGATTTGGTACCGGGAGTAGTATTAACATAAAAACCTCCATATTGTATGAATATTTTGGAACTTAATGAATTAAAATCACAAATACAAGAGTCGGTTGATAAAAAGTGCATCCATCCAAGTGTTTCCCCATGGGGAGCACACGTATTGTTCGTAAAGAGAAAAAATGGTACTTTACGACTATGTATAAATTATAGACAACCAAAAAATGACAATTAAAAACATTTATCCTCTTCCTCCTATCGATGACCTATTTGATCAGTTTTGAGGAGAAACAATATTTTACAAAATAAAATTGAGATATGGATATCATCAAGTACGAATTAAAGACAAAGATATTTTTAAAACAACTTTTAGAACCAGATATGGTCATTATGAATTTTTCGTAATTCCCTTCGGGTTGACAAATGCTCTTGCAAATTTTTTTTGTTTAATGAATAGTATATTAAGTAAGTACTTAGATAATTTTGTAGTTTTCTTTATCGATGGCATATTATTCTAAGAATAAACAAGAACATGAGGAACAATTAAGAATGGTTTTACAAGTATTAAGAGAACATAAATTATTTGCTAAGTTAGAAAATGTGACTTCTTTAAGGATAAAATCAAATATTTTGGACATGTGGTGTCTAAATGAGGTATATTAATGGAACCTGACAAAATTAAAGCTATCATGGAATGGCATGTTCCCAAAAACGTAACTGATATAAGATCTTTTACACGGATTACTGGCTATTATAGTAAATTAATTGAAGGATTTTCTAAAATTGCATAACCTATCACTTCATTACAAAAGAAAGGTACTAGAAAATTGATTAAAATGAAAAATGTGAAGAAAGTTTTAATAAATTAAAATGATTATTAACAACAGCTCCTATCCTAAAAATTCCTGATCTATACAAAGATTTTGTCGTATGTACGGATGCATGCAAAGAGGGTTTAGGAGACTATAAAACCTAAAGAACATGAAACACTACAACAAATCGCCCTTTTAGGGGCAGGATTGCAACGGTGTTCTAAGCCCTCCCCTCCCCCCCCTCCCAAAAAAAATAGGTCTATAGGGGCGGTTCCTAAAAACACCTCTCAAAAGTCCTAAGAATTGGACTTTTAGGGGGCAGTTTTTAAACCCCCACCCCCAAAAAAAAAATCTAATTCTCAAGAATTTTGGGGAGGGGGTTGGAAAGACCACCCTAAAGGTCATTTTCAAGGTTGTTTTTAACCCCCCCCCCCCCCCCCCCACCCACAAAAAAAAAAAATACGTCGTGAGAATTGGACTTTTGGGGGCAGATGTTTTAAAGCTGCCCCCATAAGTCATGGGAATTGGACTTTTGGGGGTGGTTTTTTTAAATTTGTCCCCAAAATTCATGACAATTTTGAATTTTGGTGGTGGTTGTTATAAAGCTTCCTTCACAAGTCCAATTTTCATGACTTTTTTTCGGTGGGGTTTGAAAGAACTACCCCCCCCCCACTAAATGTCCTTTTCAAGAAGGTTTTAAAAAAGACTTTAAAAGTATTGATAATTTGGACTTTTTGGGTGGTGGTTATAAATCCTCCCTCAAAATTCCAATTGTCATGGTTTTCTTGGGGTGTGGGGGGGGGAGGAGTTGGGGGAAGGGGTTGAAACACCCTCCCTAAATGTCCTTATCAATGCAGTTTTCAAAAAACCTTCCTTAAAATTCATGAGAATTTAGACTTTTTGGGGCGGTGGTTATAAAGGCACCCTCAAAAGTCCAATTGTCATGACATTTTTTTTGTGAGGGAGGGGTAGGGTGGGGGTTGAAAGAAACAGGTCCTTTCCAATGTGGTTTAAAAAGAAACCTTAAAAGTCATGAGAGTTGGATTGTTGGGGGAGGTTGTTTTAAATCCACCCCCAAAAGTCCAATTGTCATGAGTTTTTTTTTGGTCAGAGGGAGGGGGGTTGAAAGACAGGAAATTCCATTTGAAGGTGTTTTTTAACCCCCCCCCCCCCAACAAAAAAAAATCATGAGAATTGGATTTTTGGGGGCGGTTGTTTAAATACCTTCCCAAAAAAAACAATTCTCAATACTTTTTTTGGGGGGGAGGGGGGAGTGTTTGCCTAAAAATTTACCTAAAAGAATTTTTATCTTGAATGATTAATGTTGTTGATTATCCTTGGACTATATAGGGTTTTTCTTGGTTTTAACTAGCTAGGTTTTTGGATATGTAGTTTTTTTAGTAGCCCTATGATAAGGATCTTGTATGTACAACTTCATATTGTTGATATTGATGAAGTTTTCATTGAATTTTCACTTGATCCAATACTTGTGTAATTTATCGATTTTATTTTCAACCGTATATTTTATTCATGGTATATAATTCGCATCTATATGTCTTGTGGATCTGACATAAGTTAAGAAAAATATGTTGAGTGATTAATGTCATTATAATGAAAGAAGATAAATATTGTGTTAATGTTGTATTTATATTCATTTATTGCATGTATATTTATGCACGTAGGGTAGAACCTAGCCAAGGATTTCTCATCTTCCTCTTGATTCTTATTAACCTACATGCAAGGACACCAACTCAAAAAATATTTGTCCCCAATAGTGTCCTATGGCCCGATAGATGGATTATAAGCCCCCCTAAAAACAATGTTATGGACTAAGACCATTTCTTTTCACATGAAACCATGGGACATGTATCAAGAACCACCGTTGGTAATTTAAACCTCAAAATACTAACAATATCACACTCAAAACCCAAAATTCCTTGTGGAGGGAATGTATGTTATTTTTGGGCCCCATACATGGACAATGAGCTCCTTACGAAAATATTTAGTGTGAGATTTTATATATGGACCTATACTAAAGAATGGGCCTTTAGAAGCATCCCTAGTTTGTTAATCCTCAAAATGATGACCATATATGACATGTATGCTAAAGATTTCTTACAAAAGCTATGTGTGGTGGCCTAGAAGGTCGTGCATGGACCATGAGCCCTATATGGAATTGGTAAAGAATTAGACCCTGAATTTAAATCTTGGTTCATAACAACAATCCTTAGACATGTTACAAATATTGATATGGCCACCATATTCCTCTTTCATGTTAAAAATTTCCTATGTAGGGTTATGTGAAATATAAGGCCCTACACATTTCCCTTGAGCCATATAGGAAAATATTGGTGTAAGGATTTTTCTCTTGGAATTGGACCACTGAATGGGCAATGAGAACCACACTTAACATCCCAAATATTCATATTAATGAGAACCATATCACTCTCACATACCAAACTACGGTGGCTTGAGGCCCCACACATGGCTCATGATGCTCAAGGACAAATGTTATGGCCAAACAACCTATATATTGGCACCAAACCATGTATTAGGCACTAAAACTAAAATATAAAGTGGAAAACCTCAAAATCACCACCATAATGCACTCCACCATATTGCACTCCTAGGATGAGATTTCCTACTAATTTCTTGTGTGGTTGTTGTGGGGCCCCACATGGCCCATGAGCTCTACAAAAAAAAATTATGCTCAAGACCTTGAATTTCAACCCTAAAATATTTTATGATTCATAAATACCATCCATTGTGTGATAAACCTTGAAATAAACACCACATCTCACTCATATTCCAAAGATTTCCTTTGTAGGACTTGTGTGGTGGTCCACGGTCCCATGTATGGACCATGAGATCCAAAGACAAATTTTATGGGCCAATAACTTGTATTTTTGTATCAACCTTGGCTTGGACACCATGAAGTTGCATCCCCATTATAGGACCATATCTCCTTGGCATGATGGAAATTCCATTTGTAAGGTCTCTATGGTGGTTTATGACCCCACAAATAGATCATAAGCCCCATATATGAATGTTATAGTGTATTCTTAGGGATTTTAACATTGGACCATGACATATGCATTGAGAACCATGTCTAGTTTTAGAAAGAGGAAAATGTGTATCATATCTCATTTGTAGGCTAATAATTCCTTATGGAGGGTATGGGTGGTGGTTTGAGGGATTGAACATGGACCATGAACTTAGAGAAAAATATTATGACCTAAGAGCCTTATTTAACCTTATATCATAACATGGGCCTTGAAAACCATCCCTAGCATTCCCTTCCTCAAAATGGTGATCTTATCTCACATGTAGGCTAAGAATCCCCATGTAGGCCTTGTGTTGTAATCTAGGCCTCCATTCATGGGCCATGATCCCCAAGTTAATTCATATGGAATTGTACCCTAAATTTAGATCTTGGTCCATGGTCCAGGACATAGAAATAATGTTTAGTGTTATAAATAGAGATTGTATCTTGTTTATAGGCCAAATTAAAATGTTATGGACTAAGGCTATGTCTTTTGAACTTGTCATTGCTTAAGTTACAATAAATGTCCATGGTTAACCAAAATTCATAAAAAGAGGTGCTATATATTTCTCCCATGCCAATGTTCCCTTTTTAGGGATTCGTGGTGGCATACGGACCCACGCATAGTTCATGAGCCCTAAGGAAAAATGTTTTGGCCCAATAACTCTTTTCGCATCAACCCATGGCCTAGCGACTAAAATCCATACTTGGTGTGCCAAACCTCAAAATGGCCGACATAGGCTCACTCATTGGATAAATATTACCTATGTAGTATACATGGCCTTTGAGGTGGTCTAGGGAATCACACATGACCCATCAGCCCCTTACCCTTATAAGTTATGTTTTGACTTGATATTATGGCCCAATCAATGATAACCATTCTTGGTCACACGGAGCTTGAAATAGCCATTTCTTGCTTGTAATCCAAATATTTCCCACATAGAGATGAAATTATGGATTAAGGCCCCATTTCTGGGCATCGATCTCTTTAGGAAAATGTTATGGCCTAGGACATGGACCAGGCCATGAGAGCCATCCTTAGTGTGTGAAACATGAAAGGAACATTATATTCCACTTACATGATAAAGATTCCCTTTATAGCTTAGTTTGTGTGGTGGGCATAGGCCTATTAATGTCGCATGATCCCTAGAGACAAAATGGACTAAGGTAAGGTTGATGCAGAAAAATTCTCCTTACTTACATGCCATATTTGGATGTGTGAGGTTTTGAGTTTAATTTACGAGGGATTCACCTTGTTGAGCAATATCTTATCACGTTCATTCATAAAGGGGGGTTTTTAGTTGTGAAAAATAAGGTCATTATATTGTAGGTATTGGGGGGGTGGAGTGGCAGAATAGGGTATGGTAAATTTATATGTATTGGTGGGTATAAGAAGGGATTTCTAGTAAAATTAGGGAAAATATCATAAAAATAGGGGTTTTTAATGGGAAATGTGTATTGGGGGTGGGCTCGACAAAAGTATTTTTGTAGGTAATTATCAATATCTAGTGAAATTAGGGGTATTATTTAATATCCCATGAATGAAGGCGCTATGACATGGTTTCACTGGTGAATACCCCATGTTTTAATTAATGTGTCCTCCCACCTTGTAAATGGCCAATTTTTGCCTTGTGTGTGTCCCTTTTCCTGGACACATTAGTCAGATATTACATTCTTTTACTCCCTCAAATTCTTCACTAGTCATGTGTCTTAGACAAATGAAGGTCAATGTCCAAACTATCATGATAATATTAAAAGGTACAATGATGGAATGCCCTCACCTTTTGGAAATTTTGGTTGGTAATTGTCACTGGTATGTCAAAGCCACTCCAAGTATCTATTAGGACCACATAAAGAAACAACAAGATCAGCAATGCAAGAACATCTCTCCATGCTTGAAACGATGCATATCTCCATTGTAAATATTTACCCAAGGATTGAACACATTCAACCCACATATATTAATGAGATGTATAATATCCCTCAGTTCAATTTTAATCCCAAGAATACCCTTTGATATTTAAGGAACATGGTTCAATCCATTGAAATTATGTTGGTGAATATAAGGTGTACCAATGGTGTCATTGGTGTCGTAAACAACGATTTCTTTGAATCAATTTTATTCATCACATTATCCCTTCTATGATACCTCTGCATGAATGAAAGGTTGTGTGATGACAACAAAGCCTTCATCACAGATTTGAGATCTTGCAAAAATTGTTCAATTATGGAAAGATTACTAGTTTCCTTTAATCCTCAGCTTTATTATCAATTTTTAACTCATGTTATGCATATTTATGTAAGTATTTATCATGATCCATTATCGTCGTGTTCATAACGTTATGTGTTCTTCATAGTGACCAATTTCGTTCTTTTAGGAAATACTTTTTTCAAATAACTTGGCATCATCTTTCAAGGACACACACAAACAAATGTTTCTCAAAAATATTTATTGCTTTAAGTTCAATGCCTTGAAACATAAATTGCATTATACATGGATATGAAAGCAAGTATACAGCTTCAATACTACTAATTTGGGCATCTAACATGATAAGATTGGTTTGTCAATTGCAAAAATAATATATTCTACCTTATTTGGATAAGCTCATAGCTAGGGGAGTAATGGGTTAGTGGTTAAGGGGTTTAGGTTTTTGGGGTGCTAGTGGGTAAGTAGTCTATGAGTTAACATGTTAGTTTGTTAGGGGTTAGATGTTAGGGTAAGGTATGAGGTTATGGTAAGGTACGTGGTTAGGTGTTTATAGGTTGAAGATTCCAAGGTGCGTGAATTCATTAATATAGGTTGGGTGTGCTAGGTCCATAAGTATTCTAGGTGTGTTCAGTTGTTTGTAGTAATAAGTAAGTGATTGAAGATCCAAGAATTTGTTATTCATGAACAAAAACCTTACAATTAATACCAAACTAATTATATCAAGGATCATGGAACACTACATAGGACCTACATAAATAATATTTCCCCAACACGAGGTATATGGGAAGGAATTAGATATTTAGTTAATAGTACATGGTCTGTGCTTATATGAACCATGTACTCCCCCATAGAGGGAATATTATTTCAACTACAAGTGGGATATGTTGGTATTTTGAGATTTGTAACACCAATAATGGATCTCTTGTCCCACACCATGGTCTATGGTTTATATTTATGGTATAAGTTCATACCAATTGCTTGCAGGGTCATGGACCATTATGATTCCCATGACAATCACATAGAATGCATCTGTATATAAAATCTCTCATCTGCATGTGAGATATGGTCATCATTTTTAGAACTTGCCCATATCCAGGCATAATGATGAGCTAAAGAATCCCAAAATTTGGATGCAAAATAAGTCACATTTTTTTCTTGACTCACAATATAACTAAAATTAATATAGTGGTATTGATTGTAATCAAGACTCAAAATACATTCTTTTTACTTCCCATGGATAAAAAGCAACCAAAAATATCCATTACAAACATCCATCACATGATGAGAAAAGGATAAAAAAGAGTAGGGAGCTTTATTTAAATAGAAAATTCCTACCATATTGACCATCAATATGGAAAATTCACTTTTATGTTTATACATGGTGTAGGCCATTGAGCTTGACATTATTACGAGATCATCCATCTTCTATGAAATCCTAGGGAAAATGCCACCAAGGACTTATATGTGTGACTTATATGTGTCCATGCAAAATTGGCAAATAACATGAGACAAATCAAACTAGAGAAACTAGAACATCAATGGGAGTAAGCGTGCACATTTTTATTGACATAGAAATGAGCTACAAAATTGGCAAGGCTAGAATTATTTTGAGAAATTTGTGAGTCTTTGTGTGAAAGACAACTATCATGTGATTTCAACCTCAGAAAAATTACAATGTTAGAGATATTAAGAGGAGAACCAAACATACACATGCATATATTTTTGGATGTCGATGTATTTATAACTTCAGAAGATATTCTGATGTATATTATAATTGTATGTTGTTGTACCCACATTGGACATGTGCTTACCTCCTTACGGGATGACTTTATTGTTTCTAGACCTTGAGGTACAAACTCCGTTGTAAGTTGGGGAAATAGTCCCCGGTGTGACATAATGTAATGTGTATTTAGAGTCTCTCTAGGAGAAATTGGCCCTATTAGTGAAACAGATTTTCCCATTCGTTTAAAAGGTAATTCACATGATAAGTATAAATAGGGAGGTTCCCTCCCTCATTTATACATGCCCCACACTCACTCAAGTTTGCATGAGAGAAAGAGAGAGACAATGGAGCAGAGATAGATAGTTTTTTAATACTTCTTATTACTGGGATTGATCATCTTATGAAACAGTCTTTGTGACTATACTATTTTGAGGAAGTTTCCAGGTTTTTCTACTTTATGGTTTTCCCGATGAAAATATTTCTGTCTTGTGTATCTGCTATATCTTATGTATCTAGATGTACTTGTTATTATTTCAAACAAATATCCTAATTAAGCTAATAATATCTATAAAAAATAACTTGGTATCAGAGCCTCTCTGAAAGAAGGCACTGTGCAGCTGCAGAAACTAGGGCTTACTAGTTCAAGGTGTTCTCTCCATAGATCATCAAGAAAAAAGGGCTAGGCTAACTCACCTCAGTAGGGCACATATTTTAGTGGAAGCAATTTCATATTTGAAGAAGTTTCATATTTTACCCTATCACTGGTGCCAGGAGAAACCAGGGCATCAAGTTCATAGGATTCCCACCTCGGTCTTTAGAAGGTGGCCTTGCTGAGCAACTCACCTCAAGGAGGCACATCTTTCTGTCCAAACATAATTCCCAAAATCCAAGTTTGCAAAATTAGGGTTTCTCTGACAAACCATAGGTCAGCCAGCTCCGAAACCAGGTTGGACACCACAAATTGGTAAGATCTAAATCTTTTCTATTTTCATTTGAGGTTCTCATTTGAAAATATGACTCACCATACTTAGCTTGAGAACAAGCTTGGAGGGGCCGATAAATTCTGAGCATGGAAGTACAAAATCTCCCTGATCCTTGAAGAAAATGATTTTAATCAGTACATCACTGAGGAGGTTCCAAAACCAGAGGCCGATGAGGCTAAGGCTTCTCATAATAAAAACATGGCTAAGGCCAAGAGAATCATTGCATATTCTATTATGGATCACCTCATCCCCCATGTTTATTCATTCAAGACATTAAAGGAAGTATATCATGCTTTGACAAATACGTTCAAAGGAAAGAACATCAACCGCAACATGACTTTGAGGAACCAGTTGAAGAATGTGAAGATATAGAACTCCGAGACTACACATTCTTACTTCACAAGGGTTGCTCAAATCAATGAACAACTTGAAATGGTTGAAGATAATGTCAAAGAAGGATAAATTGAATGACTACCTTGAAGGGTATCCCTAGATAATGGGACTCATTCATTCAAGGAATTTGTGCAAGAAGAAGGATGATATATTTCAACAGACTCCGAGAAGAATGTGCACAAGAAGAAGCTCGACTCATGAAAAGAGAAGAGAATATGGGAGAAACTGAATATGAAGCTCTCACAGTTCACACCAGGAAGAACTTCAAAAAGAAGGAGAAGAAGGAGAAATTTCATCACAACAAGAAGAAGGACAAGAAAAAAAATAAGACCAAGAGAGATCCTTAAAATGTTTGATGCTATACTTGTGATGAAAAGGGACACTTTGCAAGACATTGTCCCATTAGGAAAAGGAGACAACATGCTCATGTTGTTGAAGACGATGAACCCACAAACAAAAGATTCAGAAGAGAGAAGGATGATTCAGATGAAGAGTATGTGCTAATACCAGCACTTACTGGCACTATCTCACACAGAAGCAATAATTGGCTTGTTGATAGTGGAGCTTCTAAACACATGACGAGATACAAGGAATAAATTTTTAATATGTCTAAGCATGAGTCACCTCACAAGGTGAAACTTGGGGATGATTACCAATATCCCTTAAAAGGGAGTGGAGAAGCTTCATTCAATCTTGACTCCGGGAAATCCTTACAGATGAAGGATGTGCTATATGTTTTGGGATTGAATAAGAAACTCCTATCCATCTCTGCACTAGATGCAAAGGGAACTAGAGTTGCATTTGTCGATGGCCAAGTTCTAATGTGTCCTATAGGTAAGACAATACAGGACGCAATAGTGATTGGAGAAGAAGACGAAGGATTGTACAAGCTAAAGGGACAACCTGAATAAGCACAGGTTCATGAGTCAATTGAACCAAGAGAACTATCGCATGGAAGGATTTCACATCTGCACTATAGAGAACTATTGTTGGAAAGCAAAGAATTCTCTGGACTGCCAGAGATATAGGAAAATAATGAAGGAATTTGAAAATGATGTGCATAAGTAAAGAATGCAAAGAAGACATTTCACAATAGTGAGAGCAAGGACAAAGTAATAATGGAGATAGTACACTCGGATGTATGTGGACTCATGTATTCTAGCTCATTAAGTGGGTATGTGTACTATTTTTTCCTTTATAGATGATTTCTCACGTAAGACTTGGATATATTTATTGAAAGGTAAAAATGAAGTTTTCAATAAGTTCAAGGAATATAAATCCTTGGTCGAGAAACAAACCGATAGGAAGATCAAGAATCTATGGTTAGATAATGGCGAAGAATTCACCTCAAAAGAATTCAAGGAACTCTGTAGAGAAACTAATATTAAGAGGGAGTTAAGCACTCCATACAATTCTCAGCAGAATGGGATTGCAGAACGAAAGAACCAAACCATCATGGAAGCAGAAAATGAAATGTTTCATGACCAAGATCTTCCTATGCACCTTTGGGCGGAGGAAGCAAGGACAATTGTGCATGTACAAAACCATACTCCTCATCGAGTACTTGATAATAAGACTCCTGAAGAGGATTTATCAAGAGAGAAACCATAAGATAGCCATCTGAGAATATTTGGATGATTGATGTACATACATATCCCAAATGTGAAAATGACCAATCTCTATCCTTCTAGGAAGAGAGGTATATGCATAGGATACAATGATACTTCAAAGGCCTACTTAATATACTTCCTAGGATTCAAGAAGATCGACATCAGTAGAAATGTAACCTTTGATGAAGACTCGGCATACTTTAGATCCAGGAGAACACCTATTCAATAGGTTGAGGAACTTGAATATATGAGAGCCTGAGATATGAAAATTGGAGAAGCAATTCTAGAATACCATGAAGATCATGACATGGAAAAACCACAAGAGCCAGTAGAGAAAATCCTTGATAAGGACTCCCACAAGCGAAAACCAGCATGGAAATCAGGGATGATTTTAAGGAACCATACTTATTTAAAAGTGTATAAATGTTGGCAAATATTACCAATTCTTAAAACTCCAACTATAAAATGATTGGCGATATTTTTTTAAAAATATTTTAATTTCCAAGGATTTTATATAGTTTATATAATAATTTGGCGATTTTTAGGGTGAAAAAATTTTACCCCATCAAAATTGGGCGAAACAAGGCTTCAAAAAATGCAAAATGGTGAATCTTTTTTGGGAGAAAAACATGGAAAAATAGCCCACTGGGCTAAAATTCGCCCCTAAAATTATCCCTGATGGAAATGCGAGCTCATATGAGAAGCAGAAGGGTATGGCATTCTAGAAGGAACACATCGAGATAGAAAAAGGGAAAATACATACAATATCTATGTGTCCCTACTATCTAGCATCATTGACAGAGAACCTTCGACCTATGAAGAGGCTGCACAAAAGAAATATTGGAAGGATGCTATCATCGAGGAGTATCAGTCGATCATGAAGAATGATGTCTGGGAGATAGTTTAGAGACCCAAAAATAAGTATGTTGTGACTTCAAAGTGGATCTAAAATATTAAGCATGTTTCATATGGCAGTATCAAGAAATGCAAGGAAATGTTTTTAGCATGAGGCTTCTCACATAAAGAAGGCAGAGTCTATGAAGAGACATTTTCACCCACGGCGAGGTACACTTCCATTAGGACCATACTTGCATTGGAAGCAGTTATGAAATGGAAAATACACCAGATGGATGTCAAGACAATTTTCTTGAATGGTGTAGTCGAGGAGGAAGTGTACAGGGAACAACTACTGGGATTCGAGACACTTCACAGGAAGACCCATGTGTGCAAATTGAAGAAGGATTTGTATGGATTGAAATAAGAACCAAGGACATGGTATGATAGGATGGATAGCTTCCTGATGAGCCACGGATTTACCAAGAATAAAGCGGATTCCAACCTTACTTCAAGGTTGAAGATGGAATACCAGTGATGCTCCTACTATATGTCCATGTCTTGTTTTTTTACAAATGAAGAGGAACTCATTAAATATACAAGGAGGAAACTTGCTACAAAGTTTGAGATGAAATATCTAGGAATGAGGCACTACTTCTTAGGCATGGAGGTGTGCTAGAGTGTAGATGGGATATTCCTTGGTCAAGGAAAGTATGCAGTGGATATTCTAAAGATATTCAGAATGTTGGATTGCAAGGAAATAGCCACACCTATGGAATCTAAATTGAATATTCTGAGAGATGCTTCCTATAAGATGGTTGATTCCATGATGTATCGTCAGATGATTGGCTCATTGATGTACCTGATGAATATGAGGCCAGATGTATGCTTTGCGGTAAACACCTTGAGCCAATTCCTGATGGATTCGAGACATGTTCACCTGATAGCTACAAATCATGTACTGAGGTACCGAAAAAGGTACAGTGGATATGGGCTCAAATATGATGTGAATCTGAATATTAAGCTACACAGTTATGTTGATTCAGATTAGGCAAGTAGCGCCACTAACATGAAGAGAGCCTTAGGTTGTTGCTTCAGTTTGGGATCTGGCATGATCTCCTAGTTTAGTATAAATAAATCATGTGTGGTGCCGAGTACAGGAAAGGCAAAGTATGTTGTTGCTTGCTTGGATAGTTGCGAGGAAGTGTGGCTATGAAAGCTACTGTATGACTTGTTTGATCTCCATTTGGATGTGACTTGTATCTTCTGTGGAAATCAAATTTACGTGAAGCTGTCAGAAAACCATGTGTTCCATGACAAGTCGAAGCACATCGAGATCAAGTTCCACTATATCAAGGGTATGGTGCAGAGAGGAGAAGTGAATCTCTAGTACATGGCAGCAAATGAGCATATAGTTGATGTGTTGACTAATACTATAGTGAGGGTGAAGTTTGTGTACTTCATAGGAAGACTTGGTGTGATCTAGATCGAAACCCCTTGAAAGAGGGAGTGATGTGCTCTAGCATAGCTAGAGAGACAGGTTGTCTGAGTGTAAAATCCTGGAGAATATGATAGGTTTCTCAGACATAATCAGTCTTGTAGGTTTTCCTTGGATGTAATAAGTCCTGGTGAATCTCACATATTATCCTTGGATGTAATCAGAACTAATGTGATTCTATTCTAAAAATAATAGATGCATAATATCTCACATGGGAAATGAGACAAGTTGTCGAGCAGGAAAAATCCTGGTGAAGCAAGATGCTTGGACGTAATTAGTCATGTAGGTTTTCCTTAAATGTAATCAGTCCTAGTGAAGCTTGCATATTATCCTTGGACATAATCAGTCCTGAGTTAGTTTATTCGAGTGTAAGTATGATTCATGGCATGGTACGCAGGTTAATCGAATTTAATAAGTCATGTGGGTTATCTAAGTGTAAAAGGATTCCTAGCATAGTACATAGGTTACTCAGACGTAATATGCCTCAAAGGTTATCTAAATGGAAAATATCCTGGACACAAGTTGTTCAGATGTAATTAGTCCTTGAGGTTGACCTAAAACGTAAAAGTCCTGATGTAGTAGGTTTTTTGGTCATAATCATTCCTTACATATATATATACCTATATATGTGTGTGTTCCCATGTTGAGATGATTAGGTCTTGAAGCATGTGAGGTGCACCTAGGCGGTTTTCCTGTACCAGTAGAACGTAGGTTGACCATGGATGTTATGTGTGTTGTGTTTTGTTTTGTGCAATACAAAAGAGATGATATCGATATGATGAGATAAAGGTAGGAGATGCAAGTTATTGTCGTGGAAATGTAAATAAGGTCCTGTACAATCCCTACGAGATGGATTTCTCGAAAATGTGATGAATACCTGGATGAGTACTAGGCCTACACCTAGCATTAAAAAGGGTTGGCTCTGTAGAAACTTGCTATGAAAAATAGTACCATTCGATGATCAATAATAAGAAGATGATGGAATTAGTTATGATGATGAATCTATCACATCATGATGTTAACTCCGTAATGAATATTTGACCAGATGTGTTGATGGTTATGGAAGAGAGAGAATACATTCCTAGTTGAGAGGGAGTGTTGATGCATTTGTAACTTTAGAAGATATCATGATGTATATTATCATTGTATGTTGTTGTACCCCCATTGGATATGTGTTTACCTCCTTGTTGGATAAATTTATTGTTTTTATACCTTCAGCTACAACCTCTATTTTAAGTCGGGGCAATATTCCCCAATGTGACATCATGTAATATGTATTTGGAGTCTCTCTAGGAGAAGTCGACCCTGTTAGTGAAACAGGTTGGCCCAGTCAATGAAAAGGTCAGTCACTTGATTAGTATAAATATGGAGGCTCCCTCCCTCATTTGTACACACTTCACACTCACTCAAGTTCACATGAGAGGGAGAAGAGAGAAAAGGGAGGAGAGATAGATAGTTGTTGAATACTTCTTATTACTAGGATTGATAATCTTATGACACAGTCTTTGTGACTAAACTATTCTGAGGAAGTTTGCATGGATTTCTCCATTATGGTTTCCCCCGTGAAAATATTTGTTTCTTGTGTATCTGTTATATCTTATTCATCTATATATACTTGTTATTCTTTTAGACAAAGATCCTAATTAATATAATAATATCTAGAAAAGCTAACATTGGATAGGACTCGTAGTGATCTATTCCTCTTTATAAATTAACTCTTGTTTATTTAGATAATTTCACAACAATGATTTCATAATTATCATTATTACATATTTATGCATTATGAAGAAGGATCAAATGATTGAGGGAGGCAATCTGCAATGGTATGCTCCATGCACAGTTCAAAGATGATTTTTCTTTGATTTTTTAACATTAATTTTCTTAGGGCATACATTGGTTTGGTCAAAAAAATGATTTCACCTCTACTTAGGCACACCAGTTCCCTTGGTCGTAGATGTGGGCTAGTTGTCAATGAAGTAGCATATAATTGAACCATGCGTTGAAATTTTTGTTGAGTTGGTGTCGAGTGAATTAATTTTTAACATTGGATTAATAGTGTTGAAGATCAAATCATGGTAGTCTTATGGGAGGGAATCAGTGCAACAAAGGACAAACATCATAGATGTGCAATGCATCTTGGAACTCTAGAACACACTTATTGGAACTTTGTAAATTCACTTTGTTGATATTATCATGTAAATTCCTACTAATGCCTTTTCACAATCTTTTGTCAATTTTTATAATAACACAATGGTGTGGAATTTAATGCAACTTGGAAATTTAAAACAATGGCCATTGCAAGGGGATGACTAGATTCAAATATTTTGAGGAAAAAGTGAATATGTGAGATCCATACCACTTCAGGGAATTTTAAAATAAAATACATTATACATTAAAAATCATCAACCCAACCTTGCCATCCCCTAATCATCAACCCAATCGTGTGGTCCCTTCATCCCAAAGGTGTGGAACTTTTTTTAATAAGTATTCATGTCAATTTTATCCACATTTGATATACATTTCCTACACTTATGATAGGATACATCATTATTTTCATTTTAGGATTAAATATACCCAATTCAGGACAAGGTATGGAAACTCAAGTCACATTATGTCAGTATAAATGTGGGCATGGATTGTCATTCTAGTCTATGTAGACTTATGCAAATGCCAACTATCAGTTGCTCCTTTTTATCCTAATAAATTGTTATAACTTATCTATGTTCAATTTTATATTTTAAGAAGGTATGCATCTTCTAATTATTGTCATAGGCTACATGAACACCCAACACACACTTACATTTTTTGAGTATAGAGTTAATGATTAGTACCTCAACACTGCTAATAATTATTTTAAATGCTCCTTGTAAACATGGTGCTATTAACTTATTTAAAAGGTGGTAAGCTACACACTGCACATGTGGTCCTATGAGCTACATCATCAAGTTGCAGTTGTTTAGGCATGTTTGGCCAGACTTGACAGTTCCAAATGCAGATATGATGCCTTGAACTATGAGACATGTTTGCAAACATGAAATATCTCATCGTGTGGTGTTATTTTCTTTATATGTGCCATTTTTGGGGGGAGAGGTATCTTATGGGCATACAACTGAGCATAAATTAAGATGGTGGTGAGGGGAGAAATGGGAACCCTAAGGACTCTTCACAATTTTTTTTTGAGTCTTGAATCTTATGACTTGACCATTTGATCCATTCAGTACTTGAGTATACTTATTAATTTCCTATGGTAATCTATTTATTCCTTTAACTTTGTAATGTTATTCTATTGTTTAGGGTTATTCATATATACCATTTGTTTATGCCCTCCTAATGTTTATTTGATTAATTATAGAGAAGGTGTAAACATATTGTTAATATTATTTGAAGTGAGACATCTACTAGGTAGGATTGCATAAAGAAGGAGTAATGTAGGATGTTTCTCTTAAAGACAAATAAACATACTTTCTTCTTTTTTGAATCAAGGAAACTGCTAAGTGATATTTGCATAAAGAAGATGGGGTGAGATGTTGCTCTTCATCTCTAGTTATTGTTTCCCTTAGAATGAAATATTTATTTGAAATTATTTCCAATAGTTTTATGACTATTCTTTCTCTTAGAAAGTGTAAGTCAATGGGAAGGAATTTTAGAGGGGCTAAGCCCTAGTTCTTTCACTTCATTTTTTTAGATCAAGAGACTGCAACATAAGATTTGGAATTGAGTGTATTTTGTTTGACATATTAGAGGAGGACCAATTATATTACATGACTAAGTAGGATCATATTCTTGTCACTTTGTAGAAATGCACATTCAATTCCTTTAAAGACGAGTGTCATTATTGATTCTCATAGAGAGCCTTAACAATCACAATATGGGTCCAAAACTCCTAATACATAGGTTCAAGAGTACTAAATATAAATGTAGATGTAGCATAGGGTTTCATTTGCACATTCAATTCCTTGAAAGATAGGTGTCATTATTGATTCCATTATTGAAATCCCTACTACATCATCATAAATCTGTAGTAGGGATTTCACCCCAGCTACAAGCAAGAACGACTACCTTTCGTCTATAGGAAGAAAGAGTAGGGTTCCTATATGTGAAAGAAAACCCTGAAAAAAACGTTAGCTTTGAGCCATGGAAACCCTGCAGGAGATGGTTAGAAAACAAAAGACAGCTATAAGAAATCAAAGGAGAACCTGCAGCAAACCATTAGCAAACAAAACTGCAAACAAAATAAGTTAGAAAATTCAAGTAACAATGAAAGAAACATGGTTATACCTTTAGTCTTTATGGAAATGGGCCACCATGCCCTAGCTTTGGAAGCACCTCTCTCTATGGGATGGATTCTTGGCTTGTGGAGCAATGGAGGAGAGGGGGTGAATGACTTGAGAGGAAAAGGGTCTCAAGGCACTCACACGGGCAGCATAACGATAGGGAGAGAAGGAGTGTTTTGAGAGTGACCCCCACCCCTCTATTTATAGGTTTTTCTAGATATTTTAAGGTTTTAAGCCCTTGGTCAGGGCTTTAGCCCCTTTTGCCCAATTCTTAGCTCCTTTGAGGGGTTTTATCCCCGTTTTGGAAGTTTTATCCCCTATGAGAGTTATTTTGGCTCTTTTTAGGGGTTTCTAAGCCCTTTTCATGTTTTTGAGCCTTTGCAAGGGTGTGGGGGTCAAATGAGGGTAGTGTAATGGATGTCTTTAGGTGGTGTAGGTCATACAATCTGCAAAGGGTGCAAGCATGGTTTGTTCTCAATGACTTGTTTTGCACGATTGGCCCGCTTGGGAGCTCAACCACTGGGATGTTTTCTGTTGTATCCATGGCATCCAAATGCACGCGGATTATGGGAATCTCAGGGAATTTTTGAGTTGCATGACCCTGTTCTTCACAGATGGCACAAGGTGGGATTTGTCTAGGTTCAGTGGTAGCTTTCGCATTTTTGCCCCTAGCCCTTTTTGGGTGGGGCGGTGTGGGTGCGGGTGCGGTGGTTGGTTTTTGCGGGCCAGGTGGAGGATGAGATTCAACCGCAATGGGTTGCACGGGGGTTAAGATGACCTAGGGCACCGTAGGTTGGGCCGATGGATCGAGGTACCACACAGGAATCCCCAATGTGAAATTGGGTAAGTTTAAGGTAGTCATTACTGGATTACTCATGACACCAGGCGGGGGAAATAGGAAGGGAATTGTGTGGATCGGGGAGGAGCCCAAATAACTCCCTGATGGTTGCATGTGGGGGTGGGGTTGTGGTTGTGGTGGCAGTTGTGCATAATGCTATGGCTACAGATGATGTTGCAGCTGTGGTTGGGGCTACATATGCGGTTGATGTTTGGGTGCAACAGTGTTGGATGAGAGCATGCACAAATCCGCAGTCTCATTTGGTGTCGGCGGTGGTGACACTAAGGGGAAGTAAGCCATCATGGTGGTATCGAAAAACAACCCAGGGCCCACATTCAACAATGGGGAGGCTGGTATGTTGTCAACCATGGTGTTGGCTTCAAGGATAACATTGGCGGGTGCGGTTAGCCCTTGCAGATCGATGGTATTGATCGTAGGGATAATGTTGGTTGGTGCAGTTATCCCTTGTGGATCGTGATAAGTTAGTTGGTCAACCATCATGATTTTCCCATCGTGAGGGAACATCATGAGATGAAAAATAGTTGATGCTACATCTCTCATGGCGTACATATAACTTCTTCTGAGGAGAAGGTTATAGTCCAACTAAGCATTGACAACCTCTATGTCAATCAATATTTTTTTCCCGGCTAATGTGATGGGAACATGTGGGAGGATTCCTTGGGCTTTAGTGGGGTGGCCATCATAAGCCCGCAGAGTAGTAGAGGATGGTTGCATAATTGGGGATCCAAGCTTTTTCCAGACTAAGGTTGACATAACACACGTGGATGCCCCCTCATCCACGATACACCGGTGCACAAACAAATTTTGAAAGGATACGGGGATTTGGAAGGAAATGGTTGATGGCATCCGTGGTTCTCCGTTCTTTGTGTCAAATGTGATCAAATTGGAGTCAAAAGGGTCTACAACACCGAGGGTAGCTAGTAAGGATTTTTGCTGTGTTGGGAAAGTTTTAAGTACCTCAAGAGCAGACATAGTTGTAGGTGTTTGGACCAAGTCATCCACGATATTGTAGCTTACAGCATCTCTAGCCATGACATTGTTGGCAACCCGTCGTATGGGGGGCGTGGGGGAAAAGGGGGTAAATGAAGAGGTGTATTGGTTGTTTTGGACGTGGATGTCGTTGATGGCTCAGCAGGTTCGATGTTATTTCCGTACTGATTTCGTCTGGTCTATAAATTGACCTCTTCGGTTGTCAAGGCTAGCAAGTGGTGAACACCTATTTCTATTGTCGAAGGTGCCCCTGGGGTGATGGGATTGGGTTGGGGAGCAGGTGCAGTTGCTACCAGTCCTTGGACTGGTAATGGGTTTTGGAGCACCATGTGTGGAGGTCCTGGTGGTGCCGAGTTGGGTTGAGCTGGGGCTACCATATTGGTAGCATGTTGAACTTCGTTATGAATGGCCTGCTTAGCGCGACCCATGAAGGGGCACTCGTGTGTATAGTTCCTATAGACCTCGCATACTTTGCACAGTTGATCCGTGCGTAATGGAGCGTTGTGTCTAGGTTGGTTTGGCTGCAGGGGGTTTTGAGCTGGCCGGTTCGCCCCGGCGTTATTGGGAGGATTTGGTTGTTGACCACCTCCTTGCGGTTGGTTGTTGCCTTGATTCCTTACTCAACTGTTTCTGGCTTTCCCTTGTTGGTTATTAGGGGTTGGTTGGGTGTAGCAGTTTTTTTGTGCAAACACTTGTCCCAAAGGAACAGGCGGAGTTGGGGCAGGGGTTTGGGTGGCTTGCACGGGTGGTGCATAGTAGACTTGGGGGGCTGTGGGTTCTAAAAACATGGGAACCTACCCCACATATTGTTGTGTTGGCCAAGTAGGTGCATGGGTCTACTGCTGTGGTGTAGGTTGTGCATAAGAGGTCATAGCTCCAGACTGGGACATCATTCTTGCATAGTCAGGAGCTTGGTTTGGGTAAGCAACACTAGGGGTGTTGATTAGTTGTAATGGAATTGTGGGTGGTGTCGGATGGTGCTGGGGTTGATGGGAGACAGAACCTATGATGCCATATGCAACATGGGATGCCCCCTGCACATCCTGGTAGGAAGTGCCTGCACGGGGAGCATCTGGAATGAGAGTGTAGAGGTTTCCAGACTGTGCGTAAATGATGTCAAAATGTTGGGCCTTCAAGATGGCCTCTTCCTCTATTTGGGGATGTTCAAAGGCGACATCCTTGGCTATAAGTTGCAGCAAGGTTTTCAAGAACCAGTCCAAGAAGATCTTGTCATCAAGATTGATGTTGCACAAGTTGAAACATCGCCTCCACTCGTGGATGTGGTCGGTGATGTGGGTCATAGTGTTTTGGCGGCAAGATAGCAAGATTTCCACTCCTTCATCATATCTGACAGGGAGTTGGAAATATTGCAGGAACATAAATGCCAAGGAGTTGAAGTCTGGGTACTTGGCTTGTGGTAGCTCAATGTACCACTTGGCTACAGCACCTGTGAGGGTGCGTTGAAATAGTCTGAGTCTAATTGAATCATCCATGATTTTTTTTGATGAGCACCATAGGTGAAACATCATGATATGGTTTTAGGGGCACTCCCCTTCCTTCCCTTCAAACTTGGGGATGTCTGAGGGGAGTTTGGTTGGCATCGGAGGCCAAAAGGTTTGATGACAGATGGGATAGTTGGTTAACCTAGCCAAGTTAGGCAGGTTGAGGCGTGCCATGAAAGGGAGTTTTGACCCAAGGTTGATGTGTGACAGACCAGCAATGGTGGTGGGGTTTCCAGGAACATGATGTACCTGCGTGACTAAGGGTACTTATGGCACAGTTGTGGACGAGCCACTGCCCCCGGGTATGGTAAGTGGCACAGTGTGAGTGGAAGGCCCACTTCCCCCATGTATGACAGGAGGGACAATGTAGGTGGAAGGGCCACTGCCCCCAGGCATGCCAAGAGGGACAATGTGAGTGGACGGGCCACTGCCCCCAGGCATGACAGGTGGGGCAATTTGACTAGTAAGCATGGGTGGCGGTAGCTGACTTATGACGGGGTGGGGTGGTGTGGGGTATGGAAGTGGGTCCACTTCCAATCACCAAGCCGAAAAGTGGATCCGGGTTTGCACCATCCATGGGGATAGATGGTGCAGTGTGTAAATATGGCTCAGATTGATATGATTCTGAGTCTGATCAGAGGCTATGTGGCCTTCTGAGAGTGTAGAGGGTCATCAATAGTGGTCTCAACAGTGTTGGTTCAAGGACTTGAACTATGGTGGATCGCCTCTTAGGCGTGAGAAAGAGTGTGGGGGATAAATTATGTCTAGTTGGTAGATCAGGTGGTGAAATCTGGTAGTGACGTTCTGGACCCCACTTTTAGTGGCTTCCTATTGGCTTTCAGGTGGTCACTCGGCCACCAAGACTGCCAGGAGACAGCACTTGGCTTTTTCCTCATGGGAGTGCTAGTCAATTGGTAGGGGTCATTTCCCGTTTCGCTTGGCAATTCCTCTCAGTGGCCAGCTACTTTGGGGTTCACGTGGTACTCCTCACAATGAGTTTCAAGGCTGATCCCAAGTACTTCCCACAGTTAAGGAAGTCAGGGACTTATGTCCTCAAAGACTACAAGTGTTTGAATTAGTGTAAATTAATAGATTTTAATGGCTGGCTCAACATCATGAACTGAGTTTGGTTATCTTATGTGGTATGGTTGTGTGCATGTCCATTGTATTTTTTATTATTTTATGTTATTCGCTTGGTGTTTTCTTGTATGGTTTATGAATATTTCGTAGATATTTTCTAGTTTGTTACAGAACTTACAACATGGGTAAATTGTTACGAAACCAGTAAATTGTGAACATAAAATTTGAAACATGCCATTAATGAATATGAACTATGGTAGAATTACTAGGTGACTACCTTACACCTGTATTCCTCTTCGACCAGGAAAGAGTGTTGGGATCTCAACACAATGGGACTAATCCCATCCGTATATCCTCAGGTCACTCTCCGAGTGCAAGGTCGGTCAACAGGGAGGACGCGAACGTCATGAGGCCCCCTGGGCCTACCAGCCCCTCCACCTTCCAAGTCACCCATTTTTAGTGGTCTAAAGCAATCACAAGTGAAGTTCTTATTACTATACGAGCTTCACCCTTTGTCTTATCCCAGAATACCCCGGAGGGTGATGACTGGGTAGGGGAGGAAGGGCTAGGAAAGGAGTTAATTTCCAATTCTTCTTAAAAACAGAAATCTAACCTAGAGTAATTTATTCAAGCCTTAAAATATATTCATTATATCAATAACCAGTTAAATCTATGATTGATTTACACAGATTGTATGCATATGAAAACAAACTATTGGACAGAAGCGGCTAAGCCGCACTGACAATCCAAACAGCTTAAAAACCAAATCTAAGAGATAGATCTCCCTTTTCGGGACAAATGTAGCGAGCCGGTCGCTAAATTTTCCCCAAATCAGGAAAGGGGGTCGCTTAGAAACTGAAAACAAGAGCGATCTGCTCCCTAAGAGGGAATTCGCACCTTTTGGGCCTAAATGAGCGACCTAAATGAGCGACCTGGTCACCCCTTTCATCCTGATAAGAGCGACCTGGCCCAAAACTTGAAAAAATTTTAACCTGAGCTGGGAACGGACGACAATAACTTGTATTGTGGTCGAACGGGATCAGTTTGGCCTTAAAGAGGCTCGGCTATGAACGTAAGTACCCAAAAAAAAAAGGCTCTAAACTAGATTTAACAGAAACTATAACTAGGTTAAGAAAGCAGAAATAAAAATTGAAACTTGAAAAAAACAATCCATGGATCCTGTGGGATCGACCTGGTATGGTCGCCAAATATTTAGTATGGATTTTTCCCTAGATGCAGGCAAGAATGGCTACCTTTTGTCTATAGGATAGAAGGGTAGGGTTCCTGTATGTGAAAGAAAACCCTGCAAAGAAAACCCTACAGAAAATGGTTAGAAAACAAAAGATAGCTACAAGAGTTCAAAGGAGAACCTGCAGCAAACCTTTAGCAAACAAAACTGCAAAAAAAATAAGTTAGAAAATTAAAATAACAATGAAAGAAACATGGTTATACCTTCATTCTTGGTTTAAATGGGCCACCATGCCCTAGCTTTGGAAGCACCTCTCTCTATGGGATGGAGTCTTGGCTTATGGAGTAATGGAGGAGAGGGGGTGAATGACTTGAGAGGCAAAGGGTCTCAAGGCACTCACACGGGAATCATAACGATAGGGAGAGAAGGAGTGTTTTGAGAGTGACCCCCACCCCTCAATTTATAGTTTTTTCTAGAGACTTTAGGGTTTTAAGCCCTTGGTCGGGGCTTTAGCCCCTTTTTTGGGCTTTAAACCCCTTTCACCCAATTCTTATCTCCTTTGGGGACTTTAAGCTCCTTTGAGTGGTTTTAGCCCTTTTTTGGAGGTTTTAGCCCCTATGAGAGCTATTTTGGCTCTTTTTAGGGGTTTTTAAGCCCTTTTCATGTTTTTGAGCCTTTGCAAGGGTGTGGGGGTCGAATGAGGGTAGTGTAATGGATGTCTTTAGGTGGTGTAGGTCATGTAGAGCTTACTAAGGGATTTTTTGGGTTAATAGACTTCATTAGGGATACCTTATATTGGGTCATCATCACTAGTTTCAAGAGAATCTACAATCCTCAAAGAAATGGGAGACCTAGAGGGAAACTAGTTCTTTGTAAAGAGATAGGGTTCTCAAATATTATCAAAAATATTGAAGGGAATTCCCTTGATTTCATAGTTAAAGAAGAAGCCATAATAATATTTCTCAATGGAATATTTTAGTGCAAGATAGGGTTTTCGGTAAAATCCCAACCTCCAATCTGCGCTAAATGAGGGATTATCCATCCCACTAGTTATATTGGGGTTCTTGTTCACACTTGAACCCATTGGTTAGTTACCTATGTTAGGTATAGCTATTATTAAATTATGTCTCTCATTAATGGGGGATATTTCATGTACTTCTATATAAAGAACTATAAAACATTCTTCTAATACAAGTTAGTCATTTGATATTCCTATGTTATTGATTCTCTTATTTATTCTCAGTTCGATTATTGAACTACTTTAGTTTGGAGGTAAGGATCCTCCTCACCTTCCTTATACGAATCAAATGGTATCAGAGTATTTCTCCTTGGAGACCTCATTTGGTTTTAATTTACTTTCTGTACCACCTCTTTTTTTTTCCTACTATTTCTTTTCATGTGTCCTTTCTCTTCATGTTCGCACAAAAGCACCAAATCCTCTTATTTCCTACCCACTCTAATTTTCCCCTAGTCTCACAATGCTTCTTATGGTCTGCAACAATCCTCTCTCGACTTGTTGGTTCCACTGATCTATATTTGTTTCACACTACATATTTTCTCAAATGCTCCATATCATAACCCTAATTATGTTTCTACGAACTCCCATTACACCACATCTACACTTTCCCTCACATTCGCCCATCCTGTGGTGACCTATCCCTCTTAATCGCCCCATTCCTACTGTCCATATATTTTCTCTCATACAAGGGAAAATGAAACCCTCGTAACTATTTTTTATGTCATATCTCCTTCATACTTTCAAATCTAGCCACCATTTTATTTTGCAGCACCTCAAAAACACACTTATTCACCTATCTACAAGCACTTCTTCGCGCAACTCATAAAACCCCACTCCATCCAGGAACTCTTCATTCCCTTCTCACATTTGTTATACCTAAATCCTGTCACCATCATGTGATGAGATCCTTAACCCCTATGTTTTTCCTTAATCCCAACACTCGGAGTGGAAACTTGCTCTGTTTGTCAATTCTACTTGAAAAAACCTAGCACCGTGCTTACCCTGTGGCTGATGAGCGGTACCTTGTTCAGCACCACCTATATCCTGTTATATAGAAGTGGTGCCACTACCTATAGGCTTTTTTCTTAAAGTGGTTCTCACCTAAACCGCTCTGTCATAAGGGAACAAAAGCGGTACCCTGGGTAAAATGGGAAAAAAGGAAGTTTCTCGAGGCTTCTAGAACTTGAGCCTCATGTCCTCCCTTATCCCTATCATTATGGGTTATTTTGAGCTCGATATCCCCCTTGATAGGATCTTGGAGCCACCTCACCCACCATTCTCTCAACTATCCCTATCCATTGAGCCTTATAAATACAAGCTCCTATCCATAGTTAAGGAAGAGAACTATAGAGGTATTGTTATGCTGTTGAATTGACTACCTAGTCCAAATCATTGGAGAGCATAGAGAGAAAAGTTGGAGCTTATGGGGATGAAGTGTTTGTCTCGTGGAGGAGCTTCTCGACACTAAGGCAACAGTTGTAAGCTTCTTCATACATTCTTAATGCAAAGTTGATTTCCGTCCCACATATATGTTGCTTTGATTTCACATGTATATGTTCCTAGATTCCTTAGTCACTAGCATGGATATGTAGATGATTTTCTGGTAGCTTTGATGTGCTTGTATGTTTGACATGTTTGCAGGTACACAAGTTCATGATCGAAGTAGTATTCCAGGTGTCTATAGCATTCAAGGAAGGTCTTCATCCTTTGTCGTTCACTCATTTGTTCTGGATCTGAACCATTCAAACCAGAGGAACAGCTTCTATCCGCAAAAGGTCCAATATTCCTGATAACAAATTTGGTGATTCTGCTGGGGAGCAAAGAAAATTTCAGTTGATCTAATCTTCCTCAGTCCTTGAAATCTTGTCTGAATCCAGGCTCCATCTCCAACTCTCTTCAGTCAGATCTTCCATCTGACTTAGTGAATTTTGGTTTGAAACTTTCAGATCTGTTCAAATCTGAACTATTTCGATTTTATATGCTCTTTTTAACTGTCAATTCATCAATCTTTGCCCTGATTTGATCAATTTCTTACTTGATTTCTTGTTCTCCTTGTGTTTTGGATCCATTCAAGGAACCGCACATGCTCTGTTGGAAACAAGTGGTTCCACCTCCTGAACTCTATTAGCCATAAGCAGTGCCACCGCTGGAGTCCCTTTACCTAGAAGCGGTGCTCATCCAAAACCGCTCTATCAAGACCCCTCTAGCGCGGTGCTAGGTAGGACTTGTTCCAAAACTAGTTTTTTATCATTTTTTGCAAAAAGGTGAGTTTGTTTTCTTTCAGCCCTGCACTATCAAGCTTGTGTGTTAGAATCTCTATGCTCATGGTTGAAAATTATGTGGAAAAAGATTGGTTTGATTGAAGAATTCAAAAACTAGATTAGGCTTGTTGATTATTCATTTGCTTTCATGCTTGTTGGTTGTGATTGTGAAAGGAATTTTTTGAAATCTTAGGTTTCAGTGAGGTCTCTTTTCATTTCTTTTATAAAGACTTAAAAAAAAACCATTTGCTTATCATCTTAATTTCATTTTTCCATAGAGGACTTCTTTTTGCTTATTAAAAAGAAAAAATTTGATTGAGATTAGATCATTACCATTATTGAGCATAAGGCATTGGATATCTGATTAGCCTCACAAGCTTTCAGGTTCTCTTTGTTCTTTTGTCTCTCTTGCATTAGTACTATCTCATCAAAAGAAAAAGTAGTGTATTTTTAAGTTATATCTATCTATGTTTTAGGGAAAATCAAAAAAATAGAGTGCATATGCATGTAGAGCGCTTGTTGTTTTTCTTTTAGGAAAAGAGACTCTTACCCCTTTGATTGCTTTCGAAAATAAAAATGAGTTTGGAATGTGTTGCTTGTATTTGATTTTGATTTGTTCAAAGTAGTTCTTTGGCAATTTTTGGTTTTCAAAACAAAAATAAAATACTCTCTTTCCCTCCCGTAGGTAGGCATACCACGAACGGTAAAGTGAAATATTTGCATCTACATTCTGCATGGTTTTACTTTTTCTGTCAAAATTCCATGCATTCACCTAACTGTCCACTTTAAAATTAATGGTATTTATAGGCTAAAATTTACATAGCAATTTGAGTGATAGGGTAGAGACGTGTTCGGGCATCATTAAGCGTAGGAGCTATCGTTACTCATCTGCATTACATCCCGGGACTCGCGCAGTTCTTCCACATACCGTCGGTATATCGAACAGCCTTTCACGTACCCTTGAGGTATATAGAAAGGTACTTCACATACTCAATTGTATATAGGAAGGCCCCTTGTGAATGGTTATGCATTAGACAGCACTACCACTGATTTGAGCTCCCACGTACCTTGCGTATATCGGGAGACCCCACTAGGATACCTTATCTATCTGAGAAAATCCCTTTGGTCATCTTGCTTGGAGCCATACATCGAAAATAGCATTCGGGGAGATTACTACGCACGTACCCTTGAGGTATATCGCAAGTGGCACCTTCTTGACAATCCTGGTGAGAGACCTGACTATCTGAACTCCTCCTGTCATTTAAGTTTGTGTGTTTGGACTATAGCTTGAGTAGGGAAATTTTTGGTGTGTTTTCTAGTTTTGAGACTCTAGGTTAGTTAGGAATTGTACAAACTAGCTGAGTTAAGATAGTCCAGAAGAGTACGGGGCTTGCCACGTGATTTTATTCCTGTTTTAGGAGAAAATCCTATGGAAACTATCGACCAAGGAGCTACTACCAACTCCCAAGTGGGAGAAAATGTGGTTGCAGAAAGTAGAGATCCATATCTTTCACACGCACCTCCCTTGGCCCAACAACCTTCTCAGGGTAATACTTTGTTCCATTCTCCCATAGAAGGTCATGTTGATAATACTACCCGTCCACATTATGGTCCCAATGCTCCATTTTGGGATACCTCTATAGGACAGGCCATTGCTTCATTTGGCACCCGTTTAAACTCTTCTGAAGAAGTTTCACCAAATGAAGAAAAACGTAGACAATACCAGGCAGCTATTCTCCATGCAAAAGAAATTGAGAAGAAAATATATGACATATTGGGCACACCACCACCTCAATCAGCAGCTTTTCCTATGGGATATCGCTCACTTGCTGATTCTATGAGACCTATTGAACCTATTCTAGATCGCAATGTGACTCCACATAATCCAAGTCAAACTACCAACCCCGCCACCTCCCATATTATGTATGTTCCAAATCCTCCTGAGTCTTACACACCTAGGGCTCAACATTCAATTCATGTTTCATCAATACCTTCTAGTGTCGAGGGGAAACCCCCGTCATGAACTACGTTATCTGTCACTGGAATTGTAGCTAGTCATGGGTAGACCTCTAGTGTAGAGAAATCTATAGTTTATTTCCCTCCTACCCACATGAATGTGGTTAACCCCCCATCCAGTTCAGGTCATCCTTTGGGGGAACAACCTGTAACCAATCAAACCTCTTGGGGGTATGGTTACAGAGTAAATCAAGTACATGTAGGAAACATCAATTACCAACCCAATGTTACGGAGAGAAATTCCTATGGCTTGGGGTACCACAACAGACAGCTTGACTCCATAAATCAATCCTTTCCAATATGCAATAGAAATTAAATGTCTAACACTAAAGGATCAGACCTCATACCTTATTCCGGACGGTTGAAGTAGGTCCCCGTTGAGCTTTCCAACTTCAGCTTGAATTGATATATTACTTTCTCAACAACAAGTAAACAATACAAGCATTCTATATATCATGGTGTTAGATCTATTCTAGCATATATAATCAATAATGTATAAGCATTTGACGTAATCCCATGGATAAAATATTCATTCAAATACACATCATTGGACAAGAAAAGATAGTTCTTATTAATATAAATCATAGATTACAAGATACAACCTCTGTCAGCATGTCTGTGAACCAGAGAAACTGAATCCCCCACTTGGGCCTCCACCACTTCAATCCTCCATCACTTAGATAGCAAGCTCACAAGCAAAAGGCAAGCTTGGGAAGAACACAAAAGTGCTCCAAGGGACAAAGGGATGCAGACTCGAGCATAAGTTCTGGCAACAATGGACTATAGTTTCGTTGCTCTCAATTCTCTCTTTTGCCTTCAATGTACCAAGGGGTTCCTTATATATCTTTTCAAAGGGGTAATGAAAGATCGAATCCGAGCGATCTCAAGGCATAGGGAAGGCCAGGAGTCAAATGAGTCGGATCCATGTCAAGGAAAACTCCAAAAGAATTTGGATTATGCACACATCCCGATGTATGCGGTTTTAGTGGTCAAACCCGCGTATGTACGCGCTTATAGGTTAAAAAGTCACGTGTATCATTTTTCATGTGTTTTTAGGGATGATCAGGGAAACATCAAAGACAAAAATTGGTCCATAGGGTCTAATGAGTCTGTAGCTAGACAGGGGAAGGCCATACAAAGTGTGATTCACTTGGAGTGGTGAAATCCGCTATAACAGATGCCCCCTAATGTATGAGATCAGAGGGGTTATACGATGGCCGAAATACATTATAAGTCCATCCCAGAAGTGGAGTGATGAAGGATCCCAAATGGAAGACCAGCCACCCAATCAGCATAGTACAATAATACAACTTGGCATATAACTGCAAATACATATAGCAGTCCCGGATACATAAGAGTACAATGGCCATGAATAGGCACGAAACATGATATCACATATGTGGTCATCGCCACGTACAATATACATAGATCAGAATCTCCATGATGAAGATATACAAAGGACCATGATCTCCAAAATGGCTGAAGATATATAATAGATCAAAATCTCCATAGTGACTGGAAATGTCTGGCATATACTGGAATCAAGTCACGAGAGCTGAAATCTCATGAACACTGGCACGATCAAGGAGGTATCATATAAGAGATGCCACCAATCTGGAAAGTCTTCTAAACAAACCACTACGATTACATGTCCTACTATGCGAATAGAGGTGTCGAGTTCGAACATAGTAGTCCATCGTCTGATTACCGGTCATTGATGTATAAAGTTAACAGACGCGAGATCACCCATCGATAATGAAAATGGGAATCAAGGTAATAAAGTGCAAACTAACAAGTGTGAATAAATGTGTTGAGGTCAAACACTTGAGAGAATCCATCGATCAGGGTACATTGATATATTCCCAAGAACTGTCGATGGCGAGATAACCTGCCACTGATGACTGCAAGTCTCAAGGCACTCAAAATGACTCTAGACTCCAATCCCAGAATAAATGATCTGAAGTCGATGGGATGAAATCCGCTGGAAGGAGGGCATTAAGGCATCCCCCATCATCCAACACGAGGTACTCATCCAAGCTGTATAATGTGGAAGGACTTGATCATAAGGTGCACAAACCAGTAACTGTACCGAGAATGGCCGACATGCAAAGTCAAGATAACTGAGGAATGGCCGACTCAGGTTTCAACTTCCTTCGAACAAGATCATAACGGCGTATGGTGACTGAATGAAGGTAGCATAGACTCGATATACAAACTGGGACATCTCTGCGACACAGGAGGCATCAACAGAGGCTCCATAGGGACTGGAAGCTTAACCAGTCGGTGGAGATAAACTCAGATAAACAAGTACAGCTCCTAAAGTCAAACTATAACCCAACCAATGGATGTGATATACAGTGCTCTGTTTGAAGGAAACACGACTCAAAAACTACCATAGATAACATCATCCTTGTCCGGATTTTTGGTTTTTTTATTTTTTTGGACTTTTTCAATTATTTAAAAAGCTTGAAAAAAGAATAAAATATCTTTATAGTTATAGACTAGGAGGAGACGAGTGTCACAAGGGAAAACAAACTATTTCCAAGCAGTGGAACATACCTATGCTCAATGCAAGGATACATGTGTAGGATATTGACACTCAGGGGAAAATCCCCTCCCAGTAAAAAGGGAAACAAGCTGCGAAGGATATAAAAAATGGCTCTGCATGGCTAGACATGAGACAAGCTTAGGCTATATGGCTGAAACGCAATGTCAGGAGAGCCAGCATAAAGCTCAATAAGATAGGAAAAGCTCATGATAATGCATTCACAACTTGATATGAGGGGGTCCTGAGGGAAATAGGCCAGCAAAAGATCAAGAGGAGTATGAGGCTCTTGCGAAATGTCACGGCAATACTATACAACGGACTCCCGGACCTAAGAGAGGACTCGCAGCATGGGTACCAAATGCAAAGGGGAGCTAACTAGGACACCCATGTATAGGAAAGCTCTACCATTCACATAGTACCACTTCTAACAACAGCATGAAGGTTCCATGATACCATGGAATGGGTTCATACCTAAGGCTAAGATGGAACGCTCATAAGGCAATGCATAAGTGCAAGTAGATGTGATATCCTAACCTATATGCCAGTTCATACATAATACCTGTGATAGGCACGAATGGGTCAAAACCTCGAAGAGAGTGTACAAAATTTGGACCCTACATGAAAACCATATTAGTCCAAAACAACCCAAGATAGTCAATAAAGAATCCAAACTATAGGATATAGGGAGGAATGATCATGACAAATGCACCCAACGAAAACAATGCGATGAACGATAGGACATAAAAAAAGGAAAGTAATGTGTAGACCCAACATTCACACATCCACTACCACCCTCGTGAGGGTGACCACCGGTGTAAGGACCGAGAGAATGGAGTCAAAATCCTCCACAAATGGAGTAGAGAGCGGAATATGACCATTCCCAAATCTATGAGCACGGTAAGGGGCTGTGATGCCCCCAAGTCTGACACCAGGGTCTGTACTAGGACCAAGGACGGGTGATAAGATACCAGGCATGCCGAAAATAAAAGGACTTGAACTCAAGAAAACATAAATATACTCAAGTAACCACGATCCCAAATGCCAAATAGCGCACAAAGTGCACACTCCTAAGAAAATCTACAGCCAAAATACAAGCAAACCAAGGGGAGGATATGTGAGCTCCCGAATGCAGTAGGTATGTCTCACCTAGGAGAGTCTCAAAACTCCCCTACACTACAAGCGGAGGTACGTAACCAATTATAGTGGCCCTCAGCTTCAACGTGTAAAGCGACTGTGCTGTCCGACCCCAACCTGGCCGGGACACCTGTAGAATAACCTCTACAAGTACCCCCTCGATATCCTAGGTAAGGCCACTAAGGTCACCTCAATATAACCAATGCTTAGGCAGACAGTCACATACGGGATTGACCGTATGGGTAGGGTAGCAAAGCCCGAAACTCTCGAAAGAGCCCCTAGATACGAATACAATCCTGGAAATATCTCTGGTGCTACTCAGTTATGACTAGGGGTCATCCCAATCAATAACCACTCACACTGCCTCGTGCTTAACTCCCTTTTGAGAGGAGGATCCTGAGAAACACTGGTTATACCAAGGATTTCACACACTCACCTGGACAGACACATACATGTTGTTGTTTAGTGATCTTGGAGAATTGACTTACAATGAACTATTCCAAGATCCTAAAACCTAAGCTTGTTAGTGCACCCTAGAAAAGAAAAGAGTCTAATTCATTTTATTTAGCGTTGATTTTAATTGGCTGTAATTACTCAAAGGGAAATGGCCATGCAGCTAATGACATTATGACTCAGCAGTGAAATAAATATGCACACCATAACAAACAATGCTAAGTGCAATATTTATCAAATGAAAAATAGGGTATGCCACTACATGAGATGCATAAATATATATTCCTTTTCGAATGCCAATGCAATCCTTCCTATATGAAAGCCTAAAAACAACTCTCATCCAATCAATCCAATGCAAGTACCTCCTCAAATCCATATCTAAGATGCAACTAAGAGTGCAACTACTTTGTATTTTTCAATATAAAAGAATGAAAAATGCAATAAAAGTCATCCAAAATTCTCAGTCTCTACAGCAAGTATAAAAGACAATCCCAGCAAGACACCGAGACCAAAAAGAGTAATGCACTAATGGAAAAACAAAAAGGATAAAAGAATAAAACTACTTTCAAAGAAAAATCAATGAAAAAGCGGTCTCTGGTCACAAAAGAAGCATCCAACAGACAACATCAGACCCAAGGAAGACCCAACCACACTCACAACCCACCCAGCAACTTCCCACAACATCAAACTCACCAAAAGGGAGGATGTACGCGACTGTTTAAAGAAAAGTTGTGTATGTACGTGACTTTTGGCCAAAAATCCGCGTATGTACGCGACTTTTGGCCAAAAAACCGCGTATACAGAGAAGGCAGTGGTAAAAAGCAGGCAAGGCCAAACCAATAAAGGGGAGTGTCAATGGACAAACATAATATAAAATGCGACACAGAAACAAAGAGCAAGTCAATAATAACAAGTACATTGTGTCGATAAACCCCAAATAAAAACAAGGAACATCCCCAGCGGAGTCGCCAATTCTGTTACGGAGAGAAATTCCTATGGCTTGGGGTACCACAACAGACAGCTTGACTCCAGAAATCAATCCTTCCCAATATGCAATAGAAATTAAATTTCTAACACTAAAGGATCAGACCTTGTACCTTATTCCGCACGGTTGAAGTAGATCCCCGTTGAGCTTTCCAACTTTAGCTTGAATTGATATATTACTTTCTCAACAACAAGTAAACAATACAAGCATTCTATATATCATGGTGTTAGATCTATTCTAGCATATATAATCAATAATGTATAAGCATTTGACATAATCCCATGGATAAAATATTCATTCAAATACACATCATTGGACAGGAAAAGATAGTTCTTATTAATATAAATCAGAGATTACAAGATACAACCTCTGTCGGCACGTATGCGAACCGGAGAAACTGAATCCCCCACTTGGGCCTCCACCGCTTCAATCCTCCATCACTTAGATAGCAAGCTCACAAGCAAAAGGCAAGCTTGGGAAGAACACAAAAGTGCTCCAAGGGACAAAGGGATGCAGACTCAAGCATAAGTTCTGGCAACAATGGACTATAGTTTCTTTGCTCTCAATTCTCTCTTTTTCCTTCAATGTACCAAGGGGTTCCTTATATAGCTTTTCAAAGGGGTAATGAAAGGTTGAATCTGAGCGATCTCAAGGCATAGGGAAGGCCAGGAGTCAAATGAGTTGGATCCATGTCAAGGAAAACTCCAAAAGAATTTGGATTATGCACACATCCCGATGTACGTGGTTTTAGTGGTCAAACCCGCGTATGTACGCGCTTATAGGTTAAAAAGTCGCGTGTATCATTTTTCATGTGTTTTTAGGGATGATCGGGGAAACATCAAAGGACAAAAAGTGGTCCATAGGGTCTAATGAGTCTGCAGCGGGACAGGGGAAGGCCATACAAAGTGTGATTCACCTGGAGTGGTGAAATCCGCTATAACACCCAATCCTACAGGAATGCCTTATGTTGGAATCCCATATCCTAGTAATACTTTCACGCCATGGGGGAAACCTAACTAGTCCTACATGCCATCTATGGGGGGGATACCTATACATACCACGGGAGGTGCCGGAGGACCACCTTATGGAGGTCCTCCCCCCTGGGGGGCCTAATGGTTCAGGAGGACCTGGTGGCTTTCCTCCTTATGGTCCTAGTGGTCCTAGTGGTCCTGGAGGGTCTGGTGGCCCTCCTCCTAATGGTTCCGGTGGCTCCGGAGGTATACCTCCCAGGGGTCCTGGAGGGTCTGGTGGTCCTCCTCCTGGTGGTCCCAATGGTCCTAGTAGTCCTGGAGGCCCTGGTGGTCCTCCTCCCAGAGGCCCCAGCGGTCCTAATGGTCCCGATCTCAAAAATCAACCCCCTGCGGGCGGATCTTCTGGTGGTCTTCATCACAACAACCTGTCTATCAGTCTACTTACGGTCCTACTGGTACTTATATTCCATATCAATATTACCAGTATGTGCAACCTAATCATCAGTTACCTTTCCTAGCAACTTTGGACTTGCCTGATTTTTCCAAGTTGATTAATGATCCCATTCAACATAACCCCTCATGGCCTCCCATTCTGGTAAAGTTACCATCAAACATTCCAAATTTCTATGGGAAGCAGGGAGATGATCCGAAAAACCATGCCATGACATTCCATTTGTGGTTTTCTTCAAACTCCCTTATGGATGATTCATTTTGTTTAAGACTCTTTCAGTGAACTTTGACCGGTACCACCATGAAATGGTACATTGAACTTCTGCAACATTCGTTTGTGGATTTTGGCTCATTGGCAACTATGTTTCTTACACACTTTCATCTTCCTATCCATTATGAAATGGGTACGGATATCTTGAATTCTCTACGACCGAACACCTCCACCCACATATCCGATCATATCCATGAGTCGAGAAGGCGGAGAAGACTTATTAAGGCTCCTATCTCGGATCAGTTGTTAGCTGATTAGTTTACTAAATATTTGTTGCCTCCAATTCCCCTAGATGTGGCTATGGGTGGTGTCATTAATGAAGAGCAAGCCATTAGTCGATCCCAATATCTAGACTTGGTCTATTCCTAGTCTGGAACATTGTATGACTTGATCCCTCAAGCTCCTCGCCCAAGCACCGATCCTACCAAGACACCAGTAGAAACTCCTGTTGATGGGATTGTTGGTTCAATCCAGTCCCCATCGGCAGCAAAACCTGCCAAGGAACCCCAAAATTCCACCCCCACTCCTTCAACTCCCAAGGTTTCCACTGAGGTCAATTCCATTCAGAGTATTCAAATGCCCGGCAACAATAAAAAGAAAGGTAAAGCTAAAAACAAAAAACCTGGAAACCAACAGGAAAATCCAAAACCAACCACCAACGAGAACGATAAAGGGAAAAGAAAAGCGAAATATAAGTGTCTACTATGCGGAGGTGACCATTTCACGAAAGAGTGTCCTTGTCATGACAAAATCACCCAATTCTTGAAAACTAATCCCGCACCCGCAGTTCTCACGAATCCTTTTCCCTCTCAACAACAATTGATAGACCACATGTCTAATCAGGGAAACTCTAGTTCTTCAAAGGAAATTCGCATGATGTCCTCAAATACTATTAGTTTGAAACTCGAAGTCAGAATTATGACAAACCCAGAGACAAGAAAGAAGACAATTCTTCTTCAGGAAAAGCTCCCTTTACTGGTTCTCCTGAGTCCTCGTCTACTGTTCCCCTAACCATCAAGAAGCCTAATCTCAACATGATTTTGCATCCACCCAAGACTAATCTTAGGAAGGATGTTCTTAACCCTAATTCCCAAGCTGCTCAATTTTATAATGTAGTTGAAGATCTTGCTCAGGAACCATGTGCAATGTCTACCTTGGAATTACTCCAAAGTTGTCCTACACAGCGCAAAAACTTGTTAACTACGTTAGGAGCTTTAGACCTGGACAATACTAATTTGATCCATTTCATTATCGAGAACTATAAGTCTAGACTACCTCACAAAATTTCTTTCTAAATCATAACGAGAGTAGTCAAAAATAAGGTCTTTAGAACTATCTTAGATGAAGGAGCTTCAACTTCGGTATTGTCCCTATCTTGTTGGAAAGCTATTGGCCCTCCCGAGCTTGTAACATCACCTACGACTCTGAAATCCTTTGATGGATGAGGTTTCCAGCCCCATGGTCTCATCTCAGCCCTTTCAATCGATCTTGGGGGCAAAGTTGTTTCTATTCAAGTGGAAGTACTCGATGCCCCACTAGATTACAACCTCCTTCTAGGAAGAAATTGGTTTTACACCATGACTGTTGTTGCTTCGACAGTATTTCAAACTGTCCAATTTCTACATCTAGGGCGAATTGTCACCATTGACCAGCTCGAATTATGTACACCAAATGTTAATACCTCTATGGATAATAACATCCCTATGTTAGGTCAGTCCCCTCCTCCTTACAAGTCGATTGGGGTAGGCATGTTGAAGGATTCATCCCTTATGGGGATTTTTCTGTCCACTCCTCCTAATGCAGACACAGCGACAATAAATATGATTTTGTCATTTGATTATGACCCAAAGGGAAAACAAATTGTTGAGTCCACCTCGTTGAGACCACATGAAGAAATGTACAACATTATTCAAACCCTTTCTAATGACCACACTAATGAGATTCATCTGATGGCTTCAGACCCTTACCACCTTCCCTACTGGTTAGAACCCTCTCTTCCTATTCTGGATTATCTCTCTAAGACTTTTCCTTCTGATGAGTCCATTATGGAGATCATGAGTATGAATGAGCCTATATGGGAGGATGATCATCATAGATCCTCGTTCATCCCTAACACCAGTTCGGTAGACCATGATTTTGCATCCCTTTTTTCCACTGATATTGTCAACACACGTCAAACTCCTATATTGTTGCAAGACACAAATTCTAAAGGAAACCTATGCAACATCACTCAAACAAATCCAATTGACATATTAGCCGAGCCTAGTACCCTTGAGCATGTTCATGTTGGACAGAACTGCTCAGCAAAAGAATCTGAAGCATACAGAGCACTTTTCAAAGAATTCTACGATATTTTTGCCTGGTATTACGAATAAATGTCGGGGATAGACCCATCCATTTTGGTCCATGAAATAAAAACCTATCCCACTGCTAAACCTGTCAGGAAAAAACTAAGGCAAGTCCATCCACGAAAAGCCGCAGCTATCAAAGATGAAATAGAGAAACTTCTCAAAGCAAGTTTTATTTATCCCATACCCCTGACGGAATGGGTATCGAACGTCATCCCTGTCAATAAAAAGCAAGGCACCGTTAGAGTCTGCATCAATTTCAGAGATTTGAACAAATCTTGTCCCAAAGACAACTTTCCCACTCTGCATATCGACCAGATTATCGACAACTGTGCCGGAAGTGTCATCTTCTCGTTTATGGATGGATTTTTGGGTTATAATTAGATTGAGATTTTACCCACCGATCAGCACAAGACGGTGTTCACTTTCCCATGGGGAACCTTTGCATATAGGAAGTTACCATTTGGCCTGAAAAACGTTGGATCCACTTTCCAGCGCGCTATGTCCTATGTGTTTCACGATATAAAACATATTGTTGAACCGTACCTTGACGATCTCCCTGCTCATTCACAGCGACGGGAGGACCACCATGGTCATCTTAGAGACATTTTCCTGAGATGTCGTCATTATAACATACGACTCAATCCTCATAAATGTGTTTTCTGCGTTGAGACAGGATGCCTGTTAGGTTTTGTGGTTTCTAAGTATGGCATCTAGATAGATCCATTGAAAATTATAGTTATTTTAGCTCTACCAGCCCCAACCAACCTTCTAGAACTCCAAAGTTTGCAAGGGAAGGCAAACTTTCTCTGTCGTTTCATGTGCAATTTTGTAGAGAAAACACACGGTTATATGCGTCTCCTTAAGAAGGACACTTCATTCTTTTGGATGACCAATCCAACCGCGCCTTTGATAATCTCAGACATGCTCTGACTCATTCACCCATCATACACCCCCCAGATTATTCAAAGGATTTTCTCTTATACATTGTTGCCTCCATGACTACCATCACTATGGTTTTGGTGCAGGAGAATCCTAACGGTCAAGAGCACGTGATTTACTATGCTAGTAAGAATCTCATGGATTCTGAAACTCGATATTCACACATGAAGAAATTAGCATTGGCCACGGTCATTGCTGTTCAAAAATTTGGTCACTGCATTTTGCTCTGCACAACCACTGTATTGGCAGACCAGAACCCTATGTATTACATCCTGACTTGTCAGGTGCTCGGGGGCAAGTACTCTCAATGGATAGTCATACTCCAAGAGTTTGATCTGGAATTTGCCAAAGCCACATCAAAGAAATCCTTGGTCTTTGCCGAGCTCATGTGTGATCTTCTCTATGCTTCGATGGAATCTAAGCCCAGTGATTCATTTCCTGATGAATTCTTGTTCCTAATAAGCACTACTGACCCATGGTATGGATATTTTCTCATTTATCTCCAGACACAGAGATTTCAGCCAACTCTATCACGTGACGATCATCGCCATATCCATCACCACGCAAAATACTACCTCATCTTGAATGACACTTTGTATAGACATGGTATCAATTCTGTTCTCCAACAATGCCTTACCCACGAGGAAGCTGAACAAGTGTTGAATGATTGTCATTCTGGAGCATGTGGCGGTCATTTATCTGGGATGGCTACAGCCTAGAAAATCCTTCGCGCTAGCTATTTCTGGCCTTTAGTCTTTAAATATTGTCACGAGGTTGTTAAGAAATGCCCACCCTGTCAACATTTTTATCCGAAAAAGTGCTCTCATCTTGCTCTGCTACACCCCATCATTGTCATTGAACCTTTCTTCAAATGGGGGATTGATTATATGCATTATAATCCTACCTCAGCCGAGGGGCATGGTTACATCATCGTAGTTGTTGACTATTTTACAAAGTGGGATGAGGCCATGCCTACATATGCAAAGGATGGTAAGACTGCCGCTCTCTTCTTGTTCAATCATGTGATATCTAGATTCGAAGTCCCACAGTCCATAGTTACTAACCACGAATCACATTTCCGTAATCAAATGATGGAGGAACTATGTGCCAAGCTAGGTTTTCGTCATGAAAACTCTACGCCCTATTATCTGCAAGCTAATGGTCAGGTCGAATCCATTAACAAAGTTTTGAAAACGATGCTTCGTCGAATGGTTGGAGACCATAAATCCAACTGGCACCATATCCTTTTCTCTGCTCTTTGGGCTTACAGGACTTCAGTGAAAATAGCTACTGGTTTCACACCTTTCCAGCTTGTCTATGGACTCCAAGTTGTCTTGTCGATTCAATGTCGGATTCCATCCTTGAAACTTGCCATAGAAATTCTCCTAGACACTTCCACAGAGGAAGAGAGATTTTTATACTTGAATAACCTTGACAAAACTAGAAGAGATGCTGCCTTAGCTAATGAGGCACACAAGAAACGCGTCAAGGTGCAGTATGACAAGTCTTTCCAACCTCGTGCCTTTAACGAGGGTGACCTATTTTTAACTTATGATTAGAGATATGAAAAACTAGGGAAAGGAAAGTTCGAATCCATGTGGTACGGTCCTTTCATCATTTCCAAAGTTTTAGAGAAAGGGGCCTATGAGCTCGTGGACTATGATGGAATCCCCTTAGGACAACCTCGAAATGGGTTGTACCTAAAGAGGTACTATGCCTAGATCTCTCTTGGATAGTATATTGTATATATGTATATTACTTGACTTTTAGTGTGCTTAAGTATTTTCAATATGGTTTTGAGTTTAGTGTCCATACTTGTTTATACCATGTTTTGGACGTGCAGAGTAGATGGATTTCTACGGGTTCACTGATGGTGCTTTCCACCACACCTTGAATCTTGCGTTAGTTGCTTGGGTTCTCTATTTCCCAGCTTGAGATTTGGTTAGTTCAGGAGCAGTTTGTATTGGTCCCGCTACCAACAACATCGCCGAGTATCGAGCAGTCATAGGTCTTCTGGCTGAAGCTGCCTCCCAAGATGTTTGCAACTTGGTAGTCTTGATGGACTTACAACTTGTGGTTTTTCAACTAACCATGTCTATACCATTAGGAATCATGTGCTTCTCTGTCTCTTTCGGAGGGTACGTTTGTTTGAAAGGTCATTTAAAACTATCACCTATAGGCATATCCCTAGGGAACATAATGCAGTTGCCGACTCATTGGTAAATTACATCCTAGACTAGCATATTGCCTATTCATGACATGAAAATCAAACATGGTTCATTGTAAATAAACTACAAAAGACACATAAAACTCATGTAAAATACATTCACCATTTGAGACATATAAACACCAAGTAGAATTCTATATATATATATATATATATGAACATGTTTTACAAAAAATAGGTCACGAGACCTCATCTGAAGCGCATAGGATTTCAGATAAAAAATCATCATACAAAAGTCCTGAAGCTACTTTCAGTGGATACATCATGCACTCATCATCTAGTGATGCTCGTGGTAACACATCACTGCCTAGGCTACTCTACGTAGCAGTCTATTGAAACGACCCGGTACTCCCACTGTAGGCCTCTGATACCTCAGTGGGAGGTCACCAATGGAGGCATCCGGGATGTCTAGAGTCAACCTCTCTAGGTTATCCTCCAGCTCCCCTATCACATCATCACCCTGTGGTACAAAATGGGCTCCAGCTCATCTGTCTAATGGAGAGTTTCCCCCAGGGCGTGCTGCTCCGACATCTGCAGGAAAACTTTCAAGTCTCGTTACCAAACATAAAAAATATAAAACATCAAAATATAAAAACACTATTTCCATTTTAAGGTTTTTGTTTCTTACCAATATCACCCCACTTTCCACCAAGTGGGAGCGGTAGATCAGGGTCACCACTAAATTCAATGCCCACATATGCATAGTCCTCCACCGTAAGGATCTGATCTCTCAACCATCGAAAGAACGGGTCATCGAACTTTACCTTACCTCTGCCCACTCCAATACGGGCCATAATCCGGACCCACCTCTGCATGCGAGGGTCCCATGCCCTCAACTCTGTAAATACCACCTGGGGTCTCATCTATGGAACCCACTCGAAAAAGAAGCAAGCTAGAATGGAACTAAACCAAATTACTTCAGCTCCCCCTACTGACACTTGGTCAGTTGATACTTGAAGATCGGAAGAAGAGCTTCCGCCCAGTTGAAAACTGTGGAAGCCATGGCCTCTATGGCATAGATCATATGCGCTCTAGATGCCTGGTGTACTCCTTGGCTCTTCGCCACTCTCTACATGGTAATCAACACTGTCCGTAGAGGGCCATCCACCACTGCTTTTATGGTAATTTTCTTCCCCGATGTCATGGTCCCAGGAATGCAATGGCGGTCTATCAACTCCTGAGTAGTAATGTCCCCTCCATGGGAACCAATCAAAAAGATGGGATCACGCCGTCTCGAAAGGCTTGTCAAGAAGTAGATGTCCTCTACTTCAACTGTCAATATGTGAGCACCAACCTCGAAATACTGTTGCTCCAAATTCCACATACGAATTATATGTTCTAGTAGTCGCTCATGCGACACCATACTGGGTGTGCGGAAGAACTTTAAGGGTCCATAGTCTCTCAACGTGGCTATACAACCCGCGTTTCATTCGACAAAGGCATCGTCGTTGTCATGTTGCCTCTCTTTCCATATGACCATCTTTGATCAATAAGAACCTGTCAAAAACCATCACAAGACTAATTAGAAGCATTCCCAACCATCCAAATCATCAAAAATGAGCTAGTTTTTCTTGTGCATACATTTATATTTATCCACGGCCGGCACCGCCTATGTCCCACTGAGGACAGGTGGTGGCACTACCTGTGCATAGTGTTTTCGGCGCGGTTCTAGCGGGGTACTGCTTATCCCGCAAGGGATAAAATCGGTGCCTGCTTCCATGGTTTTAGGGCTCGCCTAATAAGCCCAAAACACCACCAAAAATCAAAATTCAAGGCATGAAATGAAAGAGTAGGGTCTAGGCTATTACCTGGAACTGATGGTGTGTGAATCCGACGGTGGATGCTCCCGATATCAGCGACTGAAAATATGGCTAAGAAAATGCTCCAAAGGCTCTCCACTATGGGTAAATGGTAAAATGTTTTGATTTTTTACTATCATTAGAGGAAATTTGGGGTCTAAAATGGGCCTTATAAGAAAACGCGCCAACAATAAATTTTGTGAGTTGGAATTCAATGACCAATAGAATTTCAATTAAATGAGTCAACCATAATGGTTGAATTGGCATATTTGTCATAAAAGAAAACTACTTTTTTTGTTCATATTTTCAGCATATCTCTCTATGTTTTTATTCAAATTTCAAGTGGGAGAGCTCGTTGGATGTGGAATTTAATTCTGCATCCAACGAGTGCCCACACTGCATACTTTTGACAGACCCTGCTACCCCAAAAATAGGAAATACCTGAAAAAGCGTGATGATGATGGACCCCGCTAACCCAAAAACAAGAAATACCTGAAAAAACGTGATGATGATGTCATCATCACATTTTTTCAGGTATTTATAATTTTTGGGGTAGCGAGGTCCGTCAAAATTATGCAGTGTGGGTACTCGTTGGATGCGGAAATAAATTCCGCATCCACCGAGCTCTCCCGCTTGAAATTTGAGTAAAAACACAAAGAGATATGTCGAAAACACGAACACAAAAAGTAGTTTTTTTCATTCTTCCTCCAAAATTAATAACTATTCTTTTTGTTATTTTAACTATTATTTTATTGTTTTCCTTAGGAGGCCCATTTTAGACCCCAAATTTCCTCTAATGTTACATGACTTTTATATACATTTTAGGGTTTGACATGCTATAGTTTTGTTTTAAAATCATTTATTACTCAAAATCTATCAGTCATAATCCTTTAATTTCAGTTATTGGAGAATTTAACACTTGTTTTTCAAGTCGTTGCAGGATAGAAGAGAGGTAGCAGTAAAGTTTTGGGAGTTCATTTTTTACTTTTTCGTACTACCATAAAATGGAAAAAGTATTTTGAGCGTTTATTGCGACACTTTGGTCACGCTCTCGAAACTTAGCATCAAAGGTCCGAGTCCTTTTCTGATTCTTTTCAGGATCGTAAAATCTCTCATTGTGAAAAGAGACCTAGTGGAGCCTTCTTTAAACTCTTTTCGGGCTCCTTAAATATGAAAAGATTGTCGAGTGATCTTATCTTCTTCACACTCGTTAAAGCATTTGAAGAGTCGTTCATCTGACAGTAGATTATTAATTTTTCAATTCAAGTGAACTATTTTATGAAAAAGGACCCCATGGAGTCTTTTTCCGTGGTCGTTCAGACTCTCTAAATATGAATGATACCGAGTTTTCTTTCATTGGACTTGTTAAATTAAACATTGAGAGACTCTCTTTTGGGAACGAACCCCTCCTCTCTTAGGTTCGTAAAACATATGAGTTTGGACTTGTCTTTGGACAAGCTATAACGATTGTTTGTTACCCTCTTTGAACTCGTAAAACCGAAAAGAGGCACTCATAAACCATGATGGGGAAAATGGGAAGGGAATAATTTTGCAAATAAATGGCAGTAGTTTTTCATTACCTTTGAACATGGCACTTGTATGCATATCATTTCAGTCAATTGGGTAGTCAGCTGATCTCCATGACGATCCACTTTCATGATTCATGTCACTCCTTTTATTCTTTCAAAAGAGTGCATTGTCCACCGTCGCACTGTATGTTTGTCCGGTCTAGTCATGTTGCCAAGTCTTTTGTCGTGCCGCCCGATGTTCAAAGGGAAATTGAAGAAGTTTTACCTCTGCAGTCAAAACAGTCTCTGTGTCAGTACTTTTGATTCAATCTTATGGTTGCTTCATTCACATCATTCCAGAACTATGTTCCGATTTTCATGTCGTCGATGTGGGACTCATCATGGCCCTCCTTCAATGAGACTATTCCTGTCGACATCAGCTTATCATCCGGGAAATAGTCTTAGAAACAAAATTTAGTACCTTGAGATCTGTATGCATCAATGACAGATTCTCTCGCTCTCGACATAGGTTCACATCATTGACCTTTGACCGATATAATCGACTGGGTGTTCGACATCAAGACATCTATTCACGCTCAGTATATTGTACTAGGGTACCTTGGGAATCATTGACATCAATGGTGATCTCCCTTGCACTTGTTAATGGTTCACATCATTGGCCGGTAATCGAGTGGTTTCTACCATGTTTGACTTCATATCATTGCAATCACATGGATAGAATCATACTTTGTGGAAGACGAGACGAAGACCCTGGGTATTTGTTTAGCGCTCGTTTCTTTCCCCAAGCTGCAATGGAGTTTTGTATATCTAGCATGGATCCACCTTTGTATGTCCATGGCTATGCTCAAATTTGCGTCTGTATGACATAGATCTACGTTGTATGCCCGGTAGCTATGTCCAAGTTTGAGTCCTCTATCACATGGATCTACATTGTATTCTAGTAGCCATGCTTGTTTATTCCTCTCATGGATCTGCCTTGTATTGTTCCGTAGCCATGAGTTGGTTACATTTTTCTATGAGTCAAAAGTATTGATGTACTACAGATGCCTACTTGACTACATTCTCCGACCGAGCTGACATTTTCACCTCGAAGTGACAACTTGTTCTCTCAAAGCTCTCACTTATAGTATCCCTCTAAGCCTCATGCTTTGGGGAGCATTATTTTATACCTAAATCATGTCACCATCATGTGATGAGATCCTTAACCCCTGTGTTTTCCCTTAATCCCAACACTTGGAGTGGAAACTTGCTTTGTTTGTCAATTCTACTTGAAAAAACCTAGCACCGTGCTTACCCTGTGGCTGATGAGCGGTACCTTGTTCAGCACCTCTTGTATCCTATTATATAGAAGTGGTGCCACCGCCTATAGGATTTTTTCTTAAAGCGGTTCTCACCTAAATCGCTCTTTCATAAGGGAACAAAAGCGGTACCCTGGGTAAAATGGGAAAAAGATAAGTTTCTCGAGGCTTCTAGAACTTGAGCCTCGTGTCCTCCCTTATCCCTATCATTATGGGTTAGTTTGAGCTCGAGATCCCCCTTGATAGGATCTTGGAGCCACCTCACCCGCCATTCTCTCAACTATCCCTATCCATTGAGCCTTATAAATACAAGCTCATATCCATAGTTGAGGAGGAGAACTATAGAGGTATTGTTATGCTATTGAATTGACTACCTAGTCCAAATCATTGGAGAGCATAGAGAGAAATTGGAGCTTATGGGGATGAAGTGTTTGTCTCGTGGAGGAGCTTGTCGACACTAAGGCAACGGTTGTAAGCTTCTTCATACATTCTTAATGCAAAGCTGATTTTCATCCCACATATCTGTTGTTTTGATTTCACATGTATATGTTGCTAGATTCCTTAGTCACTAGCATGGATATGTAGATGATTTTCTGGTAGCTTTGATGTGCTTGTATGTTTGACATGTTTGCAGGTGCACAGGTTCATGATCGAAGCAGTATTCCAGGTGTCTACAACATTCAGGGAAGGTCTTCATCCTTTGTCGTTCACTCATTTGTTCTGGATCTGAACCATTCAGACCAGAGGAACAACTTCTGTCTGCAGAAGGTGCAATATTCCTGATAACAACATTCCTTATCCCTTATCCCAAGTCCCTCACTCTACACACTCCCTTAGCCCAAGGCATAGAGCATCTTTACTTAAAAGCTAAATCTACCACCGCCCTCCTCAAATCTATAGATGGGTCACCCTCCTCATCTCCACTCTTAGTTGCAATTGCACCTACCCTTCTCAATTTGTATTTTGCAACCACTACTCTCTAATATAGGAGACCTCATATGTATTCCCTCACACTCCATTTTGTGTGTCATCACTCTCCCAACCTGCACTCACTCCATCCATGCATTTACCCTAATCACCACATACGCTCTATCGTAAGCAAATAAACAAACATAGAAAATCATTCAACTCATTCCATTCAATATCCCAATCCATGTACACACTATCAAATTATAGTCACCTCCCATTATCTCACCTCATACAGTTCCCACGTACTCTCCCCTTAGCCATGCTCAACACTAGGATCATATTCCTTGAACTCCTTTTCCCAAACCTCTACTCTCTAAGCCTCCCCTCATTCTTTTGGTTTTCCTCTTCACATGCTTGTCTCTTCAGCCACCTCCATCCACACCCTTTTCTCATATCCATTCAAGACCCCGTCCTTCTATCTCGTCACTTGTCCACGTAGCTCGAGGCATGGATTCTTCGCTCCATATCTCACCTTTTCACTTCTCACTCAACATATAACAAATTGCGGAAAGGAAGCCTGTAATAAAGGTCTGCATCTTGAAACAAGTTATGAGTTTCAAAAGTTACATCAAAAGAAGCATTTTATTTTTGGCTCTCAGCATACAAGTGCACCCTCCTCCAGGTGGGTTCTAGTGAACGATGTTTCAACACAAAGGTTCTTCTCCATGAGAAACTATTGTTATCTACATATGGGTTGTATTTAGTAGTCACAAAAACTCCACCCTCCATTAGTTAATCTCTAGGGGATATATTGTGATAGTCTATTTCTCTCAGAAATTCAGTATTTGTTTTTGTTTTAGTAATAACACTTAGACTTTGCTTCCAGATGTCTTCTATTTTTGGGGTTTCTACAGCACTAGTCGAATAATAAGCTAATGGGAATCTCCCAATTCCTCCTCTAAATTACACAGAACCACAACTCCTTTTTTTGGACCATATTCATTTTTCTACATAGGATTAATTTCAAGTTTTGCACAAGTATTATCCTCCTTTACATTCATGGGGCAGCTAGGTGTCTCCACCCGACCCATCTTCACAACACAACACACTGATCATACAGGTGTCTCCACCCTCTCGGTTTGAGATGCATTCACTGGGAATCCAAGTGTCTCCACCCTCCCAGTATTAGCAGCAACAATCCTCTGTGTATCATCAAAGTCTACACCTTTTTAGTAGTCATGGCATCTACACTCAATCATCGGTTCTCTCAAACTTCAACAGGGAGGTGGAAAGTAGGGACACTTTCCACTTGAACTGAGAGGAATGGGATGAATAAGGGATCATCCATCCCACTAGTTATATTGGGGTCCATGTTTACACTTGAACCTGCTCGTTAGTTACCCATGTTAAGTAGATATATTCGCTCATTAATGAGGGTTCTTTCATGCAATTCTATATAAATGCCTAGCAAGGCTTCTTCTAATACAAGTTAGTCATTTGATCTTCTTATGCATATTGGTTCTCTTTTTTATTTTGAGTTCAATTATTGATTTAGCTTAGTTGGGAGGTGGGGCTCCTCCTCACCTCCCTTATACAAATCGTCATCTATGAAAGAGAACAACTCAAATATCAATAATCTCATTTTGATTAAAAAATATCCAAGGAACCAACTTCAATTTTGACAATGTGCCTTTGATGGGGATCGTTTTTTCTTGTTCATTTCCAGCTGCAAAATCAATCTATTATCAGGATGCATCTTCAAAACCAAGCTCTTTAAATGCAACAAGAAGTTCACAGATACCATCTCCAACAATTTAATTGTCAAGCCCATATTTCATTAACAAAGGTGATGAACTTCCTAAGATGGGGATTAAAAATGTGAAGGTAAACAAATTTTTTTCTACATGCAAATATAAATCAGTAGTTTGTAGGTCTAATGGATTATGAAATAAACAGAGTATCTTGACTAGTTGATCCAAAAAAACTAGACCACAAGCTATGATTATTATTTATGTTTAAAAGGATTCTTCATTGTCCAATTCTTCTCTAAGGTATAGTGTAAGTGTGTTTTTGATGAAGGATAATGGTTCTGGGGAAGAGACATGAATTTTACTACCCCATGGTTTCTATAATTCGATCCTTCCTCTATGGTAATAACTGAAATTCCTCTCTAGGTTCAACTCGTGAATATGCTCGTTCCTTTCTAGCATTACTCTGTTTTAGAATACATTGGAAACTCCTTGGGGTGACTTATTAAATAGGATAATGTTATTATGCAACATTTTTTATTCACTTATGCGTGGATCTGTATGGAATTGGACCCAAGCAAAGGGTTTTCAAAGAAAATTATTTTACATATTGAGAACTCCAGCACTCACAAAGTTAGGACTATCAAAACACAACATTTATATGTCATGTTTTCTTCCAAATAGTTCATCTATAGGATGGATTCCCTCAACTTGAAAAAAAAACTAGAAATAAAAAAAAAAAGGTAGCCTCCTAAATCAAAATCTTAGGAGTCATTCGACCCTACTTATATGGGAAATGAGGAGGTGGAAAATATGGAAGAAGAAGAAGGATGTAAAGAATAAACATAAACGATTCCAATGAGTATTTGGAATTGATCCAACAAGTGTATCATCCACATTCTATATCGTTGGTTTCATTGGATATTTCTACGCGAGGAATACAAAGAACTCATGAGCTTGATAATTCTGATTCAGATAAGGAACTTGTGCAAAGAGAGGATGCATCATAGATAGTTGTGGTGAATTTGAATATTAAGAGTTGGAAAGAGGTCAAGTAAAATAAATGAAAGAAAGGGAATGTTTAGTATTACTTCAACCTTTTATTTAGTTTAGTGTGTATTCAATATTTTCTATCATTGCAGACTTTTTGGACTATTTTTACTATTTTGAATATATGCATCAAATAAAATTAGAGTATATATCAAATATTAAAACGAAGAAAAATTCATGCAAATATTCAATATATACAAAGATATATTGGTTGGAAGGATTTTTTTAGTCTTTGCGGCATGGCAGCGAACCCTAGCGATGTAATGTCTTCATCAACTCTTTGTCAAGAATATTGACTCCAAGTCACATGTCACTTTTAGGGTTGGTTTGGATTTTAGGATGAATTCTCTCGTGGCCATCTCTACTAACCAACATATTCCCTTATATTTTTGGAAAAAATTGTTTTCATGGGGTTTCTATCTAACCAAGTCAAAGGGGCTTCTCCCAAAATGATGCATCGTGTAGGAATCTTATGAAAAGAGATAACTAAAGGACTAGTTAATCTCTAAAATGGAAATATAAAATCACAAAAAGAACATAATGTGGGAATTAGGGACATATCGATGGTAAGATTCATTAGGGATACCTTAGATGGGGTTTCCATCACTAGTTTCAAGAGAATCTACAATCCTCGCCGTAAATGAGAGAACTATGGGGAAACTAGTTTTTAGTAAAGATCTAGGGTTTTCAAATATTATAAAAAATATTGAAGGAAATTCCCTTCATTTCATAGTTAAAGAATAAAACATTATAATATCGCTTAATGGAAGACTTTGGTGCAAGAAAGGGTTTCGGTAAACTCTCAAAGTCTCATCTGGGTTGAATGAGTGATTATCCATCCCACTAGTTATATTGGGGTTCTTGTTCACACTTGAACCCGTTGGTTAGTCACCTATGTTAAGTATAACTATTAATAAATAATAATGCTCATTAATGAGGGATCTTTCATGTACTGTTATATAAAGGCCTAGCAAGCATTCTTCTAATACAAGTTAGTCATTTTATCTTCTTATGCATATTGATTCTCTTATTTATTCCATTTTTTTATTATTGAGTTACCATAGCTAGGAGGTGAGGATCCTCCTCACCTCCATTATACAGATTAAATGGTATTAGAGAAGTTCTCCTTAGGGACCTGATCTGGTTTCATTTTACTTTCTGTCCTACCTCTTTTTTTCATACCATCGCTTTGCATGTGGACTCCTCTTCTTTTTCACACAAAAGAACCAGTTCCTCTTATTTCCTACACACTCTATTTGTCCCTCGGTCCAGCATTTCTTTTTACGGTCTGCAGCAATCCTCTCTTGGCTTGTTGGTTCCGTAAAAATGTGTTTGTCTCACACTACATATTTTCTCAAACGCTCCATATCCTAACCCTAATTATGCCTCTACCAACTCCCATTGCACCACATCTGCACTTTCCCTCACATTCGCCCAGCCTGTGGTGACATATCCCTCTTAATCGCCCCAGTCCTACTATCCACATCTTTGCTCTCAACGAAGTGAAATCAAAACCCTAATAAATTTTCTTCATGACATATATCCTTCGTCCTTTCAACCCTCATTAGAGAAAATTTCAACTCAAAATGGGCCTTTTAACTTTTATTCAAATTCCATGTCATCATGTGTTAGCCAATGAAATTGCTTTAAATTTGAAATACCGTATTTTTAATATAAATTTGGGGATAGGTATCATAAAAAAAACTACTTTTTTTGTTTGTATTTTTGACATATCTCCCTGTGTTTTTACTCAAATTTCAATTGGGAGAGCTCACTGGATGCGGAATTGATTTCCGCATCCAACGAGTACCCACTCGGCATACTTTTGACGGACCCCACTACCCCAAAAACAAGAAATACCTGAAAAATGGAATGATGATGTCATCATTCCATTTTTTCAGGTATTTCTTATTTTTGGGGTAGCGGGGTCCAGAAAAAGTATGTCGAGTGGGCACTCGTTCGATGCGGAATTCAATTCCGCATCCAGCGAGCTCTCCCAATCGAAATTTGAGTAAAAACACAGGGAGATATGTCAAAAATACAAACAAAAAAGTAGTTTTTTTCTTTTCTTCCTCCAAAATTAATAAATATTATTTTATTATTTTAACTATTATTTTATTAATTCATTTTAGGAGGCCCATTTTGAGTTGAAATTTCCTCTAATGAACCACCATTTTCTTTTGTGTAACCTAAAATCACTAAAATTCACCTATCTACGAGCTCCTCTACGCATAGTTATGAAGCCCCCACTCTAGCCAGATACTCTTCATTCCCTTCTCGCATTGCTTATCCCTTAACCGAAGTCGTTTCTCTCACTTTGCACACTCACGTAGTGCAAGGCGTTGAGCATCTTTACCGAAGCACTAAATCTACCACCACCCTCCTGAAATATATAGGTCAGCCACCCTCCTCAACTCTTCTCTTGGATGCAATCACGCCTGCCCTTATCAAGTTTACTTTTGAAAACACCACTCTCTAAGCTGGAAAAGCTCATATTTATTCCCTTAGACACCATTTTGTGGACCATCACTCTTCCAACCTACACTAACTCCAACCATGAATTTACCCTAATCACCACATACGCTCTCTCATAAACAAATTAGCAAACATAGAAAACCATTCAACCGATCCCCTGCAATATGCCAATCCATGAACACACTATCAAACTATATCTGCCTCTCATTATCTCCCCTCAAACATTTCCCATGTTCTCTCCCCTCATCCACAAAAATCTGGGCACATATTCTTTGAAATCATTTTCCCAACCCTCTCCTCTCTATTCCGCCCCTCATTCTTTTGGTTTTCCTCTTGACATGATTGTCTCTTCAGCCACACCCTATGTGCATCTCCCTCCAGGGCCTCTTCCTTCTAACTCGCCACTTATCCATGCAGCTCAAGTTCTAACTTCTTCACTCCAGATCTGACCTTTTCATTTCTCACTTGACATGTAACAAACTGAGGAAAGGAGATATAAAGCAGAGGGCCACATCTTAAAACAAGGTCCAAGTTTCAACACTCACATTAAAAGTAGCATTTTATTTTTGGCTCTCAGCATACATGTTCGCCCTCCTCCAGGTGGGTTCTAATGAATGATGCTTCAACACATAGGTTCGTCTCCATGAGAAGCTATCATTCTCTACACGTGGGTAGTATTTAGCAGTCACAAAAACTCCACCCATGATCAATTCAACTCTAGGGGATATTTTGCTCCAGTTTATTTCTCTCATTAATTTAGTAATAGTTTATGTTTTAGTAATAACACTTCGTTTTTTCTTCTAGATTTCTTCTATTTTTGGGGTGTCTACAACACCAATTGAATATTAAGCTAATGGGACTCTCCTAGTTCCTCCTCTATCTTACATAGAAGCACAACTCTCTTTTTTCACAGCATATGCCCTTTCATTACAGAGGATCGGTTTAGGTTTTGCATGGGATTATATTCCTTTTACATTCATGGGGAAGTTGGGCGTATTCACCCTCCCCATATTTGTGGGACAACAAATTGAGCGTCAAGTTGTCTCCACCCTCTAAGTCTCAGCCACATTCACTAGAAAAGCAAGTGTTTCAATCCTCCCATTCTTATAAGCAACAATCTTTTGTGTATCATCAAAGTCTACACCTTTTTAGCAACCATGGAATCCTGCACTCATTCATAAGTGATATCACACTTCATCCAAGAGGAGGAAAGTAGGGAGGCTTTCCACTTCAACCATAAAGATTGGGATGAATGAGAGATCATCCATCCCACTATTTATATTGGGGTTCTTGTTCACACTTGAACCCACTTGTTAGTTACGCATGTTAACTATATCTAGTATTAAATAATGTCACTCATTAATGAGGGCTCTTTCATGTAGTACTATATAAAGGCCTAGCCGGTCTTCTTCTAATACAAGTCATTCATTCGATATTATTATGCATATTGGTTCTCTTGTTTATTTTAAGTTTGATTATTGATTTAGCTTAGTTGGGAGGTGAGGCTCCTCCTCAAATCCCTTATATGGATCGTCATCTATGAAGGAAAACAACTCAAAGATCAATAATCTCATCCTGATTAAAAATTCTCCAAGGAATCAACTTCAATTTTGACAATGTGTCTATGAGGGGGACCCTTGTTTCTAGTTCATTTACTACAAAAGCATTCTATTATAAGGATGCATCTTCAAAACTAGGCTCTTTAAATGAATTAAGAAGTTCACATATACCATCTCCAACAGTTCAATTGCCAAGCCCATAAATCATTGACAAAGATGATGAACTTCCTAAGATGGAGATCAAAAATGTGAAGGTAAACAAACTATTTTCTATATGCAAATATAAATCAATATATTGTAGGTCTAATGGATTCTGGAAAAGAACATAGTATCTTGACTAATGATCCCAAAAAACTAGACCACAAACTATGATTATTATTTATGTTTAAAAGGATTCTTCATTTTCCAATTCTTACCTCAGGTACAATGTAAGTATGGTCTTGATGAAGGATCTTGGTTCTAAGGAAGAGACATGATTTTTATTACCCCATGGTTTCTATAATTCTATCCTTCCTCTATGGTAATAACTAAAATTCCAGTCTAGGTTCAACTCACGAATATGCCCCTTCCTTTCTGGAATCTGTCTATTTTAGAATACATCAGGAACCTCTTAGGGTACTTTATTATATAGGATAGTGTTCTTATGCAACATGTTTTATTCACTTGTGCGTGGATCTATGTGGAAGTGGACCTTAGCAAAGAGCTGCCAAAGAAAATTCTTTTACAGATTGAGAACTTCAGTATTCACAAAGTTAGGACTATCAAAACTCAACGTTTAGATGTCATGTTTGCTTCCAAAAAGGTCATCTATGGCATGGCTTCTCTCAACTTAAAAAACAACCTAAAAACAAAAAGGATAGTCTCCTAAATCGAAATCTTGGGGGTCGTTCAACCTTGCTTATATGGGAAATGAGGTGAACAGTAAGGAAGCAAAAGAAGAAACATAAACATAACTAACAAAATGTTGCAATGAGTATTTGGAATTGATCCAACAAGTGTCTCCTCCTGGATCTTTGGTATTGTTGGATATTTCTACGCGAGGAATAAAGAGAACTCCAGAGTCTAATAGTTTTAATTCATATAAGGAACAAACCCAAAGAGAGGATGCATCATAGCTAGTTGTGTTGAAGCTGAATCTTAAGGGTTGGAGAGAGGTCAAAAAAAGAAAGGGAATAAAGGGAATGTTTAGGATTACCCCAACATTTAATTCTACATGGCATATTTCTCTCTTTAGTTTAGTGTTTATTCAGTCTCTTCTATCATTGTAGGATATTGGATTGATTTTACTATTTTGAATATATGATTAATGCATATATATCCATAATGTAATTTTATACTCTTTTGGATAAATAAAATTATGATTTTTTTCCAAGGAAAGATTAATAGAAATACATATAATGAATAATTTATGATGGGATGATATTCATAACCCCCTTCAATGTGTCCATCCTCCATAAAATGTATTTCAGTTGTTCTTAATAAAAATCTTTTTCCATTAAATCCACTACACTCATGACAAGGGAAATTACATTTCACATAACCCATAATCAGTGCTTGCCTCTTTAACCTAGAAAGTGTTGTCGATTCTTCTAGAGTTGGCATTGTAACTACTTATTACAACAAAATCTGTTAAAGCATTATAAGTACAAATGATCTTTATTGATACCCATGAATGATATTTCTATGGCATAAGTATAGGACTATAGAATACTGAACTAGACACAAAAACTAAAAATACTAACCTTCAACTTGTAAAAACTAAGTTATGTTGAACAAAATTTGGTTGTGTTAAACAAATATCTGATCGAAAAATTTATTGTTTCATGCATCAAACAATGAAGATAAAAATTGTCGCAACTATATAAAATTTATCAAAATGTGTTATGAATAACAATATTTGTAAATTTTATATCACCGAACATGTGGCGCCCACCAAAAATGGTCAACGATGACTGAAAGAGAAAGTCGGCGCAAATCAAAAAATACAAATTTATATTGGGATATATTAGTTCAATGATGCGAATAATGTTCGTAAAGGCCACACAACACACCTAGATGGTTGGTGTGCAAGGATTTGTTGTGCATTTTGGGAATATAAAGAAAATGGACAAATGGAGTGTTCTCATTGGTATTCTCATCTATCATATGTAGTTGAGTGTGTAAGATGGGAAACATTGGGGACTATTGTCTAGTGTGATCCAAAAAATCACACATGGCCCAAGGAAATTGTGCTTTAACTATGACAGAAGGAGGTGAATTCACAACTTAGTTGAGAGGGGCTAATGTCACTGCATTCTTGTCTTTTCCCCCAACGTTCTTCTTGGAAGTAGGTTGAATGATGGGTTGTGCTTTCTCAGTGACTCCAAGAGGTGGGTTCTTGGAAGTATCGATTAGTTAAACAAGATTCAATACAACCTATGGTATGGGGGGGTCATTTTGGTGGATTAAGATACCAAACATGAAGGTCTAATGTCAAACCTAGAAGTTTAAGCATAGCCATTATGGTTTTGTTCACCATCCCATAAGGTGGAGATAAGAACGAGATTTGATTAATAGGAGTATACCCCCCCATTTTCCTGGGTAACTCGCTTGGAGGGGGCATAAGTTGAGGTTGGGAAGTAGATGTTGGAATAATCAAAACCCATTCCCATACTTAGGATAAAATAATTAATCATTTTTATTAATTTCCTAGGTTCTACACTAGCTAGTTGGCCTCCACTATCATTTTTGTGGTCAAACTTGCCAAAAATGCCTCCTGGAGTGCTTTGGAAATATTTTCGATAAGATTCTGCCAACTAAGAGACTGCCCAGTTTAGTAAGTGTGCATTCCTTCCTTATCTAGAGTTTCCATCTTTTTCTGCAGTTTTAAGGAAAAAGGTAAGGCTAGTTTTAAGGTAGATTGCCTTGCTTTTTGTAACAACTCACCCTCCTTATTTTCCTCACCTAAAAGCATGATAAATTCTACTTTCCTTCAGTTATCAGTTGTAACAACTCATTCATCCAGTTCGTGAGCCTTTTGACAGATTAGGAAAGTGTTTTATGTGCCTATGGGGGATTTTGACTAGTTTAGTAAGCTTGCTTTTGTACTGATTCGAATGGCATTTTTATGATTTTGAATCCTTGGAGTATATACATGATTGAAAAACCAATTACTATATAATGATGCCTGGTGTAAAGTAATATAACAACAGTTTGTGTTATTCAACTGATTCGGTCTCCTTTCTTGAGTGTTTCTTGCATATTTTTCAATCAATTTTGTGAATTCAATTGATCTCAGCTTAAGCTTAATTTCTACAGTAAATTTACTAAAGGAGATAATGCACAAATCTGATATCACTACCTTCAAAAATGAAAATGAATTTAGAGAAATATACATCTTCCTTAACCTCATACCTCAACATAATAAATGATAATTCTATTATAGAACTAAAGAAAGATTATATACTTGACCCTAATCATGAGCATAATAAAAACGAGACGATTTAAAATTAAAGACTATTATCCCATGAATATCTACCATAAAGAGGTTTTCAACACCCATGTATTTTTTTAAATTATAGTAGTTTTTATTTATTGTAAATCAATCATGTTTTTAGGAGTCCTTTGTCAAATCCACACTAGAAGAATTTTTATTAAGTGCTCTAGGAAGGAGACTACCTAGTATGTTGATGTGTTCTTTTTCAATTATAGTCCTTTGGAGATATTAAATTCTAGGAGCGCTCTTTTTTTGTATTATTAAGCTTTTCAATGAGGGTTCCACACTTTCTTCATACAGACTAAAGGATTTAATGAATAGAATGAAAGAAGTGCTTTAAATATATACAATGAAAATAGTTTTAATCAATTGAAACATCTTACTATGAGTACTATTAATTTAGTAAGAGAGGATGTTGATCTATGAGTATTATTAATTTAGTAAGAGAGGATGAGAGGATGATGATCCATTATTAGAGATGGTGAATGTATTATTATACTTTACAATATATATTTTTGAACAATTTTTTTTTTAATTATATAAAAATAAAATTATAAAGAAAATCATGTAATTTTTATATTTTTTAGTAAATTAAAATTATTTTGAATGTATATAAATAATTGTTACTATTATTAATAATAATTTAATTAATTGCGTCAAAGAAGCACATTCTATGGTCCACTAGGAGAAGATGTGTAACTCTTTTCGTGCTCATCCTAGTTGACACATGTCTTATATATATATATATATATATATATATATATATATATATATCGTCTTAATTTAGAGTTAACACATTTACAACATCATATATTTAAGAACACACAAACTAGACAATCAAAACACTTTTACACTTTAAAAACGGGTTTGCATTTCAAGAGATTTCATCTTTCTCGGCACTTGCTAGATCCCTTTTTAAGATGGGTGGATCTATGTTAGTCAGCATCAATTTAGTTAAAGTGTTCTACATCGGGTTTGTAAAGTTTTACTGTGGTTTATTAAAAATAATCTAGACTTCATCACACTAATTGGATTAATTTAATTGGATGTATTATGATGTGAAAAAAGATTTGCACACATGTGGTCCATGATACTATTTTGACGAGTTGATTGAGGGGTACATTCTCCGTGTGTGTGTGTGTGTGTAAAGTTAATTGAAACCAACCTCGGTACATCAGAAGTTGAAAATGAAACGAGTCACTTGGTTTTCTTTATCATTTAATTTTTATGCTCAAAAAGCTTTAAGAAAAACATCCCTAAATCACCATAGCTATGATTAGTTAAAAATATAGGAAAGTTGGTATGGTAGCAAATGTTTTGAAATTGTGCTCTAATCATTAGGGGAGTTTTGAGGTAAAGAATGGGCCTCAAAACAAAAATTGTACCATCAAAATTCATTTTATAAGAACCAATAAGATTCATGATGATGATGCCAACCATGGGGTAAAAATTTTAAAACAAATTGGGGGAACAAAAAAACTATGTTTTCTTATTGTATTTTTGGCATATCTCCTTATTAGTTTACCCAAATTTGAAGTTTTGGCGTTAGTTGGATGCAAAATTCAATTATGCATCTAACCCATACACACCACATAATTTTGAGCTACCCACAACATAAAAAATAAAAATTTCAATAAAAAATGTATTTTAATATTAAAATAATTTTTTTATTGAAATTTTCATTTTTTTCATGTCGTGGGTACCTCAAAAGTATGAAGTCTGGGTCAAATGAGTTCCCAAACTTCAAATTTGAGTAAACCCATAAGGAGGTATGCCAAACATACAATAAAAAAATAAAAATAAAAAGTAGTTTTTTGTTTTTCCCTCCAAAAGTTAGAATTCGTATTTTATGAGTATCTCTTATTTTATTATTTTCCTTGGGACTCATTTTAGACCTCACTACTTCCCTAATAGCACCTGTATTGATGTCATTCTATTGTAAAAATATGATGTTATTCTATTGTAAAAATATTTTGCTCTAAACATTGCCAAAAAAATCCAGAAATTAGAAAATTTGTACAAAACATATGACAATATTTTATGGTTAAAATGTAAGAATACTTGCATCACCAAATATTCTACAATTTTAGAATATTATGTTTCGTTTAATATCATATTATTAGAAGGATAATATTTAAACCTAATTGCATATTATTATATTATTTTATTGTAAGGAGAGAAATCACTCAAACTTAATTGAATAATAGTTTAAGGTATTGGAAGATTAATAAAATATTTTGTCAATAAAAATTTCTTTGATATTTTCCTTTATAGTTGTAGCATTCTAAATAAATGTCTGTAAGATAAAATATTAGGTTTAATATTTTCTCTTTTAATCATGTTATTCTTTCAATTATTCTATTGACTCATTTTCTCATCATTTTGTTTTTGGAATAATCATAATACCTACATGCAATGTATTTTGATATGATTTTGCAATATATTAAACCATAGAAGTTTGTATATTTTAACTTATTTACAACAATAATTCAGTAGGTCGGTCTTATTACTCAATAGAATGAAACCAGTTTTTTGTAGTTCCATTTTCCTGTACCTAAATAACTTTGTTTTTGTATACTCTTAGGTTTTAGGTTGTATTTCATAGTCAAATTTTCAATGATTAGGAAAGGCCTTTTGAGTTTAAAACTTTAAAGTTTGAATTTAATGATTCAACAATGAAATAAATTTAAATTGGTTATCGAAATTGAATATTGTCTTACTTTTCAAAAAGCTTCACCCAAATTCCACACAATAACCTAATACCTTACTCTAATTATTACCATATTCACCCAAATTCCACACAATAAGTTAATACCTTCTTTTCCAAAAAGCTTCACCCAAATTCCACATGATAACTAATTTGTTTAATCAACTTTCTGATTAACCATACTGTACATTTATTATTGTACATAGTGGCTGAATGTAGAAGTTAATATTAGGAAGATGATACCGTTGATAATTCTGATTATTCATACAATGAAATCCAATAATTTTATCTTAATGGGTTTTATGGTAATGGGTTTTAGCTGAGTTGAGACATGTTCCTTATCCACAGTAAGAAGTAAGGAGTTATGGAATGGAGAATGGCAGTGGTTAACAATACAAACTGTTATACCATTTTGACAATTCTTCTCATTTAATTTCATAATATTTTATTAGATATTAATTTTGTTGTATTGAAAAAAAAATATTTTTTAGTAGTATTTCGATAATAATAGTTAAAAGAAGATGGATAAAATTTTAAAGTTTTCTAATTTTTTTAAAGCTTGTTAAATAGTTTTTAAAAATAATTCAATTTGAAATTATTAAATAAATATTTTTAATATAAAATAAATTGAAATTCTAGAATATGTCAGACTATATAAATATGGAAAAAGTTGTGAATTTAAATTAATCATTAAACTATGGTAAATTAAAATTTTCATAATACTATATAATACAAGCATCAAATTAATTAGAGATCAAATAACAATTTTTTGTTTTTTATCTATAAAATTGTTATTAAAAGATAACTATATCAATTAGAAAAAAATTTGTTTTTTTTATCTATAAAATTATTATTAAAAGATAACTATATCAATTAGAAAAAAGGGTTTAGTTAGTGTTTTCTAAATTTTGGTGCTTGGTAGATCCCCTTTTAAAATGAATCTATGTTGGTAGAGATCAAACTTTTGGATGTCTTTTTTAGAATGCAAAAACTAGGGGGGGAAGTTTGCACCTCAAGAGAGATTTGATCTCTATCAATGCATAAAATCATAAAAGATGAATTCCACCATATTTAAAAAAAACATATAAATTGCAAAGAAGTGAATATAGAGAAATTCTATAATATCCATATCAAGTAATTAATTGGACATAGTCAAACTTCTTGTTGTTGAAAACAATATCAACTAGAAAATATCCAAGATTCATTAAATTTTATAGTTTTAATTAATTAGAATAAATATCTATTTGTTTTGAATTTACGTTAGGAACAACATTGTAAATTTTTTGACCCTATATATATATATATATATGTTTTTAAGCAATATTTTATTATTTTATAAGTGCCATGTGTCAAATTCATATTGAGCACATAATTGCAATAAAGCGCCTCACCACACAATTAAACTTAAAGGTATTACACTTGGCACCTTTAACTTAACAATTGATTCATTAACTATTATAAGAATAAGCAGTTTAGTGAATGTAATCTAAACATTATACAATTTAGAATTTTCTAGCTATTGTCAACATAATCCAACGATACAATATTTGATCAAATTCCAATTTTTCATTACTTAAATTGCATTTTTTAATGCATAAATGGATTCAGCACCATCAAATACCCCTATTGCACATAGATAATGCCATTTCAACAACTTATATTTGCAATTCCAATAATTATTCTCAATTTCTAACCAGATTTTAGATCTAAATAATAATAATAAAAATGACAAAACATATCTTTAACATGTTGAGAACATTAAACAAACTACTAAGTTGAAATCCAAAATAAAACCAAAGGCTTGCACCATTATATAAACAAATCCATAATCATACACCCCATATTACTGCAACTTAGCCACCCCTGCCATATACATGAGCCAATGTCTCGTGTATCTTCAACATTGTCAGGTAAACAGGCCAATGTCTTGGGCTCTTGCAATCTTAAAAGTCAGTTCAATAGCTCTGATCAAGCACCCCATATTACTGCAACTTAACCACCCTTGCCATATACATGCGCCAATGTCTCTTGTATCTTCAACATTGTGAGGTAAACAGGCCAATGTCTTAGGTCTTGCATCTTAAAAGTCAGTTCAATAGCTGATCAAGGCGCCACCTAAGTAACAGCAAATCGATAAGCTGCTCAAGTAGAACAACTTTATCTTCTAATGTTTGCCATCATGGTCATCTCTTAGGCTTAAGCTAACTGATTTGTTAGTCTAATCTAAAATCCTAGCGCCGGTGATTTGTCATAAGTATCTAAAAATCAAATCTAGTAGTCTCAAGTAAATAATGGTTTTCATGATTATTAACGCTTAGGTACTTATAAAGGCAATTCCTGTATAAAGTGTATCAAGTCCAACTGATATTTTGGGTTGGAGAAGGTATGGTGAGGATTCCTGTATGAAGTGTATATAGTCCAACTGACCTTTTCGGGTTGGAGAGGATATGGTGAGGATTGTATATAACCCCATTATACTATTATAATTATTAAAGTGGTGTGCTATCAGTCTGGGTGGGGGAAGATAGCTATGGATAACTTTAAAAAAATTCCATCTATTAATTATCTATCTTAACCATAAATTTATTAAGCATAATGAAAGATCAAGTATGGTGAAGCACAAAACCTCAATCTTTATTAAATAGTACCTGTCTATTAATTATCTGTCTTACTATATTTAAACAACTATAAACCTCAATCTTTATTAAATAGTACCTGTCTATTAATTATATGTCTTACTATATTTAAACAACTATAAACCTCAATCTTTATTAAATAGTACCTGTCTATTAATTATCTGTCTTACTATATTTAAACAACTATAAATAAAAAAGACATAGTTCCATATTAACCAAACATCTATTATGCATCAAACCTCAGGGTTTATGGTTTATGTATCTGGAAATGCAAAAACATTAAGGCTTCCACTTCCCATCTTTTAATTCAGAATCAATGCTAAGATGGATCTATGTTATTTCTAACAACTATTTCGAAAATTAGAAAACATGGCACAGCAATTATGTACTCTTCTGTGACAAATAATAATAAAATATTTTGGTTTATATGCATTGTCTTCCCCTGTACCTCTTGGTCTACAATAAAGCTGCTACATCCACTTTATCTCAAACGTCCTTAATGGAACCTACTTTCATGCTCTTACATCTTGTACAAGTACATTGCGTTTTAAGTGCTTAAATTAAACATGTTCAAAATATAAAGCTGATCCACATTAATTTAGATCCCCATAAATAAGTTCCTCCATGGTGTGATCCAAACTTCAAAGGAATGAATTCTTACAATAGGAAACAGGGAAACAAGTTGCCTATAAAGCTCAAATGTCAAACATAAAGTGACAGGCAATTCGGGTTCTAAGTGAAGAGCAAATCAACAAGCCAGTATCTTGCAACCAGTAGACCCCTTCTCCAATTACCCAGCTAAAGCTCCTTTGGGCCAAAAAAGTGCGTGCATACCTACATCTTCTATGCATTCAACTTGGCCTTTATTCCATGTGATTTTCTTCCTTGTTAGTTTCTTAATTAAAGAATGCTTACAATAATAACATATGAAATTTGTTTTCAAATCCTAAGGTACAGCAAATTTTATCAAAATACTTAATACAACACAACAGAAATGATAAAATGAAATCATTTTCAACTCAATGCATTCACAAACAACACAGGCAGAAACCAAGAAACTATGGGAATACAACCTACCTCAAGCTGCTAAACAATCTTCAGTAGAGTTGGCCAATCTTCCACATGCAACAAATTGCTAAGCACATTCGTAATCTATGTACCCACAAGAATGAATATCATAGTGGCCACAATGATGTGGGTCTTAAACATTGCTAATACAGCAAACAAGAAAAGGATGGCATTATAATGGCGAAGGGACGGCTAATTCAAAGTACATCTTCTATCTTACCATAACATTGACCATATGGGAGATGGCATCCTCACAGCTGTTAAGTTTTTATAAAGAATAGCAGGACTAATGACTCAAAATTACACTCCTATTGGCCTCTCTTTACCATATTCACAATTAATGGATGGCATTATAATGGCAAAGGAGCAGCTATTCAAAGCAGTTAACCTTCTAACTTACAATAACAACGTCCATATTGGGGATGGCATCCTCACAGCTGTTAAATTTTTCTCTAGAATAGCAGGGCTAATGCTTCTCAAAATAACACTCCTATCGGCCTATGTTTACCTATTGTTTTATACAGCATATCAGAAAAGAGAGAGGATAAACAGAAACACAAAATTAGATAGGGATTAATAGGTTTAAATTACCTCTTAGGCCCCATGAACCTGCTAACAAAAGAAAATCTTCAGTTCAAAAGTTAATTTTGTGCCAACATTGACTACATGTGTGAAACACCAATGATAATCAACAGAAACACTTGAGGCTCCCAACTGCTGAGACAATTAACAGCACAGATAAGAAAGTTGCCAACTGTTTCCACGTTCCAGAAGCCATAGGCTTAAAAAAAACACAAGGAACATTAAAGAATATCCATCCACTCTCTAACCATGAACAGCTGGTTGAGCTAGATTTTTCCCAGAAGCGAGTTAACAGTTCCAGAAGTAACAAATCAAAGGAAATATATAATTACTAATGAGCATAAATCAAAGGAATTATGTAATCACCAATGAACACAAACCTAATTCAAGCAGCAAGGTCGTCATTTAACAAGATAGCTTTTCGGAATGTAAGTCATCTTTTTGCGATATTGGAGTATTGATTTCTCCAAAAACATGGCTTACAAAAAAAAATTCAAATGATGTCAAATTCCAAAAACCAAAATAACAAAAAAAGGCATTTAATTTTATCTATATCTACCAAATATGCTGCCAGAACTTAGCATATAAAAAAGGATATTCGAAAGCTTGACACTGCCCTTCTCTGAAATGCAATCGTTTAGTTTGGATTTGAATTTGGACCAAAATTCAGAGTCTTCAAAAGATAAAGAAAAAATGGCTTTAAGGCGTTCCATGATCCCTGCTAACAACCTTACAAAAAAAATGGCTTTAAGGCGTTCCATGATCCCTGCTAACAACCTTACTTGTTATACGTGCCTAGATTCCAACCTAGCCAATCCCTTTTGTATTTTACGTGCTTAATCTGCACGCATACAAGGGCAGGTTCTTCTATTCAAATTGAACATTGAAAGCTGTGTTGTGTCAACCTTTTGGATGGAAATCAATACACAAACAGAAAGGATAAGGAAAACTTAATCAGTCACCTGCTTAGTTTCTTAGATTGTGAAAAAAACCAACAGTATGAAATAACAAAATGCGGAACCTGTATTTTCACAAGATCTGCACCGAAAACAACGGTGCAACAGACCAGGGTAGGAGAGGAGATGCAGGTTCAAGAACTATAGCCTAACAACTGTGAGCTTGCTGATTAAGCACTTTTGAATGGGCCCAGAATAACACAAAAAACGGTATCGTTAGTATGTCTGTGAGTACCAATAATAGCATCCACATCTGGCATGTGATAATTGATATTGTTACACATAATCAAGTCCTTGTCACTGGGCAGAACCAGGTGCACCTACACTCTAATGGGATTGCCAAACTAAAATTCTTTTTCTTTTGCCTTGAAAGGATGGTTGATAGAAAATAGAGAACTATTGTACATATTAGTGGGCTCATCTGGCATAAAGTGGTGTAAAAAATGCTACCCTGCATAAGGTGGTGTAAAAAATGCTACACCTGCTAAACCTCTATAGGGCTCATCCATTACTTACGAAGAAGGTGAAAAAACACAGAGCCCAAGTATCCCAATTGTGGAACGCATTTAAGGAAGTGGATGAGAGGACAACCAAAAAGGTTGAATTGGCACATTTGCAAATAGAAACAGAAAATAAGATTAGTACATTTACAGAGTTTCCTAGAGGCCATGATCATACATAACCTAGATGAGCTTTGATTGTAATAGGCAATGCTCATCAGGGCATAAATGTCAAGAAAAAAAATTGTTCACATTGGAAAATAATGATGAAAAGGAAATATAGGCATCCACACAGAGAGCTGAGAAAGAACTTGTAAACTAAAAAAGCAGGAAAAAAGTTATAGAAATTTTGCACAGCATGGTTCAAGAAAGGTGCAAAATATCTGTTCATGCATTGGCACATTTGTCAGCACTTCAAATCCTGAAGATTACAGGATACATTAAGAAGCAAAAGGTCGGAAGATGGGAAAAAATATCAATGGACCTGATTTACAGGGTAACATGGTATTTTATGCTAGATCTCAAATATTTGTTTCATAACAGCATAGCTATCAATCAAAATCTTCTAAACCAGTGACTGGCTAATGTCAACATTCAGAAGATAAAAATTTTGAGAGAAATATCACAAATGACAGATTAATATTTCCCCTTTCTAAGATGAGGTTCTGCTATTCAAGCTATATTTAGAACTGTATTGTATCAATCTTTTGGATGGAAATCGATACACAAACAGATAGGATAAGAAAAACTCAATCAGCCACCTGCTTAGTTTCCTTGATTGTGACAACAATCAACAGTATGAAATAACAAATTGCAAAACCTGTACAAGATCTGCACCGAGACCAATGTTGCAACAGACAAGGGCGGATGAGGAGATGCAGGTTCAAGAGCTATCAACTGTCCGCTGGCTGATTTGGCACTTTTGAATGAGCTCAACATGACACAAAAAGGGTGCCGTTCATCCAATTTTTGCATTAAAGGAACAAATGAGCCTAACCATCTACCTGTCTAACACAATGTCCTTCACCATCAATAATAGCAACTACCCCTGACATGTGATATTTGGACACATAATCAAGTTCTTGTGATGGGTAGAACCAGGTGCACTTACACTATGATGGGATTTCCAAACTAGAATTCATTTTCTTTTCCCCTAGGAGGAATAACCATGAATCAAACGATTTGTAAACTGGTGATCTGATAATGTCGGCATTCAGAAGATTAAAATTTTGACAAAAATATCGCAAGTGACAGATTAGTGACAGGATCTCTGTAACTTCATCCATAAAGTTCACATGTCAATCTATCATCTCCTTCCTAAGATGTATTTATTGTAAACACACATACTTGACAACCATAAGAAATTACTGTCTGCCAATAAAGCCTCTATACATAGGAAAGCCATCCACAACCGATAGTGTAATTGAAATAGGAAATCTAATAACAGAGATCCTAGATCCTAGATCAAAGTGCAACCCTGCTATAAAATTCAATCAAATAAACCACCACTCCCTCAGTAGAAGACAAAGAATCCAAATAGAAAACAGAAAATTATATATAAACCTTGAGAGAGAACAAAAATTTATAAATGGAGAGATCCTAGATCAAAGTGCGAGCCTGCTACAGAATTCAATCAAATAGGTCATCACTCCCCGAGTGGAAGACAAATATTTCTATATAGAAAGAACAAAAAATTATATATATATATGTACAGAACTTCATATACAAGATCTGGGATGGGCCATGCCACAACAATTAACAGATTTGGTGTCCTTACTTTCTAAAAGTACCCAAAACTAAATAATATATATAAAGAAAAAACAGAGGAAACCCTTGATGGGTTTCTTAGATAATCTATCTGCACCTCTAAAAAAATTATAGATTTAAAAAAACTCGAACAGGATAACAATAACAAAAAGCTATCTTAACCACCACATGCTGTTGAATCCATGGCCATGGAATGAAGAGAACCAAAACATGAGCTCCTCTGTGAGTTCTTGCTCCCTTCTCCTCAGCTTATTGGCTGTCTCCTCTGGCACAAGAGATGCTCTGCAGAGAGGGCAAGTTGTCTGTTGATGATCCAGCCACTTATCAACACAAACCCTATGAAAAAAATGGCAGCATGGAAGCTGCCTTATGTGATCCCCTTCCTCAAAACTTGACAGACAAACAGCACATTCCACCACATGGGAATTTGTGGGTGATAATTCATAATTAGTAACAGGTAGGCTTCCCCTGATTTCTTCAGCTATCTGGGGCAATCGCGCCAGCCCTGAGCCCAACACTGGGGTTTCTTCTTCAGAAGGGAGGCGAGCCGAGTCTCTCATGAATTGGGTATTGTTGTTGTTGTTAGCAGAAGTTCTAAAGGAAGAGAACATATGGAAAATGTGAAGAATTGAATGCACAACGTCCTTGATGCATTGGACTGAGAGAACCGTAGAGATGAACAGCAGAAGCCATGCAGATACACCAGGAAAGCTTGGAAAACCCATAGGTCCTAAGTTCTAATTTCTCTCCTCTGCAAGTTTTTGGCCACCAAACCTGCAAAAAATTTGGTGAGCCTTTCGGGGTCTAATGAACATAATAGGAATATGGGCAGGGCAGGGCAGGCCCCCTCCTTAACTTTGGCGGTGATAAAAAAGGACACAGTGTCCTAACATCATTATAACACCTCCATGAAAGGTACCTCGGTTGGTGGGTATTGGGTAAGCAAGTGGTTTTGTGAAGTATAGATCATGGTAAAACGCAAGCCTATAGAAGCTTCTCTTGGAAAAAAGACTTCCAAAATGTATAAAACGCCATTTCCGTGCCTGTTTCCTGCCAGGCATGTTTCTCCCATGTGGGTTTGACAGGTTTAGATAAACATGTTCACGCCATCAGCCTTAGGTCAAATTTGAATTGGACCCTCCTCTTTGGAAGATTGCATTAAAGATTTGGCACGACAATGATAAAGTCGAGAATTCGACAAATTCAAATCTCTATGTTAATTCTTATTAAATTTAATTTTAAGAAATAAAAGTAGCTTGGAGGAGTGATTAATAACTCTTATTTATATTTATTTATTTATTTGACAACAAAGTTTAGATTGGGTAGTTGGAGTATTGGTTGTGATACTTTTTAGGGATGTTTAAATTTAGTTAGCGACATATTATGCTGGACATTGGGGAATACCTTGATTCTACCTAAATAGAGGTGTGTTTTTTCCGTGTATGTAGCCTTTCCGTGGATTAACCACAATAGAGTATAGATTGGGTAGTTAAGAGATTTGGTTGTGATCCTCCCCATCAAAATCTAAATCTACCTTAAAAAAACTAAAATTTGATCAATTTATTTATCAGTTAATTTTGAAATTTATTGATAAATTCATTTCTCAAAGTTAATTTTGAAATTTTTTTTTTTAAATGCCATAGTTAATAATTATGTTTTTTAAATTACTAATGGAATCAAAATTGTAATGGAATAGTATTTAGTTTCTTATATAAAAAATTAAGTTTAAATATTATTAAAAAAGTATTTAATTACATTAGAGATAGATTTAACCATAACCATAAAGATATTAATTTTATATAAGGTAAAAGTATATTTTAGTTTTATTGTAAATCTTAAAATTATTGATTAAAAGTTTATTTTCTTAAGATATAAAGAAATAGGTTAATGACTCCCAACTTCAAGTTATCTAGCAAAAATAGAAATCTACCTCTTTAGAAAGCACCATTAAGTCATTCCAAATGACATGATTTCTTTATCATCAATTTTATTTATTTTATTTTTTAAAATTTTAATTTTTTCTAAATTTTAAAAAAAAAATATCTTTTAAAATAAAGCTAATAAATAAAAAAACTCAACCTCGTTAAAATTTCATTTACTTAATAGGAATATTAATTATGTTAAGATCTTTGTTTTTAAAAGTTTTCATTAAAAAAAAGAGGCCATCAAACTTTTGAAAATTAAATAAATTATAATAAAACTTTGAAAATTTAAATTTATCTTATTCACATTAATTTTCTCACCTAACAAAAATGTTAAATTCAACATCAAACTTCCAAATATCAAAAGATATTCCATCTTTTAATATAATCTAATTGTGTAACAACTTTAGTTTTGCAATGGAATAGACAGAGTTGGTAGTCCCATCAATCATCACTACAATGGACTTTTTAACGATTTAGATTTATTCAAAATCAGCAAAATCTTCCGAATTATTATTTCTTCAAACATATATTTCAAATAAGCATAAAACTTTATTTGTTACATAATTATCTTCCTTTTTAAAAATGAAAAAAAATTTAATGATTAAAATTATTGAAAAAATAAAAATAAAAAAATTATTCATGATTTTGTAATTGTGTTTCTTACATAATTATCTTACTTTTTAAACATAAAAAAAATATTTAATAATTAAAGTTATTGAAAAAATAAAAATAAAAAAATTATTCATGATTTTGTAATTTTAATTTTATAAATGAAAAAATATTTAATAATTAAAATTATTAAAAAAATAAAAATAAAAAAAGTATTCATGATTTTGACATTTTAATTTTGTTACAATAACGTTTAATGATAGTATGCATGAATCTTATTATTTTATAATTACATTAATAATGCCTAACAATAAAAATAAGATTATGTGACTGATTTTTTGGCAGAAAAATCAATTGGACGGGTTGCTGCTTCGACATGAAGATCGGATCTTCTGATCGTTGCGTTCGAGGCCGTAGGGTAAGCTCTGCCCTACGCTCACGCGGGTTGGCTGTGAGGCCTTCGAAGCCTGTGGTTCCACAGGTCTTCATGTGCTGATCGTGGTTTGACCGAGTGTATCTCTGGTGGGGCTTTTCGATGGTGGCTAAGGTGGGCGGAGATTTGCCGCCTGATCTACGCTCGGATGCCTTCGACAAGTTAATAGCCTCTCACAACAGGAGATCTGGTAAAGGAGCCCCTCTAAAGTTTGTCAAAAGAATTGAAGATGTGTCGAAAGTTGCCCTACCTCCAGAAGAAACTATTTGGGTTGCTCTTTCCCTGGCAGATCGAGCTTTGATAGGGCAATTCACTGTGCTCTGGCCCTCGCTAAAAACTACCGATAGTTGGGTTCAAAGAAACTGAAGACCCCTAATCTAAAAAAATGTAGCCTCATACTAAGTCGGACGGGGTTTCTTTCTTTTCGACTTCGAATCCAAGGAAGATAAAGATCCAATTTTCAGGAATGGGCCCTACTTCATGGGGCCACAAGGTCTCTACCTTAACGGGTGGACTCCGGACTTCGATCCCGAGGCTGACACCCCCAAAGTTGTGCCAGTTTGGTTCAGACTTCCCAACCTTCCTATGCATTGTTGGAACCCTAAATCTCTCCATGCTATAGGGAACGTCCTGAGGAAATACATTGGCATGGCTAGCCAAAAGGACCAATACGCTTATGCCCGCATCTGTGTGGAGGTTGATCTCGAAGCTAGATTACCAGAAGCCATAAAATTAACGGTGGGAAAATGGTTCCATTTCCAAAAGCTTGACTATGAACAGCTTCCTTTCAAGTGCAGAGGATGCCACGAATACAAGCATTTCATCTGTAAATGTCCTAAAAAGCCTGAGATCCAACATGACAAGGAGGAAGGATGGCATAAGGTGATCATAACTAAAACTAAAAACCAAGCCGGAGTGGTTCCTAAGAAGGGTGAGGGGAATAAAGAATCAAGAGCAATATCCTTAGAAGGAACTCAAGAAACCATAAGGTCTAAAGAGACTAATGAGATAAGGGATGACTCTAATGACGCAGAAGAGAAATCCAGCAATGGAGAGAGCAAGGACTCGGAAGCAATCCTTTCATATCATCACGAAAAAGATCAAGATGAAGGAGCAGCAGTGATAAAAGAAGGAGAAAGCATGGGGAAATCAAAGGAGGATACTGATTCGGAAGAAGAAGAAGAGGAGAAAGGGGAAATAGAACTGACTACCCCAAGAAAGAAAAAAACCAAAGGAAGGAAATCCAAAAAAGGAAGTAAGGGAGCAAGCTACCTATAAGGATAAGCTGCAAGGATCCCAGTTAACCCTGGAAAAGTTGCTGAAAAACACAAGGAACACCCGCCAGCATGGGCATGGCCAGAAATGGATGCCTATGGCCTCCAAAAGTAAGTAATGAAGGTCCTCTCCTGGAACTGCACAGGTCTCGGTAGCAAAATCAAGGAAGAAGCTATGAAAGATTTAACTTCTTTATATCAGTCGGACATCTTTCTGATCCAGGAGACCAAGATGGAGGAAGACGCATTTCTCCAAGTTAGTATAAAATTTTGGAAAAAAAGTGGAAGGGCTGCAATCAGCTCAAGGGGCGCCTCTAGAGGCATTGGAACACTGTGGGATGATAAGAAATTTGAGGCTATTGACATCAAGTACAGCTCAAGCTGGATCCTCACCCTACTGAGGCAAAAAGAAACTAATACTCTGGTAAGAATTTTCAACATTTATGCTCCTAACTCTTTTGCTGAAAAAAAAATCTGTTGGAATCTCCTTCGTGATGAAAGGAGTAATCTGCAAGGTAATTTCATCATTGCGGGGGATCTAAATATCACCCTAAGCCAAGATGAAAAAAGGGAGGGGTCTCTGGTCAGAGACCCCATCAGAGAAATAGTTGACGAGATCATATTGGACTGGGATCTCTCTGATGTTAAACCTTCTAAAGGTAAATATACCTGGAATAACAAGAGGCTCGACCCTGGGCATATTGCCGCCAGACTTGATCGATTCTTGGTCAAGGACACTTTCCTCCTGCTGGGTCTGAATTCGTCGTCTAAAATCTTACCGTTCGGGGGATCGGACCACAAACCTATTCTTCTTGAGATGTGGAATGATAAGAAACTTGGCCCTATTCCTTTTAGATTCAATCTAATGTGGGCCAATCACAATGAGTTTTTAAGGATCGTAGCTGATGCATGGTATTCCCCGGTTACCGGGTCTCCCTTCTTTGTATGGGGGGAGAAACTTAGACGGCTTAAAAAGGCTCTTAAGTCCTGGGCTAAGTCGATACCCACTCCAAATCATAAAAAAAATCAAGCTGCACAAGCGTTGGAGATTCACCAAGCCGACATGGAGGACAAAAATGTTGATCACGTTGACATTCAAATGGAGGTTAAGCTGCAATTTGATCTTCACGAAGCATGCGGGCAAGAAGCTGAGTGGTGGAGGCAAAAGTCTAGGTGCAAATGGCTCAAAGATGGTGACAGGAACACCGATTTTTTCCACAAGCAGGCCGAGGCTAGGAAAAATTTCAACCAAGTGCTCAAGATCTATGCTCATGACAGGGTTATCAATAACTTCGAAGACATTAAATCTAAAGCTTCCAGGCACTTTGGCGAATTGTTCACTGCTCAGCCTATCATCGATGACACCGAGCTCTTGGATCTTGTTCCTCGATCAGTCAAAAATATTGATAATGCCATTCTGAATCATAATATCACTTTGGAAGAAATTAAGGAGGTCGTTGATGACATGGAGGACAATAGAGCTTCTGGACCCGATGGGTATAACGCCAACTTCATCAAAGTTTGTTGGGATATCATAAAAAATGACTTATTCAAAATGGTTAGCAAATCTCAGAGGTGTGACAAAATTGGAGGTAGCACAAATTCTGCCTTTCTGGCTCTCATCCCCAAAGAGAAGGATGCCAAATCATTTGACAGGTTCTGGCCTATATCCTTGTGTAACATTGGTTATAAAGTTATTACTAAGATTATGGCCAGAAGATTAAAGCATATCCTTCCTTATCTTATTGATGAGAACCAAGGAGGCTTCGTTAAAGGCAGAAAATTTTGGGACAACATCATTTTAATACAAGAGGCAATCCACTCTAGTCTGAAGAATGACGATAAAGGAATGGTGGTGAAAATTGACTTAGCAAATGCATTTGATAGAGTCAACCATTCCTTTCTCTTTCAAGTAATGTTGAGATTTGGATTCGATCCAGACTTTATCAAATGGGTCAAGGCCTGTAATTAGCAAGCCGTGGATCGCCCCGCTCATCAATGGAAGGGTTGCCCCCTTCTTTCAAGCCTTAAGAGGCCTGAGGCAAGGATGCCCGCTCTCTCCACTGCTTTATGCAATCCAAGCTTCGGTCCTTAGTCTTCAGCTGGAACAAGCCAGGCAAGACCAGGATTTCTCATGGATTAGGATTGCTAGAGGTACGAAAGACATCAATCACACGCAGTTTGTCGATGACACTATCTTGCTTGGAGGAGCCAGTTAGATCATAGCTCGTAGATTCAAGAACGAAATGGACCGTTACTACCACGCCTTGAGAAGCAAAATCAACTTAAGGAAGAGTCATATCTATGGCTAGAATATAAATCCTAGGGGAATGTCAGAAATTTCACAGGTCCTTGATATTGATGGAGTGGTCAGATGGGATTCCTTTAAATATCTTGGGTCCCTATTTTCAAATCCAAGCCCAGAGCATGGCCTAGAATCCTATTGTGGAAAAAATCAAAAAGAAAATCCTTGGATGGGGTATAGCCTGGCTAAATCTGGCTGTGAAGGTAGTGTTAATAAAAGTTGTTTTGAACAGCTATCTTCTTTACCAATGCTCCCTTCTGCTTGCTCCGGTCAAAATTATTGCCATGATTGAAGGCCTGGTGAGATCTTTCCTTTGGCAAGGTGGGAATAATGGGGGGGGGGGGGGGTAAAAAGTTTGCTTTGGTCAATTGGAAAAAAATCAAGATGCCAAGGACAGAGGGTGGTCTGCAAATCAGAGACTTAAGGATTCAAAACCTGACAATGGGAGCCAAGTTGCTCTGGAATATGATTGACTCCAATCCATCCTGGTGTAGTCAAGTGATAAAATGAAAATATTTTCCAGGGCCGAGGCTCAGATGCCTTGAAATTGATCATGAGAATAAGAATGGCCCCCCTATATACGACCTCCGCAAAAAAGCGTTGCTTATGTTCAAAGAAGATCTGCACTAGATACCGGGCAATGGGAAATTGATAAATATTTGGCAGGACGTGATCCTTGGGAAGCCTCCTCCATTTCTTCCAAGACTAAATCAATGGCTGGCTGCGTTGGGTATTAATACCATTTGGGATATCTCTGAATGGGAAATCGATGTTCCTAATCGATGGGCTGGGTGGGCCATTCCTGAGTGCCCTGAAGAGATAAATGATGAAAGAAATCTATTGTTGAACCATTTGTTTGGGCTCGCTCTGGTGGCCAAGTTCAGAAAGGACCGACGAGGTTGGGGAAGACACTCCAGCAGCTATTCGATGTCTGAGGGATATCAGAAATTTGTTGCTACTCATAATGTGCATGTAAACCCTGCAGTTTGGAATTATTTATGGAATTGTAATATGTTGCCAAAGATTGATATGTTCATTTGGACGTTGTTGCACAAGAGAGTGCTTATAGGCGAGAATCTGGAAAAACGTGGGTTCGTTGGTCCCTTCCATTGTCCCCTATGTGCTGAAGCAACTGAAAATATCAGTCATCTATTTTTAATTTGCCCTTATGCCATCTCAGTCTGGAGGGAAGTGCTGAAGCGTTGGGGAGATGGGATCTACTTGCTGGACAAAATTCATATGTGTTTTTATAATTGGGATAAATTGTATCAGGGTGAGTTGATTCAGAAAAAAGGACTGAGAGCTTGTTGGATGAAACTTCCCAAAATAATATGCTGGTGCATTTGGAATGAAAGAAACCATAGAATCTTTCAGGACAAGACTCAGCCAGTGTGGAAGATTGTCATCAAAGTAAATGCCTTACTCAGTAGGGTTGTTAGTGTTTTAAAGATTCCAATTAACAAAGGAAATTTGACAGACAATGAAAAAAATTGGCTGCAAAGTCTTAATATCTATGCTGTAAATAATTTGGCTACTAAACATTTGGAAAACTGGGAAGTCAGATTGGACAAATCTCAGTTTGACAACTGGCCAAGAGAAAGGAAGATTTTTAAATTGTTTTTTTATGGAGCCTCCAAAGGGAATCCTGGAAGAGCGGGAGGAGGAGGAGTTATTATTGATCCAGACGGGAAAGTTGAAATAGAATACTATTGGAATATTGGATATGATTCCAATAATATGGCTAAGGCTTATGGGCTCTGGCAAGGTCTCAAACAGCTGAAGAAGAAAGGAGTGGATGAGGAAATGGTTTTTGGAGACTCTAGGTTAATTATTCATGTGTTGAATGGGGGAAGTCGGGGTAAGAATGAGAGAATAGCAAAGTTGATCAACATAATCAGGTCCACGGCCAAAATGTTTAGAAGGTTAAAATGTTTTCATATTCTTAGGGAGCTAAATGCTATGGCGGATCTAGCAGCTAATAAATCTATAGCTGTAGGTNGGTCCACGGCCAAAATGTTTAGAAGGTTAAAATGTTTTCATATTCTTAGGGAGCTAAATGCTATGGCGGATCTAGCAGCTAATAAATCTATAGCTGTAGGGCATAATGAACTTATTGTAAATTCGGTTATTAGTATTGATATTCCCCCGTAGATAGATTCTATGATTACTCGACTGGAGGAAGTAGAATTTTTTATTATTAGTTGTAACCAGTTTCCCTATCAGCGATTTCTATGCTAAATACTAATTTATAACATAATTGTTTTTGTTATTAAAAAAAAAGAAGATTATGTGTATTAAAATAACAATAAAAATAAGATTGTATGTATTAAAATCATATGACTTAAATCAGTATGCCTATATGTGATGTGCATAAAGATGACTGACGAAAACACCATAGTGAGGTGTTTGGAAAGGTAAAGACGTTACTCATCAAAGGTGAGATATTTTTATGAAAATGGACATTGTAGGTGACGTGAGGATGTAGGCGATGGATTACATCATAGAATGTATGAATTTTCTTTGTAAGAATTTTGGTAGAATAGGTTAACCCATAGAAGTAGATGGGAAACTTCATGGTTGAAGTTTAGTAGGAAAGTAGGCCAAGGGAATAATAAGGGGTGTGGTTATGATTTTTTTTTAAATAATTTTTTTTTGTTATTTTGAAGGAATCAAGGGAAAGCTTATATATGGGAAATTTTAACAAACATCTTTATATTTTGAACCAGACTCGATGAAATTGAACCACAAGTGATGATTGTGATTAAGGTTTGTGTATACAAATTTAATAATTATTTTAGTTGTAGTGTACTTAATGTTTTTTAATTAATGTAAGTAGTTATGTATTTGTTAAGTTTTTTTCATAAATTTTAGAGAATAGTGATTTAATAATTATTTTATTTATAGTGTATTTAATGATTTTTAATTAATATAAGTAATTATGTCATTTTTATTAAATAAGTAAGATTTTTTTCTTTCTTTCATAAATTTAGAGGATATGATTTATGGAGAATAATTTATTATAATTAATATAAGTAATTATGTTTTTTTAATAGGTAAGTAAAATTTGTTTCTATGTTTATGATAAAAAAAATGAATTGAAAAAAACTTAACTAGCTATTAAAATTAGTCAAAGTTACATTAAAAAACTCCTTTAGGTTTGGTATACAAAATAAATTGTGATATAACAGCCCACATTCTTTGGTCAAGTCACATCTTCATGCCAATGCAAGAAAACTATCCTTTTTGAGGTAAAAAAAACTTTTTGGTCCTACTTCCAAACATTCAAGACTAGATAGCATCTAGCTACATAAGGTGTGTTCAAAAAAAAAAATGCCAAAACCTTTTTAAAATATTAATGGTGAGCCAACATCAAATCTCACACTATCAATATACTCCTCGAAATGTGCATAACCATCCATTAGTCCAACAATCATCTTTGAAAGATGTTCAGCCTCTTGATTAAATTCTCAGAAGATATGAGAAAAAGAGATGGAAGGGAAACTGTTAATGTGATATCTAACCTTGTTGATCCAACGATCAATAGCAATAACATGAAGGTCACAATTTCTTCCGACCCATTCAATAATGATCTTTGAATCACCTAGAACCTGCAAGGATCCAATACCCTTTTTTTGCAAACCAAAGGACACACCATAACGCAAGAAGCTCAGCTTTGGTGTTAGTCCCAATTCCTCCTCCCATCCAAAAATTGATGACATGCCCAAGTTCGATTTTCAAACATCCATTGCCCCACACATCCCATCCTTTTCTGCCCCATCAAAGTTCCCAATACGAAAAATAAAAGGAAATTGGGTCTTGTGATTTATGGAAAAAAAAATAGAGGATGGTGATTTATGAAAAATAAATCTTTATAAATAATCTCAAAAATAAATATAAAATTATTATAACATGTAATATCAATTTGAATGTTTGGTCTTTTTGTAAAGGGTTGTGAGGTTAATATGGATTTAATATCTTCCTCTTTTATGTAAGTAGTTTTATTGAAAATCTTCAAAGAGGTATTGTGATTTTGAGGATTTGGATTCAAATAATAAACAATTTATTTATTTATTGAAGGTTAAAATTTGATGTTTTACTTTGTATGAAAATAAACTTAGTTTTATTGAAAGATCTTCCAAAAGATATTATGAATTTGAGGATTTGGATTCAAAACAATAAACAATTTATCTATTCATTAAGAGTTGAAATTTGATGTCCTACTTTATATGGGAAAAAAATCATACAATGTTTTGATTTAAACTGTCTTTTATTTAAAGTTTAAATCCTAATGTTATCCATCATAATATTAATTGCATTTTTTTTGTTAAAATAACATTTATAATAACTATATCAAACATTGAACTTATGGGGGGAAGAGCAAGTGGTAAAGTTGAAATGTTGTGAATGGTTGTAAATGGAAGGTTTCGTGTTCAAATCCCCCCAAACTTACTTGTGTGCCATGATTTAGGCCCTCTAGATGCACTTAGGAGTATAGTGGTAGGCCCTCTGGATACACTTAGGAGTATAATGGTAATGTCACGCGAGTACTAAGGAGTATAGTGGTAGTGTCACCCTAGTACCAACTCCATCTCTAATTACCAACTCCCCTAGTAAAATATATATATATATATAGAACATTGAAATCTTGTATATTACATAATATACTTAAAAACACAAAATATTTAAAAAAACATATAATTTAAAATATAATAATATAGTTATATATCATAATACAAATAAGACCCTTTTTTTTAATATATACTTTTTTTTAATATGTATATAACAATGTTTTAGTAAAATACATGTGAAAAACATGATATGTCATTTTCATTTGGGATACAATTTACACAAATACATTTCAATTATAAACTAAGTTTTTCTTTCTTTTACATCTTTTAAATGTGATATACGTTATAACAATTTATATTGTATTACTAAATTTAAAGAGAGGTCCTTCATTCCTTGGGTAAGATTTTGGGCTTATCTAAAGGGTATGATACTAAGCTTCCATATTCTGAAGTTTATAGACAAACCCTAACCCTCTTCTGATGCCTTCACTTGCTTCCTTCGATGCCCCTTCATTGTCGGCTCAATGGATCACTAATCTTGACGAATCTTTGGTTGACCTTGATAGTATCCTTTCTAATCTCCGGAACAAATGTATTAAAAGGATGGTGGGTGTACTTAACCTGGCTCTGGGTGAAGATGTTGAAATGTTTGAAGTATGCACGATGGTTGAATTCACATTGGTTGGTAGATTCTATGGAGGAAAACTCTCTTTGCCCTCTTTTTGGAAATGGGTTTCTGATACTTGGCAAACCCTAGGCTATGCCCCTTGATGTATCTCTCTAGCAAAAGGTTGGTGGGGCATTTTTCTAAACAAGCTGGAAGACACACACAAACTTCTGAATGGGGTTTGGATGAAGGATTTTGCATCCATCAAGTTGAAACACTAGTGCCCCACTTTTGACACGAGGAGACATAAGTGTTTTATTTAGCCAACCTGGGTACAACTTCCGAGACTTCCTCTAGAATTGTGGACATAAGAGATTTTCAAGAAAATTGGTGATGCCTTAGGGGAATATATTTCGGCGGATATGACATTCCCGACCTCTGGAATCATGATGTCGTAAAAAATTATGGTCGATATTGATCTCAAAGATGGTCTTCTCGAATCTATGACAATTACCAAAGGAAAGTTCTCGTACTGAAAGGCACTAGACTACATTGGGTTACCCTTCAAATGTAATTGTTGCCATTAGTATGCCCATCTGCTTAAAGATTGTTCATTACCCTTCACTAAATCCTACTGGATGGTCAAGGAGAATGACAGTCGTGCAGTCAATGCTAGCCCTAGTCTCTAGGGTTATGATACTTTCATTGAACCTATTGTCCTACCAAATGTTTATGCTCCCAAGCTCATAGTGCCCACAGATGAAAGGATGTTATCCGCTAGAATGGGCAATAAAGATCTTCAGGTTGTTCCCTATGTTGACATCATGCACCATGATCATCTTGTTATTTCAGTCTTGTTGGTGGAAAATTATAAAGGGCACATTTCAGAGGATCTTGCTCTAGATTTCTCTCCTCATAGGAACCATGAATAAATTGCTCTCTTAAGTAAGATTCCTCTTAGCATTATTTCTGGAAATAATGATCATTATTAATCAAAGTACAGGATCATTGTAGTCTCGTGGTGACAATGGTTTCATAAGTGATCCTTTGGGAGATGAAGTACCACTTTTTAAAGCACCGATGTTTTCTAATTCTGACTTGACCCTGGACCAGCTAGGTTTTCATGAGCTTACCATACCAGGCTGTCTACCCTTCCCCATCTCATTCTCCCTTGATTGATGATTATCCTTTTTTAACCAACCACATGGACTTTCTTGAGTCTCTTTGTGTGCGTAACTCAAATTTTCCCTTCAATCTATTCTCTTAAGAATCCACATGTCACGAAGATCGATTTATACATCCCATGTAGAATAGTTCCAAACTTCCCCATTGTCCCTCTTTGAGGAAGAAATCCGGAACCGATAAGCTTTTGCCCTGTCATTCTGGTCTGATGAGAGACTTGTCTTTATCCCCTCCATTTCTTACTCCTTCGAGAAGATATGATCTACATAGTTATGATTCAGGGAAGGGATCTAATAGTAAAATATGTTTTTCCCTAGACTATCAGCCTACATCAGCTAGGCTCCGTGGACACAGATCCATCATGACATCGACCGGGGAGACCGCTATTTTGGAAGTAAACTCATGCCTACAACATACCATTGAAAGGAATCTTAGAGCAAGTATTCTGATTCTCTCTAGTTTTTCATGTTAATTTTGTCCCTGAATATTAGAGGGGTTGGTCATCCCCATAAAAAACGAGCCCTTACAAGATTAGTGGAAGCTTCTCATCCACAAATCATACTGATTCAAGGGACTCTTGAAGTCGGGGATAAAATTATTGTTGATATGTCCAACATATTTCCTGGTTGGTCTTTCACTTTCTCTGATGTAGTTGGTATATTTGGAGGGCTTCTTACTAGTTGGAAAAATAATTATTTTCTCTATCTCAACAATTGGTCATATTCAAATGGTTTGGGGAATGTATTTTTTCTAGAGAATTCGGTTGGGCTTTTTCTGTTTTCAATATTTACGGTCAAAATTCAAACAAATTTCAATTTTGGGAGAATTTGTTTAGTATGGAAAGTCTCAAAAGGGACCATGTTATCATCGGTGGAAATCTTAATTTCTCTCTGGGTGAGAGGGAATCTTGGAGTGAACATAATCAACTCAATCCAGTGGTTGATTATTTTATAAAGAAAATTGAGGATTATAATCTCTTTATGTTGATGTTTGAGCAAAATCAGAGAAGCTTGAACTTAAGGAATTTTATCGATCAATTTCAGCACATATGAATCTCATAAATCAGCCACATATGAATCTCATAAATATATCATCCACATATAAATCTCATAAATATATCAACATGACAACCACATAAATTAACTCCATAAATCAGCCATATAATCAATCAACCGTGGGAGACAAGATATACCCTAGGAAAACCCTCCAAACACGGAGGATGGAAAACCCAACAATTCTTTGAGTGTGATGGATAGATTTGCAGAGAATGGTTTACAACACATAAGCATATCTCCTGATAAGAGATCTCACCACAAAAGTAGAGAAGAGAGATCCAATGTAACCCTGCAAAAACAATTGTATGCAATTGTATTGAACTTGCCATATGCCTAGCATATTAATAACAAGACAAAAACCCTATCATGCAGAAGGTAGCGCATAGGAGGCTCAGTAAACACACTGAGAACTCCACATAGTACATTCACAAGGAGGAGCTAACTAGAAATCCCTCCATGCAAACATTAACGCCCTTCCTTTCCTCAATTAGCTTTAATTGAATGTTCACTATCTTGAAATGAAAGTGAACTGAATGTTAACTTACTTGAACTTAATGTTAACTTACTTGAACTGAATGCTAACTTACTTGAACTGAATGTTAACTGACTTGAACTGAATGTTAACTTTACTTGAACTGAATGTTAACTAACTTGAATTGAATGTTAACTTACTTGAACTGAATGTGAATTGAACTCAATCTTTAACTGACTACTGATCACTTAGTTAACATGCTAACTTAAGTGTCATCAGTGCTTCAATCGTAGTGCCATCCATGCACAATTTCTATAATTAATTTTTGTATAGATCTCTTTAGTTAACTAATGCATGCTAATTTATGAACATTTAGCTCTTCTTTACTTAATTAATTACATTAATTAATAGTTCAACTAATGCTTTGAATGATGCATTGATTGAGGCATTTATATTTAACTGAAGATTTATAACTTGAGTTCACTCAGACATTTGCATGGGCAATTCAAATTCTCTTTCTTTATGCTTTATCTCATTATCATTAAATAATTAATGCATGGTACATATGTGTACTATTTATCCATATTATCATAGCATACTCAGAAGAATTATTCCATACATACCGATGATCATATATATTACCTCAAGCCATATAGTCATATGCTAAAGTAATTCACTCGAGGCGTAGTTAAGCACTAAATGACACTTATAACACTCATTGACCATGACTAGCAATATATCACATAGCATAACCACCTCAACAAATGGAGGTCCACAATCTTGATACACCACAAGACTTCAATCTTGATATAGCACAAGATCATCTCCACAAGTGGAGATCCATTCTTTCACATTGGAAAATAATAATGAGGAGGAAATAGATGCATTCCACTCAAATGAGTGAAAAATAACTTGTGAACTTAACACATTAGGATAAAGATGTCGACATTTTTCACAACATAAATATAGATAGGTGTGTAATATATGTGTATGCATTGGAAAGTTTGTCAGCACCTTGATTCCTGAAGAATGTAGGATACATTAAGATGCAAAAGTTCATAGTTATTATTGCTTCAAGTAGTACCCATAACTTCATTGACAAAACATTAGCAGAGTGCTTCGATTTTTTTGTGTATTGAGTGACAATTTTTTAAGTTAGGGTTGTTAATGAGGGAAGTATTGATTGTGGAGGAAAATGCCATAGCATTAAACTTAGCATGGGAGAACATAACTTATCAATCTTAATGTATGCCATTCCTATTGGAGGAGTAGATGTTGTTTTGGGTATTCAATGGTTCAGGACATTAGGTACAACTTCTAAAAACTATAACAAATTATTCATGATAATTGAATTGGAATGAGTTTAATATGAACTCAAAGGGTTAAAATATTCACCGTCTCGGATCATTGACTCTTAGAGAATGGAAAAACTCCTAAAAAGGGACAATAGTAGAGTTATTGTTATACTTTATTCTATGGAAATAAACAGGGAAAATTTTAGGGATCCATAATTTTCTTGAAGTGTAGAAGCCTTGGTGAATCTTACTATTTCTAAAATTTCCAACCATAAAATGTTTGGGGATATATTTTAAAAAATATTCAAATTTATAAGGTTTTATAATAGTTTTTGGACAATTTTGGCGATTTTTAGAATACAAATTTTAATCGCATGGAATTTGGGTGAATCATATTAGGAAAAAATGGAAAATATTTTTTTGGAAAAAAAACCTTGAAATTAGCCCATGGGCTAAATATTGCCCCTAAAATTTTCCATGGAAATAAACTAGGAATATGAAAATATTTCAGAGGAGTTAAAAGTCACCTTGGAAAAGCACCATAGGGTCTTCCAAGAAATTCTTAAGGGGATACATTCTTCTAGATATCATGAACATCAAATTGAACTCATACCTAGATGTACCCCTCCCAATAAAAGTCTTTATGGATACACATAAAAAATGAGATTGAGAAAATGGTAAAAGACATGTTGGATGTAGGTATTATTCAACCAAGAAAGAGTTCCTTTTCAACAATAGTAGTGATGGTAAGAAGAAAAGATAAAGCTTGGACGATGTGTCATGATTACAAATATCTAAACAAAATCACCATCAAGGATAAATTCCTTATTCCAAATGTTGATGATCTAATAGATTAGATTCAAGGTGTGACTTATTTCACAAAGTTAAATCTTAAATCAAGATACCACCAAATCATATTGAGAGAAAAAGACATCCAAAAGCAACTTTTGGAACACACGAAGAACACTATGAATTCTTAGTCATTCCTTTTGAATTGACTAATGCTCCTACTTTTTAAAGTCTTTTAAACAAAATTTTCAACCTCATATTTGAAAAATTGTGCAGGTTTTCTTTGATGATATACTTATCAATAAAAAATCATGGGATCAACACATCAAACATGTGGATCAATTCCTATGAATTCTTAAGCACACTAATTTATATGTTAAAAGGCCCAAATTTGCTTTTGAGAAACAAGAAGTAGAATATTTGAATTAAATTATTTCATATGAAAGAGTCAAGGTAGATCCTCAAAGGATTTAATCTATCACAAAATGAGTCATTCCTAACAACATCAATATCCTTAGAGGATTTTTGTGTCTTATAGTTTATTATATGAAATTTGTTAAGAATTATGCACACATCATAGGCACGCACACATCTCTCTTGAAGAAAAAATATTTGTATGGAATGAAGAGCTTGCCTTGGCATTTCACTCTTAATGGATTCTATGTATTCTACATCAGTATTAGCAACACCTACTTTTGGTAAAACATTCATAGTCAAATTTGATGCATTAGGACAAGGAATTGGAATAGTGTTGATGCAAGAAGTGAGACCATTATTTTTTGAAAGTAACCATTCAAGGGAAAAGACTTAGTAAATCTACATGTGAAAAAAAAATGACATTTATTTTTACATGTAGTGAAAAATTGTGTCAATATCTCCATGGGAATAATTTGAAATTCAATACATGCCATTCCAAAGTACATGCAATAGACTCACATCTGGAAAATACCGAGGAAAGTTTGCATATCCTTAAGGAAAAACTTCAAATGGCCCAAAATAGTATGAAGCAACATGGAAATTATCATCAAAGTGAAAGACAAATTGAGGAGGGTGATTCCATACTTTTGAGACTACAACCTTATAAGAAATCTACCCTCAAACAAAAGATGAATCGTAACTTAGGCCCAAAATTTTATGAACCCTAAAATATTCTTCACAAGATTGGAAAAGTGGCTTATGAGTTAAATTTTCCTTCTTCTCACATTAAATTTTTTCATATGACTTTCCTGGAAAAAATTTTGGGACAAATTATGCCGGTGCAAACAAAACTTCCATAATTATATGAAGAAGGAAAGTTGATTCTTGAACTAGAAAAGGTTATAAATTAGTGTTCTCAATCTCTTCAAAATATAACCATCATGGAGTACCTAATAAAGTGGAAGAATCTGCCTCTAGAAGAATATACATGGGAAAATGCCTAATTCATGAAGAAACACCCTCAATCACAAGCTTTGAGGGAATTTTTTTTTAAAGAGGGCGGACTATGTTAAGGCCTAACCCTCATTCATTATTAGTATCTTAGTTATGGTTAGGTCGATTTAGTGCTAGGTTACATCATGATCACTTTATCTCATATTTATAATAAAGGAGATTCGTTTGTATATGCATCTCATCTTGTCTTGTGCATTTATTGTAAAAGGAGATTTCTCCCTCGAAGAGGCTTATTATTCATTGAATCTTATCATTTTCAAAGCATGAAGTTACATTTCTTTATGTTTTTATGCTATTTGGGTAATTTGGTTCATAACATAAGAGAGTCTTTTTTCCCATTGAGAGCATGGATATGACTAGTTAACTAATGTACAAGAACATACAACATGGACAACAAGAGGCTTCCTAAGATTGCTTCAAACTCTAGTCAAAACTATGTGTGTCTCAATTAAGGTTGGCATAAAGATGCTAAACCTTGGCTAAATCATTCAAAAATCAAGGAAGAGTTCACTCCATAGAATAATGATATTTTTTTGTTCTAAATATGCAAATTCTATTAAACTAAGGAGTCAAAAAATACATCATAGAGAGGCATTTGGGGCGGTCTGAGACAATGAAACCACCATCGCAACCAGTCGAACGGATGGAGACCAAGCCGTAGGCATATAGTTGACAATTTTATTGTTCATGGAGACTTTAAACAAAAAAATAGTGAACAAACTAAGACAAAGAAGCTGGAAATAACAAACAGAACCAGTGGGTGGTTGAGCCATCTTTGAATCCTTTGTTTGCATCTTACTAAGGGGGTATGTCCTTCAGGATGGGACAACCACCATGGAAGTCGTTTTTAGAGGTTGAAACATGCAATTTTACTAGAAGGGGGGAAGACTTACGGAAGAGCTCCTCACTATCGTGAACACGTTTGTTGAGTAGAGGCGCAATGGTGGAAGGTACTAGAAATAGAGCGCTCATAGTCATTGTCTGATTTGGAGTATAACTCCTGTCCTTCGACATACCTCCCATGGCGCTACCACTCCCGACCCCTATATTGATGACTTTGCACTACCCGCTAGCAAGGTGCTTCCAGGGAAAGGTGGCGTCTATCCCATTGAGCTGGTCATCCAACTCCGCCAATTTGGTTTTGGATGAGAGCACAACATTGCTGGCATAAATCTAATTGCTTAGCATATCTTCCATGAGAGTTCCCATCATGTTTTTAATAAGCCAATAATGGTTATTTTTTTTGCCACCTCTGCCCATGGATAGATGCTCTGTGACAAGGCGGGACTCCCATTCATCAATCAAAACACGAACCGGAACAGACACACCAGGATCATAACCCTCCTCCATCATCACACCCATACCATGTTGGGACCTGCCTCGCCTGTTGTTGCCTCTGTGAAGGGTGCACCTCTGTCGGGACATGGTTGTGATTAGAGAATTCTAAAGTTGAAGTGAAGGGTGGTGCTGCTACAAGGCTGAGCGTCGAACATAAATCCTCGTCCACAAAGAGTTCATGATGGACGTAGCAGAGGGGAAGAGCTTATGCTTAACACTACAAACCAAAACCAAGAATCGGAGAATGAGCCAACTTGTGTCCACATCCTGCTTCATTAACCATACCTAGTGTATAATCCTGATGGTCGCATGCTCCAAATCTAGGGCCATGAGGTAAGAGTTAATGTAGGTAGTTTTGCAAAGCCGATCCTCCATCGCTAGAAGGGATGCCCTCCTCGTTCGTAGAGGGTAATAACTGGTGGCTGGACTGGTTTAAGACCGCGACATGCGAGGTGCCACCCTGCCAGCTCTCGGATCGAGGCACTCTGTGTTGTTGATTTGACGTGTGGACACCCGCATCCGGGTAGAATAATGATAATATTAAAAATTATATTAAGGAGGAATTGTGGTGTGATAAAGAATTATATGATAAGATGAAATTAAGATACTAAAAGGAGGCGATTGACCTTAATCTAGAATATCAAAAGTATATTTTTGTTTTAACTAGCCTAAAGAAGAAAATCAAACATTGCTAAAATAAAAACAAATTCTCATGAACTCCATAGTAAAGAGGGAGGAAGTTGGACAATTCCTAAAACTTTGTGGGTGAAAAGAATTTGTCAGATTTGTGGCATTAAGAGGATTGAAGATAAACAAATATTGTCTCTTAAAATTTCTTGCATACACCCACATTAAATTTGAATTTCAAAATATTTGTTAAATAACACAGATAACTAACTACATCCCAAAATCCTATTAATTAAACAAAATAAAGAATATTATACAAATAAAAAAAATGATGTTAATTTCAACCAAATCACATAACATTTCACAACTTAGCCAATTCATAGATAACCTTCCTTCACCAAAATATCAAGCACTCTCTATCAACTCTAACCTTGACCAAAATATTAAGCAATTTATATCAACCTTAAATGAATCAATAATCCTTCACCAAAATATCAAGCACTCTCTATCAACTCTAACCTTAGCCAAAATATTAAGCAATTTATATCAACCTTCAATGAATCAATAATAATAAAATATCTTTTTTTTTTGGAAAGATAACAAAATCTTCTTTGTTAATTATTTTTGTTATACAAAAATCAAAACTCATATCTATTATTCAAAAAATCCCTTACTGTTTTCCTTACCATTCATCCTCATGAAACATTTTTATTTGAGATCTTTCAAATCATACCCACGGAAAATAATGAATAAAAACCAATTTCCTTTTAAAAGCACTCAAAGGACATCTTTAATCATAATCATCCATTTATTCCCTATAATTTAAAGAAGTTACTTTCTCTTTTAACTACTTTTAAAATGGAGGTTATGTTTGATATTTTAAGTATTATACAATTTCCTTGTAAGAAAGTTATTGTATTGTAAAGGCCGAAATCATTAGAATTATTAAAGTTAAAATTTGTTTAAGAGGTTTTAAAAAATGAGATATTATTCGTACTGATAAACATTACATACAACTTCATTCCCAAAAAAATTTATTGTATTTCAAATGGGAAAGTATTTGATAAAAGCGTTATTATTAATATTAAAATTTGTAAAAATAAATTAAAAAAATTCAAATTCAAATTTAAATTAATAATTCATGTATATTAAATAAAAAATAAAAAATAAAAAGAAATTTAAAGAGGAAAAGTCTAGTTTATTAAAAGTGATTAAAGCGAGATAGAATACATTTTTATATAATGTAATAAAACATTTACTAAAAAATGTAATAATTATTGGTGAATCTTCATGTTTAATACACTAATTCTAAGTGTGATTCATATCTACAATGTACAATACATATCACATTTAGATGAATTGACAATTTATTTGTTAGATATGAGACATTAACTTGATTCATTGCTACATTTTTTCTTTTTTCTTCTTCTTAATTTTGGTCCAACGAAACAAGCGATTAGAGACCATCGAGGTTGTTATTACTAGTGTTTTTTTTGCTTTGTTTGATGGAGATAGAAATCAGGTCTCTTTCATGTTTCAAAGAGTCTAGTTCATGCTTAACAATGTCTCTATAGCTCAATGATAGAGCGTCAACCTTGTAAACTGAAGGTCTGTCGTTCGAACCTACGTGGAGGCAACTAAATTCTCATAATGGTGGTCATATTTACTAATAATACTTTAAGATAATCTATAATCCAAGATGAAATATAGTAGAATCGTTTGCTTGGGTTTGGGAACAAAAACTAACAATGAAGCTGAATGGTTCGCTCTTATGTATTGGATCGAACTAACTGCTAAACTGAACATAGACAAAGCAATCATACTAGGAGACTCTAGAGAAGGCATTCAAAAAATGTGGAGAGGATATGGGAATGGAAATATCAGATGTAAAAGAATTGCAAGAAGAATTTCATATTTCATGTCCAAAAGTAATGGGAAGGTGGATTCTTCAGCCAACAAAGGGGCTAGACATGAGATATGAATGGTATTTTCCCAAATCTAAGGGCCTAAACATCATCTTATTCCATGACTTACCTACATGATCATTGCAAGGGTCAAGTGATTGTATCTAAGGGTAGAGGTGGGAGCATACATGGAGGGTTGCATGCATAGGCCCATGTGATCTCCGAAAAAATGCATTCAAGCTGAGGGAGGGTGGCATTCACTCCACTTCAATGCTTCAGCTACTCCAACATGCGAAATGGAAGCAGAGCAAGGCGATTTTCAAGGCAAGGGATGATGTATTATGCAGCACAGTGAGACGGAGAAGGAGGCATTCACATAGGCTTATGTTTTGAATTACGCAGGATTCATCAAGTGTTTTCCTAGGTGCTCAGTGGAGGAGAAAGCAGCAATGGAGACATACAATATTGAAGTGAAAGGGTGGATAGAGGGTCTGAATAGTGTCAAAGGAAGCATAATCAATTTTAAAACTTATCTGAGGAAGGTATATGAAGCAGTCTGCAGCGGAGTAAGGCATAATCAGGAGCTTTCAACAAACATTGGGTATGTTTTAAGCAAGCTGTCTTGCCAAGAATCGAGGATAGCCGATATGGACAGAGATATCTGTAACAACACCAAAATAATTTAGAAAATTTTCACCACTATAACATGTTAATTTTTTCATTTTATATTATTTTATTTTTATTCAAGTTTCTTGGACTAGTAGCATAACCATAACATAATTACATTACTTTTTATAATGTTCCAAGTCACCCACTCAATTCGGTGGATCTCAATCCTATTTTTTCTAGAGGTTGCAATTTACTTAGCCATGTGGATGGCATCATTATAAATGTCATGTGCAGATTAGGAAAATAAAATAAAGAAAACTCAAAAACTTAAGCCATGATCTTAAATTGACAATTAACTTGGTAAAATAGACTCACTTACCCAAGATTTGCATTTTAGAGTCGTAGGTATTGGGCCACCATATTTCCTTATTTACACATGAGATTTGTAATGATGTTATCCATGTGGCTAAGTAAACCATGACCTCTAGAAAAACTAGGATTGAGAGCCACCCAACTGAGTGGGTGACTTGGAACATTATATAAAGTAATGTAATTATGTTATAGTTATGCTACTAGTCTAAGAAAGTTGAATAAAAATAAAATAATATATATATATATATATATATAAATTAGCATGCTAGAGTGGTGAACATTTTCTAAATTATTTTGGTGTTGTTACAAATGGTATCAAAGCTGCAGGTTGCAACACTTGTACCTAATGGTCCCACTAGTATGAATTGTTTTGGCTGCTTAACTGTAATATATAATAATAAAAAATAAACTCTTTTCCTATGTACACATAGAGAAAAGCAAAAACATCGACAATATTATAAATACTTAGGGCAAAAGAAGGGAAACACCTTGGTGATATGCCTGTGGTAGAGGATGAAGGCCTCTATGTTGAATTAGAACATAAGCGTCAAGCGGACGTTCAATTTGAAATGCTTGAGACTATGGTGAATCTCCACACATACATGGAAAGGCTAAAAGATGACAACACAAAACTCCTTAGAGCCAAGAGTGGGCAAGAAGAGTTAAACAAACTTCTATTAAACAGTTTAACAAATAAAACTGGGGCAAAACATAATGGATAAAAATCCAGAAGAAAAGACGTGCTATGGAAAAATTTTCTGATGATGAGTCCTTGAATAGTTTGAAAACCTCTTAGAGTGAGTCTACGGACATATATGATATTGATGAACCAAATAAGAGAAAGAAAGGGAAAATTGTGGAATTATAAGGGGAGTTCAAAAAGGTTTGAGCCCCTACCTTCGATGGTGAATCAGAAGAAACAACCAAGGTATGGTTGTTGAATATAACTAAATATTTTCAAATCTATAATTATCCTGAGGAATTAAAGGCTCGGTTGGCCATTTATCAGTTAAGCGGTAAAGCTGCCTTGTGGTGGCGAGAAACTAAAAGCGTAAACAATGTCTGAAGTAAGGACTTAACATGGGCTATGTTTAGAAAGTCGTTTAAAAAGAAGTTCCCATCAGAAAGGTATTACAACGAGAAGGTGAAGGAATTCAATGAGTTGAAACTGGGACAACTGATAATAGACGAGTTTATAACCAAGTTTATTAACCTGCAACATTATGTGCCATATTTGAAGGAGGAGAAAGCCAAAATTTGTAGATTTGCCAGTTGTCTACTCTAGACCTGTATAGACAAGATAGAGTTTGGCATGCCAAGAACAATGGATGATTCCATTAGGAAGGCTAAATTGTGTTATTTACAGTTTAAACAACGGTATGAATTAACAAAATCCTGGCAGAAAAAGAAAAAGGAGAAACAAGATCAGCGGAGGAGAGGATTTAAGCCTACACCATTTCGAAAAGGGGGTAGGAATTTTTTGGATTACAATTTCAATTGATTTAGAAAGAGCCAAAAAATTCCTACCAGTGGCGAAGTAAAAAATACTGGAGCTAGTAACAACAGATTTAACAACATCGTGAAGTGTTAGGGTTGCAGTGGACCTCATGTACACCGGAATTGTCCATATAGAGACAATAGGAAGATGCCTAATGTGAACATTCTATAGGAAGCTTCTAGAGTGAATGATGTGGCAAGGAATATACCCCGAATCAACGCTACATTGGAGGATCGTCAGGTAGATCACCAGTCCACTATGCTCGAAGTTGAAGGTAAAATTTATGATACTATAGTTTCAATTCTTATTGATTCTGGAGCTAGTTTAAGTTAGATAGCACCTCACATTGTTGAAAAATGAAAGTTGCGTATGAATAAGTAGTTGAAGCCTTGTCTGGTCCAGTTAATTACTGTAACCAAGAGGAAAATATCAGAGCTAGTGAAAGTCTAGTTAACATCTCACCATACAGTTATAAACTACATGGATAAAACTTTTACTTGTATTGACGACCATGGAGAAAAATAGTTCATTATAGAAATCTTAAAACATGTATCTATCAGACAAATTTTTGTAGTGCAACTTAAGAAATGTGTCCAAAAAGGATGTCAGCCTTATGTTGTACAAATAAAACAAGCTAATAAAAATAGTTAGAATTCAATTCTTGAAGATATTCCTATTTTAAAATAATTTCAAGATGTCTTCCGTGATGAGATTCTGAGATTACATCCTAGAAGAGACCTGGACTTTGCCATAGACTTGATGTTGGGATCAACACCGGTATCCAGAGCCCCCTACTATATGTGTATTCCAGAGCTTACTGAATTAAGAATGCAGCTATAATAGATGCTTGATAAGAAGTATATTCGGCCAAGCGTGTCTCCTTGGGGTGCGCTTGTCCTTTTTGTGAAAAAGAAGGATGGTACCTTTCAACTATGCATTGACTATCGTCTGTTGAATAAAATGACCATAAAGAATAAATATCCTTTACCTTGTATTCATGACTTTTTCGATCAGGTAAGAGGAGGAAAAATCCTCTCCAAGATTGACCTAATATCTGGGTACCATCAAGTTTGAATTAAGGATGAAGACATTCCTAAGACCACTTTCCGAACTCGGTATGGTCATTATGAGTTTGTAGTCCTTCCTTTTGGATTGACTAACGCACCGACTACCTTTATGTGCTTAATGAATAATGTACTCAACAAGTTTTTAGATAAGTTTGTGCTCATATTTATTGATGATATTCTAAAAATGAAAAAGAGCATGAAGAGCATTTGAGAATGGTTCTGCAAACCTTACGTGAACACCAATTGTATGCTAAACTTAGTAAATGTGAATTCTTTAAGCACGAAATCTAGAATTTAGGCCACATCATTTTAGATCAAGGCATTGTTGTGGATCCTACCAAGATCAAAGCCATCCTTAAATGGATTGTACCAAAAAATGTCCATGACATCAGATCTTTCATGGCAATTACAGGATATTATAGGTGGTTTATTGAAGGTTTTTCATGAGTGGCCAACCCTATCACTTCTATATAGAAGAAAGGAGTTAAGTTTGTTTAGAGCCAATAGTGCCAAGACAATTTTGACAGGATGAAACACTTACTGACTATCCCCCCTGTGTTAAGAATAGTTGATCCCTGTAAAATATTATGGAGTCTGCACTGATGCAAGCAAAGAAGGAGTTGGAGGTGTGTTGATGCAAGAGGGTCATGTTATTTGCTACGAGTCTCGTAAATTGAAAGACTATGTGAAGAATTATGCTCCTCATAATCTAGTTTTGATAACAATTATCCATGCTTTGAAGATCTGGCGGCATTATATTTTAGGAAGTAAATTCCTATTGTTGACTGATAATTATGGGTTGAAGTACTTGTTTGACCAAAAAACCCTTAATGCATGTCAAGCCACGTGCCTTGCCCTGCTAATTGAATATGATTTTGATATTAAACATATAAAAGGTAAGGAAAATGCATTTGCAGATTCTCTTAGCCGGAAATATCATGAACTGCATACAATAATAACCAGCAATTATGAATCAGATTTGAAGGAGATGTTAAAAACAACCTCAAGGGAAGATTTGAAATACAAAAAAATGATGGAACAATGTAGTCACAAATATTATTTAGATACTACAAACGAATATCAAGTTGACGTAGAAGGGTTTTTACACTTTTAAAATAGAATTTATGTTCCTAATCAGCTACAAATTAAGCAAATCATACTTAGGAAACTTCATGACAACCCATATTCTGGGAATCCAAGGTATCATAAACTCATTATAGCCCTTAAAAAAATATTTTTACTAGCCAAATATGAAAAGAGACACTGCAGATTATGTTGCTAGATGCTTAAAATGTCAACAGGTCAAAGCCATTCACCAACACCCTGCTGGTTTGTTACAACCTATACCTATTCCAGAATGGAAGTGGGAAATCTTTACAATGGATTTTATCACAGGACTGAGGATTGCCTAAAACTAAAAAGAAAAATGACCCCATTATGGTAGTGGTAGATAAATTGACTAAAACAACTCATTTTATACCTGTTGAATCTACCTATAAGGCAATTACCATTGCAGATATTTTCATGAAAGAAATCTTTCGATTGCATGGTATACCAAAAGTGCTGATAACTGAAAGCAATACTAAGTTTACATCAAACTTTTGGAAGGATATATTTGTAGGTATGGATACAAAATTAAATTTTTGCATTGTTTATCACCCACAAACAGATGGGAAAATTGAACAAGTAAATCAAATACTGGAATATATGTTGCATATGTACGTGATGAAACAACCAGTGAAACGAGAATATTTCCTGCATCTAGTTGAGTTTGCTTATAATAATGTATATCAGGCCTCCCTTAAAATGAGTCCTTTTGAGGCACTTTATGGCAAGAGTTGTAAAATCCCTTTGAGTTGGGGAAATCCTTAGGATAGGTTGGCATTGGGACCAAATATGTTGTAGTAGATGGAGCGGGTGCTGCAATAAGTAAAATAAGACCTAACAGTATGCCAAGACAGAAAAAAGAGTCATGCTGATGCTAAACGAATAACAAAGGAGTTCCAAGTTGGGGATGATGTATTTCTAAGGGTTAAACCAAAAAGTTGTTCCGTAAGAGATAAAACACATACCAAACTTGCACCTATATATGTGGGCCCTTTTGAAATTATAGCCAGAGTGGGACCAGTTGCATACGACTTGGATTTACCCCATCATATTAGAATCCATGATGTATTTCATATATCATTGTTAAAGAACCATATTTCTGGTAAAACGCATGTCATTGACTGGAATGTGCTCCAAGTGGAACTGGAAGGAGAGTTTCTCATAGAACCAATACGTATCATGTATCGGAGAGAAGTAACACTCTATAAGTAGGAAATCACTTAAGTTAAAGTGCAATGGGAGCAATATTATGCTCCAGAAGAGGCCACTTGGGAAAGAGAAGATGAGATAAGACAAGCATACCCTTCTCTGTTTCGAATAAAAGATATTGTTCAATAATGCAAGAACATCCGACTCAGATTTCGTTGACTGATGAGTCCACATTCCATGTAATCACTTCTAGAAGGATAGGGTTTGTTGTTAGATGGATAGGGTTAGTTTATTTTGTAATAAGTGACAGATTGTCATTATTCTCCTTGAACCCTGTGAGGAATTCCTCAAGGATAGATATTTGTTGATAGGTTTACTTTTATTAGGTGTTCAGATCCAATCTATTTGGATTTGATAGTTATGCAGTGTGTTATAAAAAGAATTGAATGTAGAAGATGAGGGCATGAGTGGATGATAGGATTGAGTGTGGAGTGTAGAGAACAAAGAGTGTGTATTGAATTTCATTACTGGTTAAGTGAATGAAGAACATAGTTTTACTTTGCAAGTGTTTTGAATATTTATGTCTTCGTTTCATTAACTAGAATTGAATTCTCTGTGTATGTATACAAGCTGATTTTGATAGAAAAACTCCAAGACTCGTAGTCCTGAAACGATAACCTTCAATTGCAGAAGGAATTGATCGTTTCACTGATCAATTCAGTGAAGATCACAGAGAGATTAAAGAACGTGTATCTTGAACAGATCCACAGTTGAAATTGAATTTCACAGTTAGAAGTAGTGCCCAAGTTAAGTCTAAACCAATCGCCCACACGACTGAAGATTGTACGATGGAGACTGATCTTGGAGAAGATCGACGATAGAAAATACTTTTTGCTGAAAAAAGAGCGAGGAGGATAAAGAAGGGCTGAGCTTGCGAAATCAGGAGTGATCGCTGGAATTAGGATTGAGATCAATGACTAAGATCGATTGTCGAAATAGATCGACGGCGGACAACGATTTTGTTGGGAGAAGTTGCACGGTCCAAAGAAATTTCGATGTGCGCGGAATCTTATTGAAATGTGCTTCATTGTTTTGGAGTCCACCGTTGATTTGGTGGGGACACTGATCGAACGGTCTAGAAGCCATTTCATAGAGTTAACAAGCAAGTTTTTCAACATTCTGGCTGGCTGCGAAATTTCGTCTATGAAACGGAATTTATCATGGATTTGAATTCCTTGAGTGAGGTGGACGATAGATCAGATACTTTGTGAGCTGATTGGATTTTATTTTGGGTTTGCTGATTGGACCCGCTACTCCTACCTGACATCAGGTTTGGTATCGTTGCTTGGTATCGTAGCTTGGCTAAAGAGGCTAAATATATAAGTTAAAAGTATATTTTAGTCTTATTGTAAGTCTTAAACCTATTTATTATTGATTAAGAGTTTATGTTCTTAAGATGTAAGGAAATAGGTTAATGACCCGAGACTTCAAGGTATCTAGCAAAAATGGAAATTTGCCTCTTTAGGAAGCACCATTAAGTCATTTCAAATAACATGATTTCTTTATCATCAATTTTATTTTATTTTTTTCTAAAATTTAAAGATTTTTCTCTTTTAAAATAAAGCTAATAAATAAATAAAACTCAATCTTTTTTTAATTAAAATTTTTATCAAAATTCAGTAAAAATTTCATCTAAAGTTATAATTTCATTTACTTAATAAGAATATTAATTATGTTAAGATCTCTGTTTTCAAAAGTTTTCATTAAGAAAAAGCCATCAAATTTTTGAAAAATAAATAAATTATAATAAAACTTTGAAAATTTAAATTTATCAATATTCACATTAATTTTCTCACCTAACAAAAATGTTAAATTCAACATCAAACTTCCAAATATCAAAAGATATTCCATCTTTTAATATAATCTAATTGTGTAACAACTTTGGTTGTCGCATCAATCCTAACTACAAGGTACTTTTTAACGATTTAGATTTATTCAAAATCAGCAAAATCTTCCGAATTATTATTTCTTCAAACATATATTTCAAATAAGCATAGGACTTTATTTGTTACATAATTATCTTACTTTTTAACAATGAAAAAATATTAATGATTAAAAACATTGAAATTTTTTTTTATCCATGATTTTGTAATTTTAATTTTGTTAAAATAACGTTTGATGATAATATGCATGAATGTTATTATTTTATAATTACATTAATAATGCATAACAATAAAAATAAGATTATATGTATTAAAATAGCAATAAAAATAATTGTATGTGTTAAAATCATATGACTTAAATCAATATGCCTATATGTGATGTGGACAAAGATGACTCACGAAAACACATAGTGAGGTGTTTGGAAAGGTAAAGACGTTACTCATCAAAGGTGAGATATTTTTATGAATATGGATATTGGAGGTGACGTGAGGATGTAGGTGATGGATTAATTTTCTTTGTAAGAATTTTGGTAGAATAGGTTTACCTATAGAAGTAGATGGGAAACTTCATGGTTGAAGTTTAGTAGGAAAGTAATAGGTAGTATGGTTATGTTTTTTTGGAAAAAAAAATTTCTTGTTAATTTTGAAGGAATAAAGGAAAGTTTATATATGGGAAATTTCAACAAACATCTTTATATTTTGAACCATCCTGCATGGAATGAAATTTATTTAGCTCCACCAACGGATCACACTATACACAAACCGTAACTACAACTCATGGTTGTGATTAGGGTTTGTGTATACAAATTTAATAATTTATTTATTTGTAGTGTAGTTAATGATTTTTAATTAATGTAAGTAGTTATGTATTTGTTAAGTTTTTTTTCATAAATTCTAGAGAATAGTGATTTAATAATTATTTTATTTATAATGTACTTAATGATTTTTAATTAATATAAGTAATTATGTCTTTTTTATTTAATAAGTAAGATTTTTTTCTTTCTTTCATAAATTTAGAGGATATGATTTATGGAGAATAATTTATTATAATTAATATAAGTAATCATGTTTTTTTAATAGGTAAGTAAGATTTGTTTCTGTGTTTATGATAAAAAAAATCAATTGAAAAAAACTCCTTCAGTTTTGGTATACAAAATAAATTGTGATATAACAACCCACATTCTTTGGTCAAGTCACATCTTCATGCCAATGCAAGAAAACTATCATTTTTGAGGTAAAAAAACAAACTTTTGGTCCTACTTCCAAACATTCAAGACTAGATACCATCTAGCTACATAAAGTGTGTTCAACCAAAAAATGCCAAAACTTTTTTAAAAGATTAATGTTGAGCCAACATCAAATCTCACACTATCAATATACTCCTCGAAATTTGCATAACCATCAATTAGTCCAACAATCATCTTTGAAAGATTATCAGCCTCTTGATTAAATTACCAGAAGATATGAGAAAAAGAGATGGAAGGAAAACGTTAATGTGATATCTAACCTTGTTGATCCAACGATCAATAGCAACAACATGAAGGTCACAATTTCTTCCGACCCATTCAATAATGATCTTTGAATCACCGAGAACCTGTAAGGATCCAATACCCTTTTTTTGCAAACCAAAGGAGACACCATAATGCAAGAAGCTCAGCTTTGGTGTTAGTCCCAATTCCTTCTCCCGTCCAAAAATTGATGAAATGCCCAAGTTTTCAAACATCCATTGCCCGAGACACCCCATCCTTTTCTGCCCCATCAAAATTCTCAATACGAAAAATAAAAGGAAAATTGGGTCTTGTGATTTATGAAAAAAAAATTAGAGGATAGTGATTTATGAAAAATAAATCTTTATAAATAATTTCAAAAATAAATATAAAATGATTATAACATATAATATCAATTTGAATGTTTGGTCTTTTTGTAAAGGGTTGTGATGTTAATGTGGATTTAATATCTTCCTCTTTTACGTAAGTAGTTTTATTGAAGATCTTCAAAGAGGTATTGTGATTTTGAGGATTTGGATTCAAATAATAAACAATTTATCTATTCATTCATTGAAGGTTGAAATTTGATGTTTTACTTTGTATGGAAATAAACTTGGTTTTATTAAAAGATATTCAAAGAGATATTATGAATTTGAGGATTTGGATTTAAAACAATAAACAATTTATCTATTCATCGAGGGTTGAAATTTGATATCTTACTTTATATGGGAAAAAAATCATATAATGTTTTGATTGAAATTGTCATTTATCCTAATGTTACCCATCTAATATTAAGTGCAATTTTTTTTTGTTAAAATAACATTTATAATAACTATATCGAACATTGAACCTATGAGGGGCAAAGCAAGTGGTAATGTTGTAAATGGTTGTAAATGGAAGGTCTTGTATTCAAATCCCCCCAAACTTACTTGTGCGCCATGATTTAGGCCCTATGAATGCACCTAGGAGTATAGTGGTAGCGTCACGTGAGCACCGACTCCATTCCCATTTACCATCTCCCCTAGTAAAAAAAACTATATCAAACAATAAAATCTTGTATATTGCGGAATATAATTAAAAACACAAAATATTTAAAAAACATATAATTTAAAATATAATAATATAGTTATATATCATACCACAAAGACCTTTTTTTATATATATATAACATTATTTTAGTTAAATACATGTGAAAAACATGATATGTCATTTTCATTTGGATACAATCTACAAAAATACATTTCAAATATAAACTAAGTTTTTCTTTGTTTTACATCTTTTAAATGTGATATACTTTATAAACATTTATATTGTATCATTAAATTTATTTAGTGACGGTTTTTAAATTAAATTTAACTTTTTCTCATAAACATGTCTATATACAATGAACATCAAATAAAATTTATTTATTAATTTTTAATATTAATAAATAAACTTATTTCATATTTTATAGAACATTGCAATTTTAAATTTATTATTAATAAAATGAGTTTGTGTTCAAATGCCAATCTATCAAATAAGAACAAAATCACAATGCAAAGACACACATGACAAATCATATGGTAAAAACTTCCAAGGGTGCTTAAGGCGCTTACGCCTGCACACAACCTGGTGGGCTTCTTTGATGGTGTGTCTCAGGCGATATCTAGCCTATGTGGTGTTGGTGCAATCTTATGATGGCTGATCATAGTTATTACAAACTGTGGATGAATTGTAGCCCAGGTTCCAACACCAAGGGTGAACTACTTTCCTTATGGATACTTCTTCGTTTCACTAAGACACTCGAATTGGATGGGCTCCATATATTCGGTGACTCCAAGGTCATCATTGACTGGGATATGGGTTTGCATCATATTCTTATCCTCCAACTAGTTTCGTGGCTGAAACGTGTAAAGGCGTTGATTGACACATTCCATGAGATCTCCTTTTCTCATATTTATAGGGAACAGAACATTCAAGAGACGTTTTATCCAAACTGGCTTTGCAGGAGGAAGATGGTTGCATCTTTTATGAAAGGTGGTTGGTTGACGGCCTGGTGGCGGCTCGGGATCGGATGGCTGCTTTTGATTGGGGTGGTCTTTTGTTTTTGTTGGGGTGGTCTTGTCCTTAATCCTTTTAGTCTGGTTCCATTTGGTGGCTATTTATACAGCCCATATGACTATTATGTTTGTCATTTGTTTTAGTGAGACCTGTTAGTTTCTGTTGGGTCTGAAATTTTTGGACTATTCTGGACCACTACTTCGGTGAACTAAGGTTGATGTACTATCGTTACAAATATTTGTATCAAATATTGTCTTTTTTTGTGGAAAAAAAAATCATATAGTAAAAACTTCTACAAAATGAAGGATTGTGTTTTTATTTTAAATAACATAGTAAAATGAAAAAGACAAAGATAACTAACCTCACCATGGAGGTATGAGATTTTTAATATAATATATATAAATTTGTAACTATTAGTTTTTTCAGATGGAAAGATCCACGGGAAACCCAACAATACTTCCCCACATTAGTGGATGGTAGAGGTGGTAAACCGTCGGCCATCCTAGTAGAAGGCCTAACCCCAGAGGACTCAAGGCTCGAACCGGTGACCTCCCCCCGAACCGAGAGAGCATATACACGTCTTACCAATTGAGCTAACCCTTGGGGCTAAATTTGTAACTATTAGTTATGAAACCTATTACTATTAAGATGATATAAGATATAAGAATGAACAGAAAACTTCTATTAAATTAAAAACTAGTTTAATACATTATGTGGTAGGGTCTTCGACAAAGGTAAAGCCTCTTCGTAGGCGGCCTCCCTTCTTCTATGCGCCTTTCCTTCCATTTCCGATAGGTCTAACAAACTTAAAGAGAGGTCCTTCGTTATGGCTCCTCGGGTAATATTTTGGGCTTATCTAAAGGGTATGATACTAAGCTTCCATATTATGAAGTTTTATAGACAAACCCTAACCCTCCTCTGATGCCTTCACTTGTTTCCTCTGATGCCCTTTCATTGTCGGCTCAATGGACCACTAATCTTGACAGATCTTTGGTTGACCCTGATAGTATCCTTTCTAATCTCTGGAACAAATGTATCAAAAGGATGGTGAGTGTACTTAACCTGGATCTGGGTGAAGATGTTGAAATGTTTAAAGTCTGCACGATGGTTGAATTCACACTGGTTGGTATATTCTATGGAGGAAATATCTCTTTGTCCTCTTTTTGGAATTGGGCTTCTGATACTTGGCAAAGTGTCCTAGGATATGCCCCTTGATGTATCTCTCTAGCAAAAGGTTGGTGGGGCATTTTCCTAAACAAGCTGGAAGACACACACAAACTTCTGAATGAGGTTTGGATGAAGGATTTTGCATCCATCAAGTTGAAATGCTAGTGCCCCACTTTTGACACGAGGAGACATAAGTGTTTTATTTAGTCGACCTGAGTACAACTTTTGGGCCTTCCTCCATAATTGTGGATAGAAGAGATTTTCAAGAAAACTGGTGATGCCTTAGGGGAATATCTTTCGACAGATATGACATTCCCGACCTCTGGAATCATGATGTCATCAAAAATTCTGGTCAATATTGATCTCAAAGAAGGTCTTCTCGAATCTATGACGATTACCAAAGGAAAGTTCTTGCACTGAAAGGCACTAGACTACATTGGGTTACCTTTCAAATGTAATTGTTGCCATCAGTATACCCATCTTCTTAAAAATTGTTCATTACCCTTCACTAAATCATACTAGAGGGTCAAGGAGAATGACATTCGTGCAGACGATGCTAACCCTAGTCTCTAGGGTTATGATACTTTCATTGAGCCTATTGTCCTACCAAATGTTTCTACTCCCAAGCTTGCAGTGCCCACATATGAAAGGATGATATCCACTAGAATGGACGATAAATATCTTCAGGTTGTTCTCTATGCCGTCATAATGCACCATGATCATATTGTTATTTCAGTCCTGTTGGTGGAAAATTATAAAGGGCACATGTCAGAGGATCTTGCTCTAGATTTCTCTCCTCATATGAACCATGAAGAAATCACTCTCCCAAGTAAGATTCCTCTTAGAATTATTTCTGGAAATAATGATCTCATTATTAATCAAAGTATAGGATCATTGTAGTCTTGTGGTGACAATGGTTTCATAAGTGATCCGTTGGGAGATGAAGTACCACTTTTTAAAGCATTGGTGTGTTCTAATTTTGACTTGACCCTGGACCAACTAGGTTTTCATGAGCTTACCATACCAGGCTATCTACCCTTCCCCATCTCATTCTCCCTTGATTTGTGATTATCCTTTTTTAACCAACCACATGGAATTTCTTGAGTCTCTCCCTATTCCTAACTCAAATTTCCCCTTCAATCTATTCTCTTAAGAATCCACATCCGACGAAGATCGATTTATCCATCCCATTTAGAATAGATTCCAAACTTCCCCCATTGTCCCTCTTTGAGGAAGAAATCCAGAACTGATAAGCTTTTTCCTTGTCATTCTGGTCTAATGAGAGACTTGTCTTTATCTCCTCCATTTATTACTCCTTTGAGAAGATATGATCTGCGTAGTTATAATTCAGGGAAGGGATCTAATAGTAAAAGAGGTTTTTCCCTAGACTCTCGGCCTACATCAGCTAGGCTCTGTGGACGCAGATCCATCATGACATCGAACAGAGAGACTGCTATTTTGGAAGTAAAATCATGGCTACAACATACCATTGAAGGGAATCTTAGAGCAAATATTCCCATTCCTCTAGTTTTTCGTGTTAATTTTGTCCCTGAATATTAGAGGGGTTGGTCTATTAATTTGTCACAGTGGTCTAGAAACTTATTGAGATTAATAATGGTCTAAAGTATCTAGGTTTTATCATATAACCTAATGACTACATGGAGAAAGACTAGGTGAGGATGGTTAGTAAAATAGAGGATAAACTCAACCTATGGCACAATAAGTGGTTATGTAGAGGAGGCAGATTGGTTATGATGAAATCATTTTTGGAGGCCATCCCGGTTTATTAGTCTTTGATATCCTTTATCCCATCAAGTACAATGGAATCTATTAGAAAGATTTGTTTCAATTTCCTTTGGATTGAAATTGAGAGTCACTCGGCCTTTCCTTGGATTGCTTGGAGAAAATTAACTATCCCCAAAGAGTTAGGTGGATGAGTACTCAACTACTATCCTTCTTTTTCCAGATCTTTAGCAGTGAAGGGCATTTGGATATTGTTGACTAGTGATGGTATTTGGGTAAATGTTATTCATCAGAAATACATCCATCCTCTCTCTATGGAGCAATGGACCAGGTCCATAAATTTGTCTATTATTTGGAGGGAAATGATCAATGCATCTGACATTATCGGAGATTGGTTGGCGTGGCATTTGGGTGATGGTACGAAAATTTGTATCGGCAAGGATCCTTAGCTAGGTTTCCGTGAAGCATACATGTTGTCTGTATATTTTGTTGCTTTGCTCAATGGAAAAGGTATTTTTCATCTGTTTCAAGTTCATGATAGTCTCAGATCCACTCGTTTCAAACAACAATGGATTTCTGCTATTGATCTAGCTCTTGCTGGTGATCACATGTTACAATGGGTTAAATATACTTCAAAACTTGAACGCAACCACATCTTTTTCACTGATTTTGAAGACCAATTGATTTGGACTAAAAATGAATCGGGTGGTGCTTATTCTCCAAATATGGGTTATATTGTTGATAGAGAAGACTTTAATATTCCGGATCCATTATGGTGGCATATTTCTATATGGAAGATCAATTGTTCACTTAAATCTAAGTTATTTTTTTGGTTGGCTCTATCTGGAAAAATCCTAGTGTGGGATAGGTTGATCACGTTCCTTGGCATTTATCCTAGCCAATGTACTTTCTGTTGTGAAGCCACCGAATCCATTTCTCACATGTTCATACATTGCAAATATATCAATGATATGTAGCCCTTTGTTGAGCATTTCTATGGAAGACAGTTCATTTGGGAAGGTAACTGTTTAAATGATGTTTTTATTCGGTGGTTCAATGATCCTATTGTTTATGATTATAGAGCTCTATGGATTATTATGGTTTGGGTTGTTTGGCTTGCGCACAATCAAGCAATCTTTCATGACATCATCATACCTTCTTTTAGTTATGCAAGCAAGAGTCTACCCATAATTGATTCTTTCCCCCAACACTTGGATCAACCACATCATAGAGTTGTAAATGTTGATATTATTGATAAAGATAGAGGCTGGGGCTTCTTTGATGGTGCTTCACAGAATGATGATGGAGGAGATAGAGGTATACTTTATTTAATAGAAGATAGATGATAAAAATTCCATGCAGGCATAGGCAGAGCCACCAACAATATGGCTGAGATGAAAGTTCTTAAGTTCATTCTCATTTTGTCCCTTCAAAAAGGTATTCGACAACTTCAGATTTTCGGTGACTCCTAGCTTGTGATCGAATTGTTCAGACATAAGAATCCCCCCAAAAGCATCATACTCGGGCCCCTCTTGAAGGACATCCTTAGATACATTGGTTTATTTCAGGACATATCTTTCACCCCTATTTTTCAGGAAAGGAATTCGATGGATGATGCACTCTCCAAATTGGGCGTTATGGCCGATGAGAACTAGGGGAGAATTTGGTTTGGCCTAAATGGCATTGAGCATGAATTCGCTGCAACATATATCCCACTTTAAGTTTTATCTTTTTTTTGTAAAGATGCTAGTTAGAATTATATTATAGGTACAAAAAGTACAAAAAGAAATACAAGGCAAGATGTTGGCTCATGAAGTCTGGGAAGGCTTTTCCACCACCCTAGACTTCCAACGATATCGCGATTCAGCAACACAAACCATGAGTTTTTCCCTTCAACATGCCTACAGAGCAAAATTTACAATAGGGACCAGGAATTATTTCCGAGCAATTAAACGATATAGTGGCAAAAAAGTATAGGACTTGTGCAGAGAAAAGAGCATACTAGGGGCGCATAGCCAGTGCTTCATATTTTTCTGGCCTGGTTTTGTCTTCCACTATTGGAAAGCTCCCAAGGAAGTCTTCATCCCATAGATGAGAATGGAGCTTGGGCTATAGGGGATCTGGTTTGATGCTAGTGGTCCCCTCCCCAGAGGATGCATAGAATCTTTTGAATTGTAGGAGATCAATAGTTGACAACAATGGAAAGTTGGTCACGAGCAGAGCCTGACTTGAAGTAGCCCTAGTTTCCTGCATGGCCAACACAACTGAAGTGGAAATGAGGACTTACATTCCATCTAAACCTTTGGAGAATAGGTGTTCCGGGATTAATGGGGGCAGATGCCCTTGAGTCGGGAAACTTGGGTGCGGGGCTACTGCAGCTCCAATAGGAAAGGCGGATGCCTTATTCTCCATCTCATCCACGGAAAAGCTGGAGGGAGGGTGCATGTTCCTGGCTGAGCTTCGCTCCAGGGAGTATTGATCCCTCGCTAGACTGGCGAGTTTTTCGTTTAAGATAACCAGGAGGTCGCGAACATCCATGATAGAAGTGTTAGCTGCGGTCTAGTTCATGAGCACTTCCTCCACCATATTTCCCAGCATATTCTTAATGAGCCAGTAGAAATTTATCTGGTTGCTAGAGTTGCTCAAGGTGAGAAATTCCACAACATGAGGCGATTCCCATTCTTCAATGAGGGCACAGACTGTGGGCGAAACAATACTCTCATAACCAAAATTAACCGCCTTTACTTTTCGCGGGTGCTCAACCTCACGGACTGAGCCAGGCCTACTACCTCTACTTGGTGTTCCTCTTAGCCGCGTCATGGTGTGACTGCACAGAGCCGAGGCTTTCAGAAACAAATAGGTAACTGACCGCGACCAGAGACACACTAGCACCAGAGTAAACTTCAAGTGACCATACATGCAGAAGGTAGTCGGTCCTGGTTCTATATCAAGCATCGTTTGGATGGGCGGTAAAGGCTTTGCACGCGGGGCTTCCATTATGCCATTTCCTACCTGCAGAGCTTTCCTTTCGTCGTTGTACAACCTTCGTCGTTTCAGGGTACAAACTCTCATGATATTATCGTATACCATTAAGTTCTAGGATATGTGAACTGTCCTTGCATGTCTCTTCATCGAGCTGAACCGAGCCCATGTCTGGCCCTCCACTAAACCTAGGCTGACCACCTGTGTGTGCATTAAAACTTGCTTATCACTCTGGCCTGAGGCGAATCGTGGGCACGCGTCAAGGCTAGATGGCATCTGTCATGTACCTAAACCTCCAGGTGGGACCCGCTCGGGGATCATGTCAATTGAATGCCGAGTTGCCTCATTTCGAGGAATGGATTGCATGCTACTTTGGGCTCCAAGTGTGCTGATTTGAGTCCCAGGTGTCGTGTGGGCTGGACAAGCACCCACATCCGTGTAAGTTTTATCGATTTTGAATTGTGTTGGGAACTTTTTTTATTATCTCTACATACTACTTTTATTGATGAAGTTTTTTTTTAAAGTTTATGATATCACCTCTGTTTTGAAATCTACTCATGAGGGCTATGTAATGATCGACTACGGCCACTTTTGTACAATGTGATTCGTTAATGAATGAATTGCAATTTTTTTTTGTGTGTGGAAAAATAAACATACCAACTGGTAAATAAAAACTAATTACTTATTAAATGCATTATCATGTTGTATAACTACTATCCTTCAACATCTCCCTCTCTTAGAAGTTAAAATCAATTTCAAACATGCACCCAATTTAACATGTGCAAGATACCTAGAATAGACAATAACCACATTGACAACAAATCTTTTAGTAGATTACAAAGAAAATTAAAATAAATATAGAAAAAATGTTATTTCTTCACATTCTCAATGTCTGGTCTTTCTCATACCTAATGAAACAAGTTAACAACCCAAGATCCAAAGGCATTTGTAAGAGTTGAAGTCTACCTCTTTACTAAATGGGTTATAGAAGCTACTTATGATTGTCCTCACTACAAGTTTGACAACTAAGTTACTCTATGTTTTATCATTTCTAAAAAACACTCATTCATTTGAAAGTAGAACAATTGGCTTGCAAAATTATGAAAACAACTAAATCAATAACTAACCTTCACAAAAACATAATACTTCAAAAATAAAGTTTAATTAAAATAAATAACATTACTTTTATTTTACCAATCTCCATATTTTTTCAACAATAAAAATTTAGCGTCTATGTGAAAACAGAAAATTATGTTTAAAATTTTATTTATTTATTTATTTATTCATTTTTTTTCTTAACCAAAACCCATCTCACCACATAGCACCGTTCAATGCACAACAACATAGCAAACTCTAATTAATTAAGCACAACCTTAATCGACATAAAAAACAATCTACCCAATGATTCGAAAGATTGTCAACATGAAGACTCGAAGAGTTGCAATAGTCCCATTTGAAAAGAGTATCTGTCTCATATCTCAATATGGCATTCTTCTTCCATTCATCAAATCGTTGGATACCTTGGAGAATGAAGTAAAGGTTCTTGGAGCGAAGTAAAGGTTCTTGGAGAATGAGCGAGGTTTAATCCTGGTTAATGGAGTCTTCTTGATTTTCGAGACTGTAATCGTGGCCGTCGATCGTTTCGTCCCGTGCGATAGCATGATTGTATCTGGCAGTCGCTTTTAATCATTGATGCTGTCTAATTGACACGTTATTCTCCTCAGTTAATGCATGGCATTATGTCGTGAGTGAGGTTTTGTCTCGGCTTCGTTTTCGACGTGGGTGTTGGGCCGGGTATTTGGTTTGCAGGTGATGCATACTGGTTGGACCCTGGTTGTGGCGCTGCGGCTGATGCATTTTGTTTTGGTGGGGTTTTTTATCATGCGTTTTGAGGATGCCGCAGTTTTAGGCCTTTAATCAGGTGGAGTAGGTTTCTTTTTCAGGGATTTGGATTGGCTTCTTTTGCCTGGTCAGGTCGTGTGATCTTTCTGGAGTCCGGTTCTGTGGGTTCGTTCCCTTGCGGTAGTGAGTGAGGTTTGAACATCCTGGTGAAGATTGTTGGGGTTTTCTCCGGTCTGTCTTGGTATTTGGTTTCCACGAAGCTCGCCTTGGTATTCGGTATTTGCTGGTACTTCTAGTCCTGGTTGGCTATCCATTTGTCCTCTGGTCGCTGATAGAGTGAGATTGAGGAGAGGAGCTCCATAATCGAGCGGGTGAAGGTTCTTGGAGCGGGCGACGGTTAACTCTGTTTCTTGGAGTCTTCGTGATTTTTCGGGCTGTATTAGGGGCCGGCGATTAGTATTGTTCCTGTGCATTCACTTATTCCTTCATCTAGTGCCATTGCTTAATGGACGTTCTTGGAGCGAAGTGAAGGTTTTTCGGAAGGTTCTTGGAGCGAAGTAAAGGTTCTTGGAGAATGAGTGAGGTTTAACCCTGGTTAATGGAGTCTTCTTGATTTTCGAGACTGTAATCGTGGCCGTCGATCGTTTCGTCCCGTGCGATAGCATGATTGTATCTGGCAGTCGCTTTTAATCATTGATGCTGTCTAATTGACACGTTATTCTCCTCAGTTAATGCATGGCATTATGTCGTGAGTGAGGTTATGTCTCGGCTTCGTTTTCGACGTGGGTGTTGGGCCGGGTTTTTGGTTTGCAGGTGATGCATACTGGTTGGACTCTGGTTGTGGCGCTGCGGCTGCTACTTTTTGTTTTGGTGGGGTTTTTTATCATGCGTTTTGAGGAGGCCGCAGTTTTAGGCCATTACTGGTGGAGTGGTGGCACCAGTTTTTTCTTCTGGGATTTGGACTGGTTATCTCATATCTGGTCCGGTTTTATTGTTCCTCTGGAGTCTGGATTTTCTGTGGGTTCATTCCTTTGAGGTCGGAATCTGCTGTGAGAGAGGTTAGAATTGTTTCTGAAGAAGTTGGTTGGGGTTTTCTTCGGATTATCTTGGGTTTCGAGGTATCCATTAAGCCCGTGCACTCGGCTCTGCTGGAATTCTAGCCCTGGTGGAGCTCCGAGCCTTCGATTTCCGGAATGGACTTCAGCATCAGAATGGCAATTGAGTGATTTTCGTCTTTAAAAACCGGTAAGCTCGGCTTTCTCTGGTGCTCCTTAGTATAAGATATCTGTTTTCAAGCGTTGATTGAATAGATTTCTGAGGGTTCGGCTCTGCGTTCTGGATTCTGGATTTTTCTATGCTTAAAGGCTGCTCGATAAGTCTTTGGATTTGCTGTCTATTCTATGCAATAGTATTGTTCTGCATTCTTTGGTAGAATTATGAGTCTGTGGGCATTGGGATTTTGTCTGTATATCAGAGGAGAAGGTTTTGTGCTGCGTTTACTGGGGACAGTAGGAGAAGATATTTTTATTGGTCTTCTGGGGTCTTCCTGATTACTTCGATCTCTGGTATTAGTTCGTTGTGTTTCTTTTACCTGTCCTGCCATTCTAGTATCTGGTCCGGATTTGATTGGGGTTTTTTTTTAAGCCATTTCATGTCGCTGAGAGCGCTCAAATCCCTGGCTCGCACTCCGCCTGGGCAATTACAATGCTCCAAGCAGTGCATTGGAGTGGAGAA